>JBAMBS010001095.1:600000-924836 GCA_037044455.1 Zygothrica quintamaculata | reverse complement strand
AATACAGAAAAAAGATGTTTTTTGTTTGTGAATGTGAACAATATTCTTATAACCAGTATGTGATTGAAAGTTTTCTATACTTTTTAAAGTTAAATAAAAGTTACATAATTATACAATTAATTAATTTAAAATTAACAATTTGTTTGCATCGAATTACAAATTGCAATAATCACCATACACAAATTCGTAGTGCAAAATAATGGAGAATATCTATATCGAAACAAAAGGATCATTTAGTTTAGTTCTTTTTGTAGTTATACTTATTTCTCTGTCACTCTCTCTTTCTCCCTTTCTCTCTCTTTCTCTTTCTCTCTCTCTCTCTCTCTATCTCTCTATTTCACTCTAAGACTCTCTTACTCATTCTGTCTTTAAATTACTCTCTATATCTTATAATCTATATTTATCTATATTACAATATATCTATTGTAATATTTGACAATAATTTTACTACTTAAATTTCTCAATCTAGTAGATCGATCACTGTCTCTTTCTCTCTCTTTCTCTCACTCTCTATTCTGTTCTCCTTTCTTTATGGCACTTTCTTTGGAGTACTTACTGAAAACAAACAACACCACAATATATCAACTTCTTACACGATCCATTTGAATATATTTATATACATATGCATTAGTTACTAGGAGAATGAAATCTAGATATGAATGTACATATGATCTTTTATATAGAATCGTATTCATATTGGATCATTGACAAATCAGCTTCTTTAGTTTCAAGTGCATAAAGAACAACTCAAAATAATACTTTTAAATGATAAAACAAAAAAAAACACAATACAATTCAGTCAAATTCAAATAATCAAGTAATCAAATACCGTAACCAATGAATCATGAATCTCTATCGAATACTTTTACTATGGTAGGCGCAAATTTTGAATAAACTTGTACTATTTAATGGGTACAGATAAGGCTTAAGTCCGTTAAAGCCAAGTTTAGGCAGTTTTAAATACCATAGATTCCTCACAATACAAAAAGCACTAAATTAATATCAAAAACTTTACCAATATAATAATAATTATATATTTATCTTTCAAAAATATTGGTATTGGTTGTTGAATATTGCAAAAACATAAAAAGAACAGAAAACAAAACAAAACAAAACAAAAAAAGAACATTATCGAACTTTAGACAAAGACAAAAAACCAATATTTTCTAAGCGTATGATCTTTAATTTCATTCGTTGGCCCTTTTCCACATCCATATTCGTATCCAAATCCCGAGACAAGCCCGATCAATATTTTTGCTATAATTTTCTATGATTTTGCATAAGCACCAGCACTACAAGTACTACATATATAACACACATACATATAATCAAAATGAGCATATTTTGTTATGGCCATATTATGTTGGTACGCACAAGTGCATACATACACAGGTATATCATACAACCACACGTATATTCATACATACAAACATGCTTATGCCCAGACAGAGGATTTCTTCCTCCCCTTTCAACTATATAAATATTCAATTTGTATTCGCTAACATCAGTGGCTTTCTGTCTCTTTCACATTCAATGTGTAACAGCTGCACATGCGTTCTCAGTGTGATGCATTGCTTTTTCGCCGTGCTCTTGTTTTTAATTCGCCTTTCATTTTTGGCGAAAAAGCTATCGCGCAGCTGCTTGCATTGTCCTCAATTGCACACTCACGTTTAACAATATTAGTTGCGTGGAGTGCTTTCCTTGCCATTAAATCGTTATACTATTTAACCGTTATACGCTATGGTGCTTTTTCACATACGCCACCACTGTCTGACTTAAAATTTTTTCATCATGTACGCCATCGCCAACCATGACAGTCGCCGCAATAGCGCGTCAGTTGTTCCACAATTATTTTGATTATGTTCAGTGGCTTGAAGCTATTGAACTATATCATTTGTGGAAATAGCTGCGCGTCTGCATTGTCGAGCAACTGCATACTGTCGGTCCGGCCCTGTGACTGTGTGTCAACGTGTCTATATATGTATGTGTGTGTGTGCACTCTGACACAGGGCCTGCCACATTTGTATGTATAGATGTGTACGTCCCTGCGGCGAATTGAAAAAAAAAAGATAATAATAACAGCAGTAACATCAGTAACATCAGCAACAGCGGCAACTACTTAAATGGCATCAGCTTCAGCAGCAACAGCAGCAGCAATGGTAAAATCAGCGATGGAATAAAAACTCCCCATCGTCAATACAACAAATGAGGATGAGCTTTAAGGCTTCTAAATGCTTTTGGAGTCATTTTTAAACACAATATAAGCTTTTTATTTTGTCATCCAATAAGAAATTTATATCTTTATAATAATTAAAATATGCTTTAATTTTGTTCTTGTTGCTCCATTTCATTTTAAGCAATCCCTAATACTTCCAAAATTTGCGATACTCCTAATTAAGCTACTATGTACTAGTATTGGACATTATGAATGTAATAACATATAAATATACTGCAAATGAAACAAATGAACAGCTTTTAGATGCATAATCAAAATATTTTTAAAAACTTTCCCTAGTTATAATTAATGATATTATTATAAGCACCATACATTCATACATATATTCTTTGAATGTATGAAGTTCAATTAATGTACCTACAAACACTATATTATAAAATAAATTAAATAAAATTATGTCTTAGAACACAATTAAAGAAAGTTAATTCAAAACCTTATCATATTTAATATGTTTTTATATGAAAAATATACGAAAATATAACAATAAACATAAGGAAAGCAAAAAATATATTTTATTTTAAAATCAAACGGTTGAAGTAACTAACAAATTAGCAAATTTTTGTGCGATTTCTACAATATCATCTTATTAAAATAAACGGTATTATTTCAACAGATTTTGTATATATATATTATAAATTAATATATTTCTTTACATTTTGATTACCGTTTGTGAATTTATTTAAATAACACACCGATACAGCGTGAATACAGAGTTGCAAAATCATCGTATTGACTTATATCGATATATCGATGTCACCTAAATCTGTTCTTTTATTCCTATTATTTTGGGTTAAATAATAATTTTATTTAATTTAAATATAAAATATCATTTCATTACTTACTAATTGTCATTCATATATATTATATTAAGTATAATTCGTAGATATGGCTTAGATGATGAGAGGTGGCCACATTTAAATTAAAGCGCCATTTAAAGAATTAATAAATTGAGTAGAATTAATATTACGTTTTTATAATTATAATTACATTTCATATGTTTATTTACATATGTTTATTTTTACTGTTATTAATTTTTCCTTACAATATTGTCGATGCAAATTTTTTAAGATATTTAAGATCCGATAACAAGCAGTAGCTAATGTTAATTAACACTTAATAAATATGTTATATTTTGTATGGCTGTTATTTGTATTTAGCAAACCGAAACAATGTTAATGCAAGCTTGTTAGTGTTGGTAATAACAATTTCAACAAATCCAACATAATTTTCATGTTCCCATTGTATAAATTCAATTTAGAATTTTTTTTTATAATTTTTAGCAAAAACCCCATTCGAATTCATGAAATGCAACTCAATTTGACCGACCCAAAATAATTTCCACAGCATAACGATGAATGCCAACTCCGAAAACATTTTAGTATCAATTTGTGATGGCCGCCCGCCATTAAGTAAAAACGTGTCCGCAGAAGAAAAACAATTACAAACGTATTTGTTGACAAAACTGTCAAAATATTACTTAAATCGCTGCGGGAAACAAAAATACAGTGAAAGCGCATGATTTCCACATAATTCTCATGAGATAAAGTTGAATAAAGTGCAAAAAAATGTACGTGAAAAATGTAAATCGATTTTCTTGTTTGTGAAAAAAACTTTTTGCTGGTCTTGCTTCTAATTCGACTGCAGTTCGCCAGAGGGCGGCACTAAGGCACGCTTCGGAGTCGCAGAGCTCTATGCCGTGCAAATTTGTTTTTAACGCCGTTGTGCTCCTCACCGATATTTCTTGTTTTTGTGTGTGCAACGCGTATTACTAAAAATAATAATTTTATTATAGTGCTTAGTTAAAATTTTTGCATGTGTTTCTTGCTTTATTTATCACTGCTTGCGTAGAAATTAAATTCGTTGTTCCGAAGCCGCTTTAAAGAAACGCCGATGCATTTCTGAAGTAATTTGCGGCTTGTAAGTGCTGCGCGTCGTCGTTAATCTTCGGCTCTGGCCGCCATTACTGCTTCCAGCAAAACCACGCTATACGCAAAATTCGTGAAATTTGTGTAAATTTTTTAGCGAATTATCAACAAAATTGTGCATGCAGGTTTGTGGAAATCGCTGTAAAGTGTGTTAAAAATTAAATAAAAAGCTTTCAAAATAATCGCTGATAAAATATTTAGGTGCTTTGGTAAATAATTGCAGAAAACAAAACCCACATGAAGAGTGCTACTTTTTTTCATTGTATTTTGCGCATAGGCTTCGTGTTTTTTCATCGTTAAATTCGCCGCATATGTTTGACTTGACTCGCCGCGTGTGTCTGTTTGTTTATGCCGCCTTTTTTACACTCGCATCGGCGGCGCGGCTTTTCTGCTTCTATCTTTTTGGCTTCTTATGATTAAGCATTTTTTTTATTTGAGCGCGTTTCATGCACTACAACAATTCTTTCTTATTATTCATTTCGCAGACTGAAATTATTGCGTGTCAAAGAATAAAAATGAATCATCATTTGCCGACAGAAATCTGATTCAAGTTATGTTTTGAACGAGCGTTGGAGAAATACAATAACTATATCTAATATAAGTGTGTGCGCGTGTGTGTGTGTGTGTGTACGCGCGCTTAAATGCAAAATTTTATTGATAAGAGTGCATGCATTTGTGTTTGCTTTGTATTAAGAATATATATTTAAAATACCTTTCCCGCGTTTTGTATAGATGCTTTAGCCATCTAGGTATGGTTGAATGTGCGAGTGTATATGCGAATACGCGTACGTGTGATTTGTTTACTTATTTGTTATTATTGTTGTACTTGTAGATTTCTATCAGCTGCCGGTAGTAACGGAACACTAAGCACGAAAAAGAGCAACGACAAGAAGCATTGGAAATCCTAAAATTGAATAGCAAGGAAAAACAAAAACAAATATTAATAAGAATAAAGATGAACTGAAATGTTTAGACTTGATCAACGTAATTATGCCAATTCACATAATTTTTTGGATTTCAACGTGAAAAATGTCGTCGACACAATTGCTGCACTCGTTATTGTTGTTGCTACCACTGCGTTGTCGTCGTCATTGCAATAAACTAATCTCTTTGGCCCTGTTGCTGCTCACAGCATTGTTCGCGTACAACGAGCAACGACAGCAGCAGCAGCAGCAGCAGTATACGGCAGGAGAGGTAGAGTCAGAGGCAGCAGCGGACGACGACGAAAGCAACACCAATATTTACAGCAATAGCAAAAGCAACAGCAACAGAAACAGCAGTAGAAGCAGAAACATTAGCGGCCCAGCAATAGAAATAACGTTGGACACGCCTTTATACACAGCAGTTGCGACTGCAGTTGCCGTTGTAAGGCGGCGTACAAACAGCAAATATATTAGCAGTAACAGTAACAGTAACAGTAGCAGAATCCGAGGACAGAACCTGAGTACGGGCATAGAAACGGGCACGGAAAAGGGCACAGGGGCTGCGTTTATTAGCTGGCAGAGCAGCCATTGCAGCCACCGCAGCCCCGGTGCTCAGTCGGAGGCAGAGGTAGAGGCACAGGCGCAGGCATCGCGTCCAACCACATCAACAGGAAGAGCAACAACTAATACAAAAAAGACTCGTTCGGCGTTAAAGTTGACGTCGTTGCATACGCTTAAGAGCAGCATATCTCCTCCATCCATACGGGCTACGTTTGCGAGCACAACAACACCAACAGTTGCTGCAACAACAGCAACAACAAGAACAACGAAACTGTTAAGAGGCTCGTGTTCAACATCAACAGCAACAACAGCAGCAGCAGCTACAGAAACAGCAACTTCAGTAGGAGAATCAATAAGTTCCCATAGCTGGAATCTGCCATTGCCAGTGGACATCTGTAGCTGTCACTGGATAGCTACAATAACAACTTAAGAGTCCTTAATACTAAAACCACCTAAAACAACAACAATCGCAAGAACCATTAGCAATATATATATATATAAATATATATATATAATTCCACACACATTTAGCAGCAAAACGTTCCATACACCCAAAAACAAAAAAAAATTAAATTAATAACATTAACAGCAGCAACAAGAACAGCAACAAAATGTCGAAACTATCATTCAGAGCACGTCATCTTGATCCGGCCAAGCAGATGCCCATCTACTTGGCAGAGGAATTGCCCGACTTGCCCGAATATTCGGCCATAAATCGGGCAGTGCCCCAGATGCCAAGCGGTATGGAAAAAGAGGAAGAGTCGGTGAGTTATTAATGTCGGTCCTTCACGTATATATGTATATATGAATCTACCAACCAAGGATCAATATATATTTATATTGTATTTAATTCTATATAATTAATGCACACCCCTCTATACATCCTACAGGAACATCATTTGCAGCGTGCGATCTGTACGGGTCTTATTATACCAACACCAGAGGTTCTCGCGACAGATCAGCCGTTCTACGATGAGTTCTATTCACCAGACTATAAGATGCCCCGCCAAATGATTCATATGCAGCGTAAGTAGTCATTGATATATATATATATATATCTTGCCGTTGCTAAATGATCTTGTTTTTATAGCCCTTGGCTTGGACACAGAGGTGCCAGACTATGATATGGATAGCGTGGACGTGGAATGGTTAAACCAGCAGCAGCGACTGCAGCTGACCCAACTGAAGTTTGAACAAATGATGGATCGACTGGAAAAGAATTCTGGACAGACTGTCGTCACTCTCACAGAGGCCAAAACGTTGCTCAATCAGGATGATGAGACTAGCATATCGGTGTACGACTACTGGCTAAACAAGCGCTTAAAGATGGTAAGCTAGATGGTTCTAGACATCCAGCATAGTTCCCTCTCTCCGATTTCTGCCCTCACAGCAACATCCGCTGATACTCACTGTCAAGACGGAGAGCAGACCTGGCGCCAGCTCCAACAATCCCTATCTGGCGTTTAGACGAAGAACTGAGAAAATGCAAACGAGGAAGAATCGTAAAAACGATGAATCCTCCTACGAGAAGATGCTCAAGCTGCGGTAACTGTTTGCCTATACTCTCTAACAACTTCTGCAATTCCTTTTTACACCCACATTCATTATACTTGTTATAGACGTGACCTACACCGTGCTACAACTATACTGGAAATGGTTCGGCGACGTGAGGAAACTAAGCGGGATCACCTCAAGTTGACGGTTAACATATTCGAAAAACGCTACGAAATGCGCGACTTTAATGGTGCTGTCTACTCCGAGCTCAATTCCCAATACAAAAGTTCGAGGTGTGTTCCAAGATGCTTACTTATTTTTAAAACTGGAACTCTGTGGAGCTCTGTTTCAGTTTCTATGTCCTGACTAACACATTACCCTACCTTATCATTATTTGAATTAGCTGATCTGGTTATAATGTATCAGATTGAAAGCCCATTTATAATATCTTTTGGTATAAATTTGAAATCAAATTATAAACACTATTCCATACCTCTTTCAGGCCCGTATACAATTCAGTGTACGCCAATCAATACTCACAAGGCGCAACGGGTACGGGAACGGCAACAGCCAGTGGTCTGCTGGGTCCAGGAGGTATACTGCCTGCAGGCATAATGGCAACAGGCGGTGCTGCCAATTCGCCCATATATGCGCAAGTGTCGCAGTACCTGAACCCGTCAAATGTTATAATGGGTAACTATAGACATAGATCCTTGAACAGTCAGATTTCACATAATATTTGTACATTATTAGAGGGCGTCAATGCAGGAAGTGGCAATGGAAACGGCAGCAGTCGAAGAGAAAAACGTCCGTACAAGAAACGCAAACACAAAGTGCCGCGCGAAAAACAACTGCAGCAGCAACAAAATCAGCAACAGCAGCAACAACAGTATTTGCCAGGCATGGGTCTGGCGTCGTCAGCGTCAGGTGTTTCGCCTGCACATCTCTCCCATTTGCATCACCTGCATCGCCAAAGCGCTTCGCCAGCGGCCAACGAGTCTAATCTAGATAGCGAAGAGGATGATTACCTAGGTGTTGGAGCCCAAAATGGCAACAAACTGGGCTCTGAGAGCGAGGAGGAAGCGCCGTTTACATTTAGACGCAAAGCTAGTTGTAATTACCTGCGGGTAAGTTTATTATTATATCTAAAACATATACTTAAAATGAGAGTTAATAGTATTACGATATTATCAAATTAATTATTTAAACGGATTAAGAAGAATTTATTATACATTGATCATACTTGGAAATCAAAATCTATATGCAAGTATATAGTATATTCAGTTAGAATTAGATAGAACAGAAGGCAGAAGCATTTGTTTTTGCATTTTCAACTGCCAGGAGTATAAACTAATGCACTTTATTTCATTTTCAGTTGAATTTGTTTTCGATCGCAGTAGCTATAAATGCATAATATATTTGTCAGTTAAGACACAACGAAATTCTATATGTATACAGTGGAACATCTGGAATCTCTTTTCACTACAGTCTGTCTTGTTTATTAACGAATGATACGTTCAATTACAATTTCAGTCTCTTACTCAAGTAACAGCATAAGCAAAACTAAAAACAACAACTTAATTTACACATATACAGCGGGATACACACGCTTACACATACTACTGCATGTTGCAGCTAGCCTAATCCTTCGCGCATAACTTCGATCTGTTGTGTCTCTCCGTATGTTCCTCTAGAACTAAGATGAATCAGCAATATTGCTACCCCAATCCTATCTTTGGCTCACTGCCTCCACCCCTACAATAGAGCTTCCTCAGTCACCCACCATTTGCTTACGCTGCTGGAATGAAGCATTTTTTGATTATATTAAGTATTCTTGGTAATCGTTAACTGACAAGCTATATTTAGCTACTGATCAATATGTTTATTAATTAGATACTATTCAGACTGTATAACAGCAATGTATACAAAATTTGTTATTTGATATGATTTATATGTATGGAAATCATTTATTACTTATATAATACGATAGCTATAACAGTAAGTGTATGTGATGTATATTCATGGCAATACAATAAGGCTTATATAATTGGTTTTAATACTTTACAATTGCTTTAAAGCGTTAGTAGGTCTTCTTCAACTTGGTGGTACCATCTTTCACATTAGAATTCCTTTATTCCTTTGCATATTTCAGCAAGAGCACTGTAGTCAATACAACGTTTCTTAGCTGCAGAATATGATAATGCGGCAGTCCCTTTACCACTTTACAAGTTGCATTAGTTTGTTGTCATTGTTAATATTAATGTTATATCTAGATGCTGCAATTTTTGTAGTTGCAGTAGATTCTGCACAGACGCAACGAAACACATAACTACAAGGTACTCAAGGAAGTTCATCTGAGGGCAGTAGAAGAGTTTCTAGGCTTAGTCACATTAGAATAAAGTTGTCTTCATTTATATGCATATATGCTGCAGAGAACATGGCATTGCTGTAGTCCAATTTACAGCCCAGACCCTGATTAGCCGTTCCAAATTTGGGCGATATTTTGTTATCAATAACAAATGAACTGCTGTACAGACGTTGCCTTCCACTTGTAAATTTTCGACGTAGCAACCGATTACCGAAAGCACAGAAATTCTTCGCACTTGATTTTTAGCCAATCCTTTTGTGGTTTATTGTGGCTATATCTATGCCTCAATAACTCCATCGATAACTCATCAATAGCTCCTAGCAATGTGTTTGTCTCTGCCAAAATACGTAGAGTGGCAACTTCAAGATCTGTAATAATATGAAGCATTACATTATAATTTAGTCTGCCTTTAAATTATCGATTTACTCTTTCAAATTATATTCAAGATCTGCTGACATTTTCTACATCTTTTCTGACTGACAAACTTTGCTCAATTCATCTGATAAAATGAATCTCTAATAGTCTCCAAGACTTGATATTGTGAAATTTGTTCGTGAG
Source organism: Zygothrica quintamaculata (assembly GCA_037044455.1). NCBI lineage: Eukaryota > Metazoa > Arthropoda > Insecta > Diptera > Drosophilidae > Zygothrica > Zygothrica quintamaculata. The sequence continues at coordinate 914,771 of JBAMBS010001095.1, read as the reverse complement.
AAACATTTGACGCAAAATAAACATAAACACATAAACCATTATAAACAATCCAAGTCCGTCTCAACAAAGCTTGTGGACTATATATAAATAGTTATGGTATATTAATCTCGAATTCCATATCCCTTGCGGCGTTGGCTGGTAAATAATAAAGACAAAATATAAATTAGAAACTTGCAACATCAACATGCAACAACCTAATACTCTTATATGTATATATGTTTATACATATATATATATATATATATATATATATATATATTTAATTTGAAGTCAAAGTTCTGTTGTGAGAGTATAGAAGAAAATATAACCATTCATATATACCTTTTACCTTTAAGATATTCCTATTAGATAATTGATGCACATATCCGTCGGGTATTACCCAAATGAAGGGGGTTCATGCGAAAGACCTGATTGCATGCATTGTTAAGTTAAGGATTGCAAAACACTTCCTCTTATATATGTAAATATATATATATTGGGTTAACTGCAAAACTGAGACGATCGTTTGACACTTATCCCTAATACCCCTAAAAGGTTTTTAGTTGTGCTCCATGTTGTGTGTATTTATCACTGGGAGAACAGAAAATTTGAGCGAAGGAATCTAAAATCTGCATTGAGACCAAAATAAAGCCTCGAAAACATTATTTTAAATAGATGTTTTAATATTCCATTATTATAATATATATTAGAAATTGACAGTTGTACGCATACTTTTGTAGCTTAGTGTCTTTAATTGTTTATACTTCTTTGCCTAATTATGATTTTTTATTGGTTTTCCTTTTTAGACTCGCGATTCTCTCCAGGGACGTTGGGCATGGGAGCCGCTTGATGAGTGGAACGATGTCAATGAGTCAACGCCATTCGGTGCGCGATATTGCTCTGATTCCAAGTATCGTTATACTCTAACCTCATTGAACTATCCCAGGTCAGTAGATAATCGATTGATGCTAGAGTTAGGAATAGGTTATTAAACCATTTAATGTATTTGCAGACCTCGTTGCATTGGCTTTGCACGCCGTCGTTTGGGGCGCGGAGGACGTGTGCTGCTCGATCGGGCCAGCAGTCTTTATGATGATCTGTGGTCTCAGTTTGATTATACTGTGCTGGAGAGCGTTGTTAATCGTTCTGAGAAACCGTTGAAGAAGGAACAGCCGGAACAGAAAATTCTCAAGCCTAGCTCCCCGCCTACTGTCGTTGATTTGCCCACGTGCAAGGTGATAGCACCGGATGGTAATGAGACACAACCGGAGATGCTGCTGAAAGTGGAGCCAGCTAGTGAGGAAAATATACCCAAGAAGGAAACGCCCGAGGAGCAGCAACAGCCGAATACGCTCGACGTAGAGGAGGATGAGGATGAGGAAGAAGAGGATGACCCAGGCACAGAAGATGAAAATATCTCACGTATAAGCATGTATAGCTCAGCAGCAACGCTTCTGCATAGTCCCAGCGATATACGCCTAAAGCGCCGTCGGCTGCGTCGAAAGAAGCAGCAACTGCGTGAACTGAACGCTGCCAAACGTCTTAAGACCGCCGCCATTGAAGCTGAAGGCGGCTGTGTGTCTGTGGAAGATGTCATGCCAGCGCTTCGTCCCATACCCAGATCCTATTTGCAACGTTTGGCATTGGCTCTGGAGGCAACAACAATGCCAAAGGAAACAAAAATATTGCAGGAGCCATTGGTGACGATAAGTTCGGAACAGCAACAGCAACAGCAACAGCAGCAGCAACCACAACAGCCGCAGCAGCAGCAACCACAACAGCCGCAGCAGCAGCAGCAGCAGCAGCCGCAGCAACAAGCTGAGTTGGAAGTGAAGCAAGAGATTTGTGATGAACAGCTTATAGAGCAATCGCACAGTTTTGCCAATCATCAGCATCACCGTTCCATTAATAGTAGCAGCAGCAACAATAACAACAATGCTGTGTTTAATAACAACAACAGCAACAGCGACAACAACAATAGTAATAGTAGTAATAATAATAATAATATGGATAAGAATGTTAGCATTAGCGAAAAAATCAATGTGATAAAAGCGGAGACGGAAACGTATGCGGATGAAAGTAATGTTAAATCTCTAGATGAGCAGCCAGTGGCATCCACATCGGCAGCGGCGGCTGCAGCGCGTGCCGCCGAAGCAGCAGCAGCAGCAACAACAACAACTACCACAATGACAACAACAACAACAACAACCATTACCACCACAGCAGAAACAAGCGTAAGTCCAAGTCTGGAGGAAGTGGGTAAAACGATAAAACGCGAACTGATCGATGCCGATGACTCCAATGAGCCGCTGAGCAGCATAAGGACAGCAGCCACCATGCAGAATCATCAGCCGCAGCCGGAATTGATGGACGATGACGACGAGGCAGAGGATGATGTCAATTTGGCACAGTTAAGCAGCATTATACGCCACTCTGCGGTCAAGAAGGAGTTGCAGGCAAAGCAGCAAAAGAGGCAACAGCTCGAGGAGAGACAACAGCTACAGGAGCAGCTGAGCCGGATGCATTGCTTCAACCAGATGCCGGATGTTATACGCCTGCACAATACGCGGCAATTGCACATTGAGGCAGCAATAGATGCGGAGCCTTCAGAGGATGAGAATGGGCTCTATGACTACATGGGTGGACTGTCTCCAACGTCCAGTCAGAGGTTGGACATATGCAATGAGTTGTTGTCGGAAATACGTCGTGATTGGCTACACTTTCGCCCGAAGACTCCTACGGACGAACTTTCGGATAGCAACCAAGAGGATGAGGAGAACAGCAAAGTTTGCTCCAATGACGGTTTGGTAGACTTCACGCAGGACACTCCGATTAGCTTCGAGGTGAGCCGCTTGGGCAAGTCCATCGATGATGATGATGATGCCGCCCCAATTGATGCTCAATTTTTGAGTAGAGCCTTTAAGTATACGGATCTCGATGCGGATGCACAGCTTCTGCAGACAGCTTATGCTTTGGATTATGCCCGCGGCAAAAGCAATGGAAGTCCAGAAGATAACGCCAATGGCAACTGTTCGGACACTGGCTCGGGGCCCGGCTCTGGCTCTGGGTCAGCGCTGGAGTTCAATCTTAGTGGCGGTGACTCACTGAATGACATCAACAACCTGCTGGGCGACGAGCACATGCTGGTGAACATATTGCAGGAGTGCAGCATGGACGATCCCAATGCGCTCAACCAGGCCACAAACTTCTGGAAAGGCATACTCGATGGTGAAACGCCGGTGGTTGACGACGTGGATAACGTGGAAAATCGTGGAAAAACATCTACGAATGATTTGAAACGCAATTCCCGTAACCGTGCTCATGCGAGATGTGTTTCATCTGTGCCGCTGGGCTGCTCTAGTTTTACTGTAGGTGAACGTGCATCGGCGTTCTTCAGTCAAGCACCGCCTGTCATCAAACAGGAGGAGCCAGAAGCACCGCCAGAAACAATAGCCATTGCGCCGGTGCCAGAGATCAATACATTGATTAAGTTGGAGCCAGCAGAGGTGATAGCAACGCCACCGACCTCGACGCCAATGCCACTTGCAGCCGCAGTTACACTGACAACGACCCCACCCGTCAATCTAGTGCCAGCAGCTCCAGTTACACCGACTATTCCGGCACTAGTTCCAGCGTCAGCACTAGCACTAACACCAGTACCAGCACCAGCACCAGCACCATCACCAGCTCCAGTTGCAGCTCCAGTTCCACTTGCAGCTCCAACAGCAGTCGCACTGGCATCAACTCCAACGCCCGCTCCACTGATCGCCAGCTCCACAGCAACACATCTGATTAATATACCCGCACAGGTCACAAAGCAGCAGTTGGATCAATCCACAACCGAGTCCATATTCACGCATTCAAGGCTGGTCAGAAGATGTGCTGCAGTTGGTGACATTGTCACAATAACGCCGCACACCAGCAGCAGTCCACTGACGACGCTGCCAACGTTGACATCACAGCAGGATCTGCAGCGACAGTTGGCCCAGCAGTTGGCTCAGGCTCAGTTGCGCAATGTGACAGTTCAGCAGAGGCAAGCAACGCCGCAACAACAGCAGCATCAACAGCAATCACAAGTGCAACAGCAACAACCCCAGCCTCAGCTACAACAGCAGCAACAGTTGCTCTTCCAGATGCAGCGTGAAATAGTTGGCTCGCCCGCAGTTATCTCCTCCCAAAGCTTTGTGACGTCACGCAGTGGCAACCATATGATTTACACGACGAGTAGCGGTGAGATTATGACTGCTGCCACGCCGGTGGGTGCCCAGAAGGTGACATATGCCATACAGAAGAGCAGCGGTGGCGGCAGCACCTCCATTGGCCCCAACACTGTCATCACGCTGTCCAATGTGAAGCTGCAGAACGATGATAACTCCTTGCCCGTTTCAACGCCCTCTAGCGTCAATATTATCAACACCGCCAGTGGACAGCAGTTGGCAGTGCACAGCATTGCTGGTATACAGCAGCAGCAGCAGCAACAACAGCAGCAACAACAACACCAGCAACAACAACAGCAACAGCAGGCAACAACCAGCTCACCGATAGTTGTGACCACACCTACACGCAACAACTCACATCAACAGCAACAGCAACTGGTGCACCAGCAGACACAACAACAACAACAACCTATAGTGTGGCGCCAGGTGAGCGGCACTAACACAGCAGTGGCCACCACAGCAGTCCTGTCCAGCACCACCTCCGAGGCGGCAACGGCAGTTGGCAATAAAATTTTATGGACAAGCCGCCCAACGCAAAAGCGTCAGCTTAATGGACCTGAAAACACGGGTAAGTGACAGTTTAGTCTAATCTTTTCATGCAGTGCAATAGATTTGAACAATTCTCGAGCACCTTCTCCTCCTCCCCCCATAGGTTGTGTGTTATAAGGATAAGAGAGATAAACAGAAAGACAGTTAGTAGGGAGACATCTCTCCCTCTCTCCCTCTCTCTCTCTCCCTTGGCATTGATACAGCAGAGAAATGAGATGAAGTAAACCGCAAGTGGATACGCAAGTACCCAAGATTTAGTTGTTATCCTTAGTTATTGAAACTCATTTTGCTGTTTACATCATCCTTATGCGTCATCAACTACTTAATTGCAAACTGTTGCCCATCCTTAATCATCATTATCACTAAGATAATATGCATCTAAAGATACAATTTACTTCATACTAAAACTACAAGCTAAATAACTATTCAATAATGTTATATTAATCTTATCCATCTGCCACTATAACATATCGTTCCCGCCATCTACTTCCACTACTGCTGAACGTTTCACGAGTTCACCATTTGTTTTGCAAAAAACTGTAGCATACTTTTCGAGGGCACACAAAATTTGTTCAATTAGACGATTAAGAAAACATTAATGAAATTCTTAAGTAAATCGCATCCTAGTCGCTTATATTAACAAGCAGTTTAACCTTGACTAGCTTGACCATTCAGTTTAAAGTTTTATTTCATTTAAATTAGAATTGAATAAGAATTAAATACGATTTGTTGATATCTTTTTAAAATGTTCGTTTATAGAGTCTCTGTTGTATATGTAGAGTAGATTTTAACATGTTTTCAATCGATTTATCATATTACAATTAGTATTAAGAATATCTATTTGGAGTGTTAAAAGTAATATGAATAGCTATATAGAACGTTATTTACAATTTCTCCTCCTCAAGACCGTGCTTAAAGAACATTAGTACTGGTACACAGTCTCCATCAATATCACGATATTCGCACATTGCAACCATGCCATCGATATCCATGGACTCACCCGTATAGAATTGTAACTCCTTGAAACGTCCCAATATGTCCTTCATAGCTTTATTCATGTTGTTCTTAAAGACACTCACTTGATCCGGATTATGCTCCTGCAGTTTCTCCAATACCTTCTTCATATATTCCTTAAGATAGAGCGTAAATGATTTCTTGTCTGCAAATGCAAATGATTCCTGCAGACGATGATTTAGAATCACATCAACCCCCGACTCCACACATTGTTCGGTACCCTCATCTGCCACTTCGGCTGATGGATTGGCACCAGCCAGCACAATATCATCCTGATTACGACTAACCAACTTGCCCTGTACCTCATAGATTACATCATCCACCAGTTTCATCTTATACGTATCTGTGAACATCTCATCTCCGGTAATGATATCCTTGTAAACTCTCATATCGCTTGACCTTGATAAACTCTTTTAAAACTTCAAATGTACCCCAAACGCTTTTCGTTTAACTTTCTATACTTAATAATTTTCTGTAAGTTTGTTTGATGCAATTGATATCTCCAGTTTTTTTAATATTGTTGTTATTATTATTGTTGTTTTTCTTTTCTTTTTATACATTATTTATTCATATTGTTATACGTCATCCTGACATAAATTACCAAGCAAGCAATAAATCGATATCTTTAAACTCAACTAAAAGGTAGATTTTCGTATATAAAATCAATTGCTTTCTCTCTCTCTCTCTCTCTTTCTCTATCTCTTTGTGTTTGTGATTGCAGTTTAACAGTTTTACTATAGGGATCGAATCATTATACTTGTCTAACAAAATAGTTCGTCCTTGTATCTTTACTGTTATAATTTGACATTGAGAGCCGCTGCCGCTGCTGCTGAACTGTTGGCGTGCACTGCTTACAGTAGCGGAGCTGCTAACGAACTGCTTACAGTGTAAGCAGTGCACTGCTTGATGTTTGTTCGTTTTTGTTTTATATTTACATGCAATATTATTAGGTGTGTGCGTGATTGTATGCGTAAGTGTGTGTGTGTGTGTGTGTGTGTGTGTGTGTGTGTGTGTGTGTTATTGCACTGTTTTTGTATGTTTCCTCTTTTGTTTGCATTTCGTATTAATAATTTCTCTTCCTCGCTTTTGCAGACATTAACAAGTTGCTGCTGAACCGCAAGTTCTCCCAGCGAAAGGTGGGACAGCAGACATTGACACAGCAACAGATTCAGCTGTCGAAGCAGCATCTGCGGCAGCTGGTGCAGCAGGACGATGAACTGGTGGCTAGTGGCGCTGGGGAGCAGCTTAACCTGCAGGATGGTAGCGATCAATTGCAACAGCAACAGCAGCTGCAGCAGCAACATCAGCAACAACAACCGATACAAAAGTTTAGCAAAGTGATCAAAATGGGGCAGTTTCCGTTACTTGTCTCAGATCTTAATCTGCAGCAGCAGACAACGGGTCAACAGCAACAGCAACAACAACAGCAGCAGCATCAGCAGCAACAACAGCAGCAGAAACCCAATTCAGCTGCAACTATTGCTGCTAATCACAATTACAGCTTGCAGCCGGCGACAGCCATTATCACATCACAAGCAGCATCTCAGCAAGCCAACAAGATCTATCTAACCAGCAGTAACAGCAGCGGAGTTGGTGGCGGCAACTTCACCCTTGCCACGGCGAGCGAGCTGCAAGCAGTGCCTGGCCAGCAGAAGCTGCACTACAAGGAGCTGCCCAACACCAATCTGAAACTAAATTTCGTGAGCAGCGCCGGCACAACAAACGCCGAGGCGCTAGTTACCCAAGCATCCCAACAGCTGGGTGCCACCACAGTGGTGCTTAACAAGACAGCCTCCCCCCTGGCCGCCGCCATTCAACACCAGCATCAACAGCAACATCAGAAGCTCAAGACGAGCGGCGGTCAAGTCCAGGTGCCAGTAGCAGCTGGGGACAAGCGTGTGCTATACACCAGTCTGCTCAATGTGAAGCCGCTGCAGAAGAACAACAGCGGACAAATGCAGATGCAACTGGGAGCCGCAGGATTGCAGCAGGTGCTGCGCGGTCGTCTGAATAATTCGGCGATACTGGCGCGAACACTGCCGCTGGGTACAACTGTTAACAGCACTGGAAGTGTGTCTGGCGGAGCAGGGAGCGGCGGACCCACCACAATTCGACAGCTGGTGACCAGCAATGTGAACAATGTGGGTGCAACGGATGCTGGCAACACCAAGGAGGTGAGCAAGGGGCAGCTTACAGTGGAGCAGGTGATGAACAGTGCCAACAATGGGGCTGTTGTTCTACCCACTACCAACAGCAGCAACATTGCAACTACCAATAATAACAGTAATACCAATAACAACAACAACAGCAACACCAACAACAACAATAGTACTAATGCCAACAGCAGTGGCAGCAACAACAATGGCAACAATAATGGCAACGGCGGAGGAGTTGTATCAACAGCTGCTGTTCCTGTTAGTAGTGTTGGTGGTGGAGTTGTTGGTGGTGGCGGTGTCGTTGGCGGAAGCAGCGCAGGAAATGCAGGCAATGGTAACACTGGAAGTGGAAATGGAAATGGTGGTGCAGGTGGAGGTGGAGGTGGTGGTGGAGGTGTTACGGCAACAACAAGCAACACGCAACATGCAACGCCAACAATCAACAGATGAGACTTGGACAGCAGTTAACATCCAATGGCAAGTGGAGATTGTTGCACAGTCAATTTACCTAGTGGCACATCCCTCAGCTTGATCGAATCTGCCGCAGTTGCTGACAGGTCGAGTCCAACTCTAATGCTGGCCCTGGAACAGTTGCTCACCCAGCCGCAGGACGAATGCTGCTGTGCGCTCTGCCTGGTCAAACAGCTGGACAAACAGACCTCTGCCTAGTAGATGGTCAACGAACTGCTAACAAACAGTTCATAGTGCATCCAAAGTAGTAGCCGCAACTGTTCCGGTTTCTGCTCCGCCTTCTGCTTCGGCTGCTGCTCAGCCTTCTGCTCCGGCTGCTACATACCATATAATATATCCTACTCTCCATAAATTATCCAAACTCTTGCAGCATATTGGCATTTTGAATTCAAATGGCAATTGAATTGCGAGCTGGAAACTGGAAGCTGGATGTTGGAAATTGGATATTGGAAGTTGGAAAGTTGGGAACTGGGAATTGGAAACTGAGAGTTGGCAGCTGAGCGTTATTGATTTTAGTAACTTATGATTATCATGTAATTTATTTATCTAACTTCTTTGCTATAGTCCGCTTCAATAGATAGAGAGAGAATGAAATAGGAATAAAGGGGACTCCGTACTCATCCACGAAGATAAAGCTAAAGCAAAGGCAGATAAAGATAAAGATAAAGATAATGATGAAGCCACCAATAACAAAGTTCGCTTAAACTTTAGATACATATAAATATCTATATATATATATATATATATATATATATATGTATATATATGTATGTATGTGTGAGTGAGTGTGTATATGAGTGTGTGTGTGTGTGTGTGTGTGTGCGCGTGCGTGTGTGTGTGTGTATGTATATGTTATTAAAGAATTCAGGTCTTATTTTCAAGATCGCCTAACCCTAAAGCATAAATAATTATATATATATATATATATATATATATATATAAATAACGCTCAGCCCGGCATTGAGCCGTAAAAAGAAAAACCTAAACCCAGATCCAAATCGAAATCCAACAAAAACTATATATAAAAACAAAATGATTCATGTTAAATAGAAAACTGTAAATATTTTATAATAATTTAAAAAAGAAAAAGAAAAAATATGTCTAGGATAATATATATGTATGTGTGTATATGTATACATATATATGTATATAACATGCAGCATATTGTTAGTTGGCTAATACACATACATACACACACACACACACACACGTAGACGTACATAAATACAGGCACATACATACAAACTCACACACACATACAGAAGAAGTTAATAATTTTGTGTAGGTTGCTCTTGGCACCTACCGTTTCAGAACTATGCGCTTTAGCGACGCTGCCACGCCTCCAATGAGGTTTAAATGGGAAGCGTTATATCCAAATTATTCATATATATATATATGTATATATTAGTATTCGCCGTCAGATCTTTCAATAAATCTAAAAACAAATTTCAATGTCAGCTGAAAGAAAAGCGGAGGATGCTCTGCCGAGGGGGGAAAGTAAAGTAACGATTAATGCACACACACACACACACAAATACCCATACATGCATACACTCATACATACACCTATACACCCACATACACACACACACACACACACACAAACAAACTATTAATGTATGCTATTATGCTTAATACTATTATTATTATGATTTTTATACAAGGTAATACTTTTAATTGTAACTGTAACTGTAACTGTAATTGTAAACGAAACAGAAACTCACTTGATAAAATGAGTAAAAAAAACAACACACACACACACACAAAACATTTTAAAAACATGCAAAAACAAATATTATATAATACATATATATATAAAAAGAAAACTATAAAATAACTATTAAATACATCTATATGTATATATACCCATATACCCAATATATATATATATATATATATACATATATATATATATATATAACTGTATATGTAATGATAAACATACGTAGCCTGTACTTTCTTTAGATGTGTAAAAAACAAAAAAACAAAAACAAAACATAAAACATAAAGTAGCGTCGTAAGAGTAAACGATAATAAATGGAAAACAAAATACAAATTATAAAAGCAAAAACAAAACAAAAACAAAATCCAAAAAAAAAAAACAAATTCACTTAAATTGCGGCGATTTCAAGTAAAAACAAAAAACAAAAAGAAAAGAAACAAAAAAAACAAACATTTAATTTTTTTATTCAAATTTCTCTTTTATTTATTTTCTATTTTCTGTTCCTCATTTTTTCAGTACATCTATCGATTATTCCACCAATTGTTGGAATTTTTAAAGAGTGGAAAAAGCTTTACTAAAAACAAAATCGAAATCGAAACCAAACCCTAAACAGTCCCTATACAAACCTCTGTCTATATAGCACATATAGCAGCATATATAGTATATATATATACGTATACATATACATATGTATGTAGTACTTCCCTTCTTTGTATATTGTATCCAACACAGACACTGCATATATCGAATTGAATTTTCTTTTTTAGAATATTATACTCTATCAAGCAGCTCTATATTGCTTGTGTTTCTAACCTCTCCTTTCCTCTCCGCAGTCCTTACATACCCTATACTCCCATACTCTATAAAAGTATATGTGATGTTAACGTTTTTTATTTAAAATTTGCAACTAAAATTACGGGTAAAAGACGAAAAATGAAATGAAATGAAATCTTTAAGGAAATTTTTGAAATCTTAACAAAAATATTGAAATCTTTAAATCTAGAAGAAACATAATTTAATAATACAATATGCCACAAAGTATAGAGATATATGTATATATATATATTTATATAAATATATATATATATATCGTATAACACTCAGATACACAGACTGTTTAAAACTTTTTCAAATGAATTAAACAATATTTATATATAAATGTATATGAATATTTATAGTATATATTTATAGATTTGGAATTCTCGTTGTTGTATGGTTAGTTTTCTCTTTATTTTGAAACACAAAATATCGATAAATTATCGATCTTGAATAGCTTTCACTAGATGCTATTCCTAACAGCATCTAGCTACATTTCGATGTTCTTTCTATTTATTTTACATTTTCTCTTTTTTCTTTTAGTCTTCATTTTATTCCCGTATTTGTAAATATGTATGTATGTATTGAAAACGTAAGAGAAAACAAAAGAAAACCAAAAACAAACTTAAAAAAATATAATAATATTTTTTATATTAAACTTAAAAACAAAAATGTTTTTTTAAATTCTTCTTTTGCATGAACAATATATTTATATATATATATTGTGTGTATTTGTATTAAAACGATAACGATTACGATAAGTGAACTTGAATTTAAATTTAAAATTACTTAGTTTACAGTGAATACACACTAAAGAGTACAGTTGCAATTGTGAATTCCCCTAACTCCCATAAGCTAATTGATATCGTTCGTTCATAAAAACAAAATTCTAATGATATGTAAAATTTACCAAACGAGTATTAATAGCTTAAAAAAATACATATATATATATATATATATATATATATATATATATAAAGTGCATATAGTTCTCTGTATAAATCCCTAAACTATTTACAATTTAAACCATTTAGAATATTGGAAGAAATGTTCTCATTCATTTGATATCGATAACTTTTTAAACTCAAACACACACACACACATAGAGACAGATTACAGATTCGTAAAGTTATCGAATTCCGAACATATATATAAATATTTATATATATATATAAATAGTTATTGTTAGTAAATCAAATAAGAAAACTGGAAACGCTTGTTGTGGTAATTAAGAATAATAAGAAATAAAAATAAAAATAAAAATAAATGAAAAGAAAAGATATTTAGAAATATGATTAAAAAAGTAAAAAAAATAAATATAATATCTCATATGATAATCTAAATAATAATACGAGTAGATATATTAACTTGAGACACTGTAAAATAAATGAAACTAAAAGCACAACACAAATTTAAAATACATTTAAACATACTTCATTTACATGTGCATACATATATGTATGTGTGTGTTTATATATGTGTATGAGTTATATAGAGTACATATAAATCGTATGGGTAAAATGGAAATAAATTAATGTTTATAACAATTACAAATGGCATAAGCGATTTTAACTGTTTCTTATATAAGCCATAAAGATAATGACTACAGTATATGTATATATATATATGTACATAATATATATATATATATATTTATATTGTATGTATAGTTGAATAGAAAGTATTTTGTTCATTTCAACTCGAAGTTGTATATACTTACACACATACGACTATATATCCCCATTTATCTGGCGATCAACAATTAACTGAAAGCGCTGAGAAATTTCAAAATGCGAAATAAATCTATGAAACTGATGTCTAAATGATTCTATTGAATTACTTTAAATTTAATATATATTCACACAGATATTCTTATTTTAAAATTGATCCCTTTGGGTAAAAGGAAGCAGGATAGAAAGTACAAATAACACATAAATCCTTTAACAACATAACACGGAACGAAACGATTATGTTTACTGATAGTAGCTTAATATTTAAAATATAAAAACTACAAAGATATTTGGACAAAGGAAATCAGATTGTAGAAAAAGAATTACTAAAATATCCTAAGGATTTATTTTATTGGAATCACATTAAATGCGTCAATCGATTGGCATTCTAAAATATGAGAATCATCTAAGATTTAATTCGTACTTGGCTTTGGTACATTTTTTATACATAAAGCATACTCAACCTAAAAGTATGCAATGTTTTCAGCACTTTCTGCCGCTGAACTACCACTCAGCTTTCTTCTGCAACTGACGGTACCCAGGACTACGCGCTTTTTCAGCATAAGGCAAAACACAGCCACGCATACAGTCCTAAATTATCGACTGTTTGTATTGTTTCTCACCCCACTACCAGCTATCGTTGATGCATTGCACCAGTAGCAGAACCACGCTTAATATATCGGTGTCACTCTATACGGCGGTCTGAAATTCTCCGCTTATAACCATAGTTGTTAATAACCAGCAGAGTCATCATATGCAATTGCCATATCACTTCCATTTGCAGGTGTAGATGCTATATATGGAGACTGCCGTGTGACAATTAATACAATATTCCAAAGCAAACAACAATCAGTAAATTAATTCCATGCAAGAATCGACTATATACGATATTTTAATATTTTTATTAGCCCCTTTGCCAAAAAAAGAGCAAAGCGGAGCTAATGGAAATGTGCAAAAGTCAAAAGTATGTAACACATAGAAATAATAATCGGAGACCCTATAAAGTATATATATTCTTGATCAGGACGACTAGCTGCATCGATCTATCCCTGTCCGTCCCTCCGTCGGTCTGTCTGTCTGTCCGTTCGTCGTCTGTATGAACGCCTGTTTCTCAGAGACTATAAGAGCTAGAGCAATCAAATTTAAAACCTACATTCGTTATTTTTGTACGCGTTTGTTTTAGATCTTTAAATTTTCTTCCTTGAACCCCGCAAATAAAAAAAAAATCAATTATTAAGCACAATTTTCAGCGGATTACATTTTTTTTGGCACACATTATAATAAGACGATTGCTTTGGCACACATATTAATTAGAGCATTCTTAATCAATGTTGTGAATTTCCATAAGATTGAACGGTACAACACGGAAGTTATGCAACATTAAGTATCGCGCTAAAGAGTGCGGGAGCTAAAAAGCACGCGAAATGGCTAAGTACGTGTACTGTATTTATGTGTAAGTATGTGTGTGGCTGTATATGTAGGCAAAAGGGCTCTCGAAGTCGGGTACACTCGACTACAATTTCCTTTGAAATGTTCTACCACAAAAATGATTGGTAATTACATTATTATTCTTATAGCCCCTATGCAATTAAAAAAGGCAAAAGGGAAATGTAACAGGTTATAACAGGTTGAAATAATCATCAGAGACTCTATTAAGTCAATTGAGTCAATCATCAATGTCCGTATGTCTGTTCGTCCGTTCGTCTGTATGAACACCTATATAAAGGGGACTATAAGAGATACAGCATCCAATATTTGTAAAGGAATCCATACGGCATCATACAAAGGGTGTCCTATTTACAAACAAATTACCGCCCCCAAGAATATCAGCAAGTCAGATCAGTAAAGTCGCTATGCAATCTAAGGCTCCCCACAGCCTCCCCACAGCGGCTCCAGGATTCAGTTTTCCAATGTAGTCAAGGGCACAAAGTATTCTTGTGACTGCACTCTGTCCCCCCACCAGAATGCAGTCAATCTTAGTTCCTTGATCGCTGCAGTTGCTAGAATGAAGACTGCGATGAGCTGCATGCTTGAAAAATGTTAGCGAGATGACCAATTTGATGTCATCTATCATTTCGAAACTACGGAAGTAGGTGCATTTGGAACGTGAACGGCCTGTGCAAGACATTAGACGACTCCAAAATATGCACATATTGGATTTTTGCCGGATGTAACCTGCCCAACTTAGCAATGAAATACCATCTCAGATGGTTCTCCTAAGCTAAGTTCTTTTCTATGATTATATCCTGACATAAATTGATCAAAAAGTTTCAATTATTTTATTAAATATTATTTTTTCTTACAGCAAGGATGTATTATATTATGTAGGAAACCATAATAGCAAATCTATTCTTTAATACAAATTGAAGTAAGTTAAATTTATTTTGTTCGGACTATAGAGATTACATTTGTTATTTATAATAATACCTCAGATAACCAACATTCCCAATCTATTAAAGCAAACCCCAAATTTGATGATGTTATATTTTGTATAAATATTTCGTATTTTCTTATATTGATACATTTAAAACACTTTTCCTGCCGACCCCAGTAGTCGTGTAGACTAAGCTGAAGTTCAATAGGAATTTCTCTGGGGCCCTGGGTTCGAATCCCAGATATGGCATGAGTGGTTTTTATTTTGAATCAGCGTGCATAAAGGAATATCTATTCTATAAATCAAATATTGCCACGAAATTTGTTGATACATTATTATTTATATTAAATAAATATTATTTTAAATTTTATATTCAGAAGATAAATGTATTATCCCTCCTAAGAGAGTTGTATTGGTATGCATTACTTACTATATCCATTATATATTTGGGATTGTATACAAAGAATACTTTAAGTGCTTCGCGCATGTTAATATGTACTATTTTATGAAAAGATTTAGATTTGAATTTATTTAGCTTAAGTTATATATTAATGACTGGGCTGGAAAGGCATATATTCCTTATATATAAGCCCTGAGTTCGTCAATCAATTGAGTATAATCTACCTTACTGTTCGCATAGTAGTCAGGCAGAAGTTGGGGGCAAGTCGTCGCCTGAAGCTGTGGAAAGTACTAGAACCGTTTGAAATCTGCGTCTGGCTAAGCATATCGCCCATTATATGATCTGGTTAGCATCAGACCTGCCCCTTTTTACCACTGCCTTCAATTAGAATCGATTCAAATATTCCTGGTTTAATAGGGTTAACATCCTTTGAAATGTACAACTTACGATCTTAACAAGTTTAAGTTAAGGTCCATATCAATGACTATATATCACAATTCAATTTCTATATGTATTTTATTATATTGATATATTAATACTGTTATTCTCGCCGACCCCAGTAGTCGTGTGCACTAAGTTGAACTTCAGCTGTACTTTACTGGGGCCCTGGGTTCGAGTCCCACTTAAGGCATGGGTGTATTTTAATATTTTGTAAATATTTTATTTCTTGTAATTTTGAAATTTAAAGAACTGGAAGGTACTTCCCCCCTTGAATCTTGTTTACTTGAATAAAACTTAAAAGAAGGAGCTTATAAAAAGATGTTGCAAGTGATGCATTACAATATTTTTAAACGTGCAACAAATGGGATAAGTTCGAATGAAACTAAAATGAAAATGTCCAACTACTGATACTGTGAATTATATGTGATAAATCAATGTAAAGAATTTTATATTTTATACTACGGAAATCAATGCCAAATGCTATCAAAAATTCAAATAAAAATACTTTTAGAAAGGATTTTTTTTAAATAAAAATAATAATAAAAACCTTTACAGACACAAGAATAAGAATAATAAGAATTGGGATATGAAAAACTTCAAGGAATCAAATAAAATCTATAGTTCGCTTATCAAGCAGATCCTATTCCTAATTTGACTTAAGAATGATTTCAAATATATCGGCAGTCCTGTCAGATAATGTATAAAGTTACATCGTAAAGATTCCTCTTTAGGGATCACAGATGCTGGTAGGAATTATTCGAAATAAAATTAACTTAAAAGTAAATTAAATAGTTTAACTTTCAGACAGCTTTCTCTGTCTCTGTCTGCCTTTCAAAGAAATTATCTAATCTAGTGTAGGAATCGCCACATTGTGCTCTGCTCTGAGTGGGGATAGTAACATAGATTGGGAGTGGCACTGGAGCACGCACCAAAATCAATTAAGCAGACCAAAAGATTTTAATTGAGTTTTGCATATCGACAGTGTACAGTGGGCTAAAATAAAATTTATAAAAAATAACTATTTAGAAAATGAGATAAATCAAAGAGAATAATTTGATAATGATAAAAATAAGCTTTAAAAATATCTGTTTATTTCATGTAATAATTCATGTTCTTGCTTCACGGTGCGTGTGGCAAGCGAATCTGACCTGAACTAATGAATGTCCAAGGCAGTTGCTGCGTCATCGACTCGAACTCAAACTTTCTGTGTATATTTGGATGCAGTTGACCAGTTGCCGTTTAATGATTCCCATCTGTCCACCTCCATTCTCCATTCCATCCTCTCCCGTCTCCCTTGCTACATCGTTTGTATTTGTTGCGGGGTGTGAAAATTGTACGTTTTTTGGCATCGACTTCGATTTCGATTTCCATTTCGCATGC
Source organism: Zygothrica quintamaculata (assembly GCA_037044455.1). Classification (NCBI taxonomy): domain Eukaryota; kingdom Metazoa; phylum Arthropoda; class Insecta; order Diptera; family Drosophilidae; genus Zygothrica; species Zygothrica quintamaculata. The sequence goes on along the minus strand of JBAMBS010001095.1, from coordinate 897,521 downwards.
ATTGCCAAATGGCAATCGGCTATTGGCAATTGGCAATTGGTTATTGGCAACTGGCAACTGGCAACTGGCAACTGGAAATTGGCAACTGAAACAGGGCTATCGGCTGTGAATATGAACATGGCTATCACTATGGCTATGGATATGGTTTTGGTGTTAAATATTTGAAAGCAACTTCGTTGCAGTTGTCACTCAGAGTTGGAGTTGATTTTGTTGTTGTTGCTCCCGCTGCTGTTGCTGCTGCTGTTGGTGCTACTGCTGCTGCTGCTGCTGCTGCTGCTGCTGCTGCTGCTGCTGCGATCTAAAAAGTGCAACAGAAGCTCATTTTGCTGTCATGTTGAGGTGTCATGTTGCAATGTTTCTGCTGCCCTGTCTCTTGCCTCTTGCTTGTTGTCACTTGCTACTTGCTTTTTGCTTTTTGCCGGTTTCCAGTTGCCGTTTCCCTGTTACTCCGTTTACCTTTTAGCCAAAAGGAAAAGCCAAAAACGCTTAGCCATGAAATTCGTTAACGGTACGTTGACACACTCCTATCAAGATGTGTCCAAGTGCCAAAACATAGCACATGTAAATCTCTGACCTTTCACCCACCGATTCCCCATACTTTTACCACCAATACATTCTCTTCTGCCTCTCTTCTCCGCTCTTCTTCGTGCAACTTTTGGCATTGCAAATTACTAAAGAACTGATTAGCATATGGCCCACAATTGAAATCTCATGCATTGATTACATTAGGTCGCAATTAACTAAAGCCAAACAATGCCAGCAAACAAACAAACAACCCATACGAGGGTCGCTCAATATGTTTATGCGAAGAAGTTAAGAAAAAGGCACTATAAAGTTGTGAAACTTCGATAGTTAATGAGCAACCCTCGCACCTCTGTGGGTCACAGCTGGAGAGCAACACAATGCCTTTGGGACTTGCCTAATTTGATTGCAGCGCTTAGATTTGTGTCTGCTTGGGATGGCAAACGTGACTGAGAGTTAGGCCTTGAGGTCTCGGTAGAGCTTCCATTCGATTTGGATGTTTCTTCGTTTCTTCGCTTTAACATTTCCACATTTTCACATTTTCACAATTCTCGCTCCTTGTGAATCTCGAGCGAACGCTTGCCACAATTTTCGCTTGTCGTATTTCGCTTTTAATTGGCTACATGACGTGCCAACTGCGCCTAGGACGCCAACAAACATGGATTCCAGAATGCAAGAGATCGCACAGCCTCCTGAAACCATTTCCAATCCCCTGCAGCCAACCATACTCCTTGGCCAGACTGAATGGGAGCTGCCTCCAAATGCTGCATTGCTGCACTGTGCGCCATATTTTGCACTCAATTCCAGATGCTGATTCCTGCTATTTGCAGCAGCAACCAACTACAGCTACTCTTCCTGCTGCTCCCTATACTCTCCTCTTGGGTAGGTAGGTGTTACCTATGCTCCATGCTTCAGCTTCAAGCTTCATCGACTACCATTCAAGCCTGATCTTCAGCCGTTTGTTTTGTTTGTTAACCAGCGTTGATTTTGTTGTTTTCTGACTACTTCGTTAGCTTCGTTGTCATCAGTTGATTTAAGCAACTTTTGTTGTTGCCCCCAGGCGTTGCACTGTGAAATCGAGGACTTTTGTCTAGTTACTTTCCTAGTTTAACCTCTCTCAGACAAGTTCATGCTGCTTACCCCCCTTCTTCGCTTGTCCCAACTAGCAGCTTGTAACATGTTAAATATCACACGAAATAAATGGTTAAAACAGAGCAATGCAAACAAGCGGCGACAGCAATAACTTGGCCAAAATGTATGAGCTTAAATTCAGTTTAGATCAATTGCCTACATAGTTAAGAATAATTGATATCATTAGCATGCTTTCGATTCAATTGAATTCAACTGAATCAATTAATCTGCAAGGGTTCCAATTAGATATAAGTTAAACAGTTCCTCTACAACTCAATCAACGAAATCCTAAGCAAAAACTTATCAATCGTTACATTAAATTCTCTTTCTTCCAATTTATATAGTAAGAAACTGTTATCGATTTGTATGTGAGTTCATTACCTGTTCTGGTTTGTTATTCCTTGTGTCAGGTGTCAATTTGAATGCATCGAATGTCATTGGGTTGTCATCAGCAATCAGTTTTGGGCAAACATCGTTGGAATTGTGTTGGTTTCTTTGACATTTTGGCCAGGCCAGGACAAAGGCAAAACTTTAAATGAGCTTTTGCTCCTTCCTCTGAAGTTTGATCGATTCCATTTGATTCGTTTCAATTCGATTCAGATTGCATACATAAAAGTAGTGTCCCATATGGTTGACTTCACAATTATTTGCAGAATTGCAAAACAATTCGCTCTGCCGCTTTGAGAGATTTGAGTACAGTTGCGTTCAGTTGTGTTACATCTTTGCTGGACGCCATTTTGTTTCGATTGTTGCCGCTTTTAATGAGCCCCGACCTGGGTCCAATGCAATGCAATTAACCGTTAACCATTAACCATTTACCATTATGTGTGGCACAGCATTTGGCTTAATTGCGAATCGGAGTCGCTTTCATCGCTGGCATCTCAACTCCGCAGAGCTCCCCTTCAATACTCATTTCTCATTTTGTTATGCAGCTGTCGAAGCCGAGGGCAAAACGCTTTGTTATCTTTCTACACTGAAAAAAAAATGCACTAAATATTGTGCATTTAATGAGAACTTCTACATTAACTGAGATGTTAGCTATTACTTTAATATTACACAGGATAAACGAGTAGAATATATATGAAAAGGATTTCCTATATATTTCTACATTAATCATCTTACTTTCCCTGCTTTTTGACTGATTTACTTTATGAAGAACTCTTAGGAGTCAAAACAAAAATGATATGTTTATCCTACAAAGACATCTTGGTATGAGATATATTCATTATTGATTCATAAGTTATTCACAAAGAATGTTTTGCATTTTGTAATATAAATTCAAGAATTTTCTCCGAGTGTAACAAGGTTTCATTTTGGGTTAAAGCAGCTTTTCGTATCTGCATCAGCAACTGCATTAGGAATCGGCATTTTGCATCTGAAATAACCTCAAAAATGAGTTCGTCATGAACAAATCAATTTTGGTGCGCGTTGAACCTTTCCCAAAGACCGTTAAATGTGGCAAAAATGCAAATTTCCTGCTTGTGGCAAACAAATGTTGTGCGCAGTTCCTCCAGCCATAGCTGCAGCTTCATATTGAGGTGCACAGTTCCTGCCGCAACTGCCTACAACAGTAACTGCAACAAGGGGAGGTCTGAAATTTTGACCTTTGCTTTTTGACGCTGCTGCATGTCGATGGCGGATGACTGCGATGAATGAAAACATTTGTTGCACTTTGTTATTGTTGTTGTTGCTGCTGTTGTTGTTATTGGTATTGTTGCTGTTGATGTTGCTATTGATGTTGCTGTTGTTGTAGTCTAAGCCCTGAGGCTGGCGGAGTTGAAGCAGGTGGAAAGATCATCACCAGCAAAGCGGCAATTGTTGGCGTTAAGCGCTCTGTTGCTGTTGTTGTTGTGGCTGCCGTTGTTGTTGTTGTTGTTGTTGTGGTTCTTGCATATTTCCATTGGCGATGATTAAATTGCGATAAATTTTGAGCAAATTGCAATTCGTGTTTAACAAATTGCAGAGGCGTTAGGATCTTGCAAGATATTGCTTCATAGATAGAGACCTCCCTCTCTGCCAGATCTTGTGGGTATTGCGGCAACTAAGTGAAAGCTCTTCCTAAAATGAATAGACGCAGAGTCGGAGTCGGAGTCAGAGTCAGAGCTTAGACATAACCAAGTCTGAGAGTGGGGCTTTACCTCACGTTTAGGTAGTCCCGATACAGTCGAAGCTTTAGAGAGGTCTTTGAGCCTTATCAACGATAAATCAAATATTTGCAAGTTTCAGGCAATTGGCCATGCCAAGACGACAACACAACAAGACAAGAAGACAACACGACAATTGACACATGAGACACAGGCGGACGAAATGGAACAGTGCCGTCCATTCGAGGGGAATGTGAATGGGAATTTGGTAAGGGGTAAGGGGATAAGAAGGTTTGGCATGGTAAATTGCATGCGATTGAAATTGAATGGTTTAAATGGTCATTTCAATGGCTGCAATTTAACAAACCATAATTAGTTGATTGTTGTATGTACTAAATAAACAAGTAACAACAGCAACAACAACAACAACAACAACGATAACATGCGACGAGTTTGTTATAAACGCCAACTGACAATTGACATTTGCATAGGCAGCGCTGTCGACGTCGCGACGTCGGTTAAATTGAAAGGACTTACGGCCCGTTAATACATAAATAAACAGGCGTTACAAACTGTTCACACACACACACACACACACATACATACATATCTATACATATACGCAGCCAAGCAGCCATCACACACATGTCCATGTCACATGAATTCGGATGGCCATTTGCTCTGTTGCGCTGCTGCCGCTCTGCCGTTGCTCTGCTGCTGTTGCAGCGCTGTCAGCGCATTTACTTTTTGTTTCGTCCGCCATATTGTGCTTGCCTCTCTTCGCTGTGCGCTCTTCACTCTTCACTCTTCTCTCTTAAAACAACAACTCAACAACAGGCACAGTTAATGTTGTTGTTGCTGCTGTTGTTGTTGTTATTGTTGTTTCTTGCCATTTATTAACCTTTTATTTTATGCTATTTGTTTAGGCGTTTTGCTTGCACGGAACCACAACAACCTGGCCAACAACAAAGAAGGCAACTGATGACAGGCTACCGCCTTGCAATTACCCTAACCCAATGCCCAATACCCAATGCCCAATGCCCGATGCCAGTTGGTAGTGTCTTAGCTTCTCGTTCTGGTTCTGTTTTTGCTTTGGTTGGGGTTTAGGTATTGGGGCAAAGACGTGCCAGGTTGAGCTAGGGCTAAGTTAGACGCTCTTGTATGTAATTAGGTGATTGTCTGTCCGGTTCAAATGTCGCGTTTGTTTGCTTGCCATTTGCGTGTGTTGCACTGTCTACTACTTACTACTTTGAGGTTATTTCTGTGCTACTTACCACAATGCATAGGGCATAGGCTATATGAAATATTCAATATAGAATTCAAAAAATAAATGATAATTTAAGTTTGGAAATGAAAATGTAAATGTGGTTGTAAATATTGTACACAGACTAATCGTTAAGGCGTGCAATTAACTGAAGTTGATTATGTCTTGAAATGAATAGAATCAATTCTATTTTGTACTTTCAACTCCAATTGCAACTTGTGACATTATATTTAACCTGTAATTTATAGAGTTTTGTATTGAATTTAGCACGAATAATACGAGACAAATTTACTTCGTTTTACTTTAGATAATGTCTCAAAGTTATAAATAATATATATAATATCATTTCCTTTTAAGATAGATTATCTAACATTATCAATAATACTTATATAAGTCGTAAATTGATTTATTTAAATATAGATTTAATATCATTATTTGGTAGCAAAGTTTCATGACTCATTCAGGGTTAGCTGAGCTGAGTTCGAGCCCTTAACTAAAGTTAATAGTCCATTATAACAGGTAGATAAGTATCGAGTAGATATTAAATAATAATCAAATAATAATAACATAATAATAAGGAACAAATTTGTTGTGTATTTAATTGCTTGTTAGACAGTCCAATTTGATGCCAACAAATGTTGTGCCACTTCAATCAAACCAATTTGAATCCATTTGCATGGCAAGTGGAAAAGCGTTTAGCTGTCAATTAAATACAATTTCCATTTCATGGTTCTTATTGATTTTCTTTTTCCCTTCAACACAGCTGCAACTACAGCTTTTGTCGACAGACTGTAACGAAAACGAGCTGCCTGTGGGCTTGGGCCAAAACGTTGTGGGGCAATCAACGGCTTTCATCATGTGTTAATTGCAATTAAAGCAGCACGCAGCCATGTTTGTTTCCTACAATACGTGTGTATTGTGTGTATCTGTGTGTGTGTGTGTGTGTGTGTGTATTTATACATATATATCTGTTTGTATATTATATTTGTATATTTGTACATTGTATGTTCAAATATATATCGTTATTTAAGCACATTTGATTGTTTGCCCTATCAATGGGTATGGCAAACATAAATTGAGACAAGAAATCAAAACAAATCAAAACAAATGAAACGAAACTGAATCAAAGCTTAAATAAAGCCGCTTTGGGGCTACATTGCGCAATGCACGAAGCTGGCCGACACAAATTATTAATTTGCGCAACAGTTGTAGCCATTTTGTGAACTGACTTATGACATAGTCATGTCCATTGTTTGCTAAACGACATTAGACAAGCAACGACAACAATCGCGACAATCGCAATAATAAATGCTACGATTCGATTAAAAGATCAGCCACAAACGAGACGACTGCAGCAATGCAGTTCCAATGAGATTGACAATGAGCAGCCTGCAACGAGCACAGAGTTTAACAAGCCTTACGTACGTACAAGAAAGACAGAGCGAGGGAGAGCGAGAGAGCGACAGTTGCCGATAGTCAACATGTCGACAGTTAAAGCCGAGCTTGCTCTCTTTACTTGGTGTTGCTCGTTTGTAAGCTACATACATTCTTGCGCGTCACCGACGACAGCACCGAACGTTCAGTTCTTTTTTCGTCTTCTGGCTCTTGCTCTCGCTCTCACACACGTTCGTACTCGCAATCGAACCCATACTTATACTCACAGCCCGCTTGCCTGCTTCCTCTTTTGCAGAGTCAGACTCAGTGACTGCGCTGCGCTTTGTTTAAATAAAAGCCTCTTTAAGTTTATCTATTGCGGCGCATCTAAATTGTGTGGGGAGCCCGTCGCTCTATAGGATTATGCTATTTGTTGCTGTGACTTCGCAGTCGGCAGTCGGCAATCGGCAATCGGGCAGCGCAACAGTAACTACGACTACGACTGCGACTGCGACTGCGATTCTCTTGTAATGTTTTGCCGGCGCGCTTTTATTTTTTTGCTTTTGCCTTTTCTTTGGGGTTTTGTCGTTACTTATTGCTTGTGTTGTACGCTTCATGTTTTGATTGTATTTATTTTAGTTTGACTAACTTTACTTTTTGCTGCTGCCGCTGTTATTGCGACTGCGACTGATGCTGCTATTGATGCTGTTTTAGCTGCTGCTGTTGCTGTTGCTTTTGCTTTTGCTGTTGATATTGCTGCCGTCCACTTCTGATGAAGATTTTCTGCGCGATTAACTGGCGAGATCGCCTTACGCGCGCTCCACGCGGCGCCTTTTATGTGAAAAGCGTTTCGTGCGCAGCTTTAATCATGTCTCTTTTCATGGAACGACATTGCGACGCAACGACACACGACGGTACAACGGAACAACGATACGATGAGACCTTCATCGGTGTACATAATGTAGGTGGGAGAGGGGAACGTTGGGTTATATAGGGGAAAGCTTAAATTTCGCATTGTGCAGACATTTGAGCAATTGCCTTTAATTTTATTCATAATTCGTGTCTAGGGTTTCTCGACCGCTTTTAATCGTTGTATAATTGTTGTGTATATATGTATGTGTGTGTGTGTGTATGTGTATATAGATAGACATGTGTTATGTTTATTACTTTGTGTTGTTGTTGCTATTGCTGGAAACTGAAATTAAGCTTGATTAATTTGTTGGTTGCGTTATCGACGCGTCGGCATCTGGGGTCCGAATCGAAGCATCAGACCAGAGGCCGCGACCTGAACCAGAGACTGGTCCAACATGAGGTGGAACAGTGACTGTAGATGTAGATGTAGATGCTTGCACTGTGGCTGGAAGTAGGGCTGGGGCTATGGCAACAAAGTTATTAAACTGGATTGGGTGTGCAATTGGGGCGTGGCAATATGCTGGGCAGATAATAAAGCGTGGACAGCTTACGATGGAGGACGGCATCAACTCAAACTAAGCGATAAAAGCATTGAATAAAAATCGCTGAACACAGTGAAAAAAAAATCACTGGAATTTCTTTTTTATGGCCAACGGATGTTGTTCCAAGAGCTAAAAGCTAAATTTTAATGGGCCATTTTAAGAGATAAATGCAGATAAGATAAACATAGCTTATTAATTACACAAGTACTTACTTATACACTCTTTCGCATTAATTCTATAGGGGTTTATTTGAACGGATTACAATGCTAACAATGCAAATAGAAAACAAAAATCAAAATTATCCAATTTCCAAATGTTCAACATAACCTCAACGAATAGCAACAGAGTCATAAACATCTATGCATTATATGGCCCAATTAGACAAGCGCACACACAAATACAAACACACACATATGTGTTTGTGTGTGTGTGTGTGTGTGTGTGTATAGGTATCATCATGAGGGATATGTGTAAGGCAAAAAAGGCATCAAAAACAATTATGAAATCACAGCAGATGTTGGTACAAAATTGTGGTGGTGATTTATAAAGCGCAGGCTAAAAACAGGCAACAATAACAACAACAACAACAACAACAACAACAACAAGTACAGCAGCAGCAACAAAAGCAACAACAATGACATCAGAAAACGCAACATTATTTCTTTCTTTCTTTCTTTTTTTTGTTGAGTTTTGAATTTGTTATTGAAAATCAGATCGAGAGACGAACGAAGGGAACACAAGCATGTGGCATGTGTTACACATACAAACGAATTCACACACATGCATGCATATGTAGCCAACCTAATATATATATATATATGTGTGTGTATATATTTGCAAAAAGAGGATGGAGGATGCCACTAAAAGGACTGCAGATGCGCAGCCACAAGCCAGAAACTTATGTACGGCGGAGATTTACGACTTAAATGCTGCAGCGCATAATCAAAAAGACAAGCACAGATGGAGCTGGATGTGGATGTGGATGTGGATGTTGGGTGCTTGATGCTTGATGCTTGGTACTTGGTGCTGGGAGCCAAGAGCTGAGAGCCTTAGCTGGAAGCTGGGCAGCAGAAGCAGCCGACGCTGGCAGTGCACTTAATTAACAAATATACAAACACTTAACATAACCTCAACTGACAGGCGGTCTATCTGGCCCGATCTGTGAGCAGAGCGTAATGCCAGAGCGAGACAACAATAGTGCACCCAACGTTTTGTGCCCCACACCCTCACGCACACGCACACCTATGCAATGCGCGAACGCTGCTCGTTTCCTATTGGATATTCGAATTGTGAGAGAGCCGTGGAAAAGAGAGCGCATGAACTGTATGTTGGATGGATATGTGTACGTGTGTGTGTGTGTGTATGCTTATAGCCGTTCCGGTTTTGGGCCCTCTGGCTGACTCTGGCTGACTCTGGCTGACTCCGACTGCATGACTGCCTCACTGGCTGCTCGCTCTTGCTCTTGCTCTTGCTCATTTTTGCCGTCTCGTTTAGTTGCAAGTTCGCGGGAGCTTCAGTTGGTTCAGCTGACTGGCAGAGCGCACGTAACGGAAACCGGGCGAGAGTTTTATTGTTTTTTCCCTGAACGTTAGAGACTTTTATCTATATTTAATATTGTAAGCGAGACGTGCGGGTAGTGCGAGAGCGCCATCTACCGGCAAGACAATGTGATCAAACGAAAGTGCTCCTACTACAGTTTATGCTTGTGTTAGTGTTTGTGCATGTAATTGCTTTTATACAGATGCTTCTTTGCGTGTGTGTATGTGTGTGCGAGTGTTAACTAATTGGGAATTATTAAATACAAGCGATACCAAAAATGCCGACGGCTTTGCAGCCGCTCAGCAATAAAACCAAAACAAAGCTGCGAATTAAAACAAATTTACGAATTTCCCAAAAGTAAAACAAAACGAAGAAAGGTAGAAGAAAAGAAGCAACAATCGATTAAATAATTGGAGAGACCATTTTAAGGGTTAAGCGTAGTAGTAGTAGTGGGGTTAATTGCTTATTGTTGGTTTTGGCTGCCCTTATGTCCACGCTGGCCAGCAGTCGCCATCCGACGCTGAATCTGACACTGAAACGCAGCAACAGCAATACCAGTCAACAGCTGCAACAGGAGGAGGAAGAGGCAGAGGACGAACAGGTGCAAGCAGTGGATGCAATGCATCCAGATTGCCTCCCATTGCCGCTGGCGCCGACTGGCAGCCACGGGAGCAGTCCACAGCTGCAGCAGCAGCCCGACGATGGCGATGAGGACGAGAGTTCCGCGTGTGTTGAGCATATGGTCAATATACTCGACGATCAGCAGCTGCACGAGGAGGAGGACGAGGAGCTGGATGACGCCGCCAGTTGCTGTAGCGAGAACAGTGTGCTCAGCGTTGGTCAGGAGCAATCCCAGGCAGCTGCAGTCCATGCTAGGCAGCGTCTACTTATGAGCCAGCTGTATCGCCCGTCGGCATTTAGTAGCGTCTCCCAAGCTCATTCGCCGCCAGCCGAGGAGGCGCCACTGCATATGGGCGCTCCGTCCAGCTTCCAGGAGGAGTTTCTGCGCAAATCTCAACTGTACGCCGAGGAGCTGATGAAGCAACAGATGCAACTGATGGCTGCCGCACGAGTCAATGTACTCACAGCCGCAGTTATGCCCTTAGGTGGCCTACGTGGTCCCAAGGTATCGCAACAGCTGCAAATGGCTGCTGCAGCGGCTGCGGCGGCCATGCGACCTGCAACTGGACAAGATGCACTAGCTCAGCTGACGGCCACAGCGCTGGGCATTGCACCCACTGCACATACTCACCAGCTACAGCTGATGCAACAGCAGGTGCCGCGTCCCTACCAAAACCTAACCCAGCAGCAGCAGCAACAGCTCCAGCAGCAGAGCAACCATAACTACAACTACAACAGCAACAACAACAACAACATCAATATCAACATCAACAACAATAACAACAACAACAATCTCAACGAGAATCTGCACGAGCGGGCGCTAAAGTTCAGCATTGATAACATACTCAAAGCGGACTTTGGATCACGTCTACAGCAGCGCCTGGCTGCCAGTGGAGCAGTTGCTGGTGGTGCTGCTGGTGGCGCTGGTGTTGGTGCTGGTACGGCCAAGGCGGCTAGAAAGACCAACAAGCCATTAAACCTGACACAGGTGCAGTCCCAGGTGCAGACACAGCCGACTTTGAGTTTCTCCAGCTCTTTGGCCAACATCTGCAGCAACAGCAATGACTCGAACAGCACAGCCACCAGCAGCAGCACCAACAACAACAGCACCAGCAACAGCAACAATAATAATAACTTATCAGTTGTTGACCTGGTCAAGTCACCAAATGCCACATCGCCAGTGCCTGCAACCTCAAAATCCTGCAGCAAAATGTCAGAGGATGGTAAATCAACAACAGCAACAACAACAACAACCGCAACATCATCCACTGGCTCTACTCCTATTGTATGGCCAGCGTGGGTCTATTGTACGCGTTACAGCGATCGCCCCAGTTCAGGTAAGCCTAATATACTATATAGAATATATATATAATTAAATTTGTTAAATATATGGATGGTAGATATATATATATATATATAATATATATATAATGTGCCTAACTGGATAAGATATAGTACAATCGGATGAAGTTACAAATTTAAGCAAGAATTATCATTTCTTAAAGGAGAGCTGGAAGAGCCTTCTCACTGTTTGATCTTTATATGCATATCTCTATAGAATTATACAGATATTAATCCCTATAAATACTTATCTTATTTTAAGTTCATTTTAGGGATCTCTCTTTATCTTTCTTTAGTTTTTCTGAGAGAAGTTTTCCTGCAATATTCAATCGCTTCTCTAATCAGCGTATGATTTTAAGGTTAGGAGATGCTCTTGAAGAAGAAGTGTTGACTAGTTTAGTCGGTTTAAGTAGTTCAAATTTGTTAAATATATGGATTATATATTAACATATATATTATATATATATATAATGTGCCTAACTGGAAAATATATAGTATAATCGGATGTAGTTGTAAATATAAGCAAATGGTATAATATATTAAAGGAAAACTAGGGTAGACTTCTCTCTGTTTGATCCTTATATGCATATCTATATTTAATTATACAGATAATAATCCCTTAAAATACTTATCTTATACTAGTTCATATTTAAGATTAATTTTAAGGATTTCACTTTATATTTCTATAGTTTCTTAGAGAAGTTTCCGTTGCAATAAAAAATCGCTTCTCTAATCGGCGTATGATTTTTAGGCTGGAAGATGCTCTTTAAGAAGAAGTGTTGACTAGTTAAGTAAGTTTGAGTAGTTTGAGTAGTTCAAGTGGTTTGAGTGGTTGGCTCGTAAACACTAAAGTAAACAAACTGGCAACCACATACACCATACACTCACACACACACACATATAACACACAATGCAGAGCATAGACGGAAAGACAACGGTGTCAATCTGCAGCTCATTAGTTAGCAACAACCACCAAAAAAACATGAGAAAAGGGCAACTGACATGCTCACACCACAACGCACCCTCAAGAGACCCTTAATACACATACAGACCCATATACACATAGACAAACACATATACATCGACAAGCATATCCTCATCCAGATCCACTTCATGAAGTGTTTGCTGGAGTGGTTTTTATGTTCTTATGGCTTATGTAACATAACTTAAGCTCATTATGCGCCCGCTTCTTTTTCACTAACTCTCCTTGTTCCTCTCTCTCTCTCTCCCTCTCTCTCTCTCTCTTTCTATCTTTTTATGCGTATGTGTTACACCCAACGTTCAACCCCCTCCACAAGTCCCTGTTGAACAATCATGGCACTCATGAATTTAGTTTATGCCACCACAAGGGATTTTGGTAATCGTTTTCCTAATAATTTTATACGGCCAACTACAATTGAGAGAGCATGCGGAGGGTGCTGGGAGGAAGGCAAATAACTGTATGTACCCTTATCCACAAGCTAGTTAACAGCTCGAAGGGTTGTTTTTATTAGTTGCTGTTACTTCAGAGAGTGAAATGTGATTTTTAAATTGTATTTTTATTAGTTCTATCTTTGCCTTTTAGTTAGAACTTTTTGTTCTAGTACTAGTTCTGGTTCTAGTTCTTGTTCTTGGGGCAAATCTAGTGCCAGTTCCAATAACAAAGTTAATGAAATGTTTCTACTATTTGGTTTTACGGGTGAATAGATACTAAATATATACATTGGACATATTTTATATATAGGATTTGTAACAGCTTTATTCCAGATCTATTTAAATTAATTTTCTCTTTTGCTTGTTAGCCCCTTTGCCTTTTTGTAAAAAAAGAGCAAAGCGGAGCTATTGGAAATGTGCAAAATCCAAAAGTATGTAACACATAGAAATAATCATCGGAGACCCCATAAAGTATATATATTCTGAATCAGGACGACAAGACGAGTTCATCTAGCCCTGTCCGTCTGTCTGTCTGTCCGTCTGTCCGTCTGACCGTCTGTCCGTCTGTCCGTCTGTCCGTCTGTATGAACGCCTGTTTCTCAGAGACTATAAGAGCTAGAGCAACCAAACTTGAAATCTAGATTCGTTCTGTTCGTAGGTTATACGAGTTTGTTTTTGATTTTTCAATTTCCTCCCCTGACCCCCGCAAATCGAAAAAAACGATTATTAAGCATAATTTTCAACCGATCAAATTTATTTTTGACACACATCATAATTGGACCATTCTTGATCGATTGTAAGTCTGGGTAAGATTGATCAAAAATCTCGGAAGTTATAGATCATCAAAAGTGGCGTTATGGGCCCCGGGGGGGTATAGTAGTGCGCGCAAAATAAGAGCTAGAGCAACGAAATTTGGAACGTAGATTTGTTATGTTTGTACGCTATACAAGTTTGTTTTTGATTTTTGAATTTCCTCCCCTGACCCCCGCACATCGAAAAAAACGATTATAAGGTACAATTTTTAACCGTTAAGATTTCTTTTCCGCACACATATTAAATAGACCATTCTTCATCTACGTTGTGAGTTTCGTTAAAATTGAACGAAAAACACGGAAGTTATACAACAATAAGTACCGCGCTATAGAGCGTGGGGGGCTAAAAGGCGCGCGCAATGGCCAAGTACGTGCAGAACTGTGTGTATGTATGAGTATGTGTGTGTATGGCTGTATATGTAGGCAAAGGGGCTCTCGTAGTCGGGTACACTCGACTACAGACTTCTTACTTGTTTATTATTTGATTTTATACAGAAATTCTCCACATCTCTCTTTTAAATTTATAGTTTATTATATTCTATATAATATTTTATTCCAATTACTGGAGAATCTATCCTTCCCCTTACTCGAATCCCTTCAAGGATTTCAGTTCAATATATTATCAATACTTTAACATTTTTCTTTGCAATTTCTAATTGAAATTCATGTTTTCTTCCATTTCTTATTTATCTTTAACTTATTTCATTAAATTTAAAATTCCATGCCCACTTTTAAGTTCCACTTTTCCAATTCCAATTCCAATTTCAATTTCAATCCAGAAATTAAAGCTGAAGTCGAGTGCATAAATCTACATTGTTTTCATGTATTTTTTGGGTTTGTTTTTTTGTCGCGTTCGCTAATTAACCACAAAACGAAAAAGTTATTTATACTCCCTCTACTTCTCTTGCTTCTCCCTTAATACCTCTCTGCCTATCTCGCTCGCTCGCATGGTGTATTGTTGGTCACATTTCTCTGCTGTTTTTAAGGTGTGTTTACTGTAAGTTTCATGCATTTTCTTGCTGTTATTTTTGTCGTTCGTTTGAGTTTTTTGTAGCGTGACTTAAACGAGATCTCGATTGCATTTTGACTCCATAATTTGAATGAATGTTGTAGGCGACGGCGCTGCAGCTGAAGCTGGAGTTGGAGTTGGAGTTTGGAATTGGAACTGGAACTGGAGTTGGAATTGAATTTTAACTTTGAACTGGTTACTTTGAACTGTAACTGGGATAGAGCTTGGTTCTCCTTTTATTCGTTTGTTGCTTTTGTTGTTATTCTGCTGCAGCACTGAATTAGCGTGAGATTTGCTCAACAGCAGCAACAACAGCAGCAACAATAGCAGCAGCAACAGTAACAGCAATTTTTAAATGCAAACAAAATACCAAAAAAAGTCATAAATTTGAAGCTTTTTGAAAAATTGCTCGTGCAACGACAGAAAAGATTATTAAATTATATCAAAAGGTGTTAATTTGACAAATTAATGCGACGTGTTTGTGCTGGTGTATGTGTGTGTGTGTGTGTGCATGTGTGGGTGGGTGGTATTAACAATTCGCCAAATGTTGCTTTAACAACTCGTAAATAACATTTGCAGCTTAAATACTTTTTTATATCAGATTTCATACAAAGAAAACGAAGTTAAAACTAAAATAATCAATGAAATCAGCAAATTTGTTATCAATTATATTTCATTTTCGTATTAATTATACACATAATTAGAAAAACTAGTTAAAATAGAAACACAATTTGGATATATTTTCCTGCCTTCCTTTTTGAATGCTTGAACAACTTTTTAATTGTGCTTTCTACAGGGTATATCCTTATAATGATATACTTAAAAGCTTTTAAAAAGTGATGTTTGCTTTTTGAAGTTCTGTGCAGATTGATGCACATTTTATCTAATTCCCTTTTTTTGTAAAGAAACCATAAAAGCAAATCTATTCCATAAATTAAATACAAATTAGTTAGATTTTTGTTCCACCTATAGAGATTACATTTGTTACTAATAATAATACTTCAGATAACTAACACTCCCAATTTTTTAAAACAAAACCTATTTTTGATGCTGTTATATTTTGTATAAATATTTTAAAACTCAGTTCCTAATGTATCATTACATGTATTTTCCTATATTGAACATTTATAACACTTTTCCTGCCGACCCCAGTAGTCGTGTAGACTAAGCTGAAGTTCAATAGGAATTTCTCTGGGGCCCTGGGTTCGAATCCCAGATATGGCATGAGTGGTTTTTATTTTTGTTGATTGTTGATACATTATTATTTATAATAAATAAATATTATTTTAAAAACATTTAGTATATTCAGAAGATAAATTTATTATCCCTTAACAGATCATCTGTTCAATGCTGAGTAACCCATTTGTAAGAGAGTTCTTTTGATATGCAATACTTACTATATCCATTATATATTTGGGATTGTATACAGAAGTATCATAAAGAAACCAGATAATATTTTAAGTGCTTCGCGAATGTATATCTGTACTATTTTAAAAGCTTTTAATTGATTAAGATTAAGTTATATATAAATATATGGTCTGTTTTCCTCTTGGAAAAGCATACAGCATTCCTTATATAAGCCCTGGGTTCGTCAATCAATTGAGTATAATCTACCTTACTGTTCGCATAGTAGTCAGGCAGAAGTTGGGGGAGTGTTGTCGCAGGAAGCTGTGGAAAGTAGTAATAGCGTTTGAAAACTGCGTCTGGCTAAGCATATTGCCCATTATATGATCTGGTTAGCCTCATTCCTGCCGCTCTTTACGACTGCTTTCAATTAGAATCGACTTAAATGCCCCTGGTTCGATAGGGTTAACATCCTTTGAAATATACAACTTTCGTATCTTAACAAGTTTAAGTTAAGGTCCATATCAATGACTATATACTACAATTCAATATCTATATGTATTTGATTATATTGATATATTAATACTGTTATTCTCGCCGACCCCAGTAGTCGTGTGCACTAAGTTGAACTTCAGCTGTACTTTACTGGGGCCCTGGGTTCGAGTCCCACTTAAGGCATGGGTGTATTTTAATATTTTGTAAGAATACATAAAGGAAAATCTATTCTATAAATTATTATTTTATATTAAATAAATATTATTTTAAAAACATTTAGTATATTCTGAAATATTTTATCTGCTCAATGTAACCCAATTCTACATATCAATTCAATTAATATTGTATTAGTGTATTTATTACGAAATTAGATAATAATTGAAGTGCTCCCCGAATATGAGATTAAAGAATTTAAATACAAGTACTATCTGTACTATCTTATGAAAGGATAAAAGCTTTGAATTTATTTAGTTTAAGTTATATATTTATATATGATCTGTTTTCCTATTGGAAAAGCATATAGCATTCCTCAAATATGAGCTCTGAGTTTGTCAATCAATTGAATAAAAGCCGCTGGACTATTCACATAGTAGTCAGGCTGCAGTTAGGGGCGTGTCGTCGCCTGAAGCTGTGGAAAGTATTAAAAGCGTTTGGGTAAGCATATCGACCTTTAAATGATCTGGTAAACCTCATATCTGCCCCTCTTTACCATTGCTTTTAATTGGAATCGACTCAAATGCTCCTGGTTCGATAGGGTTAACATCCTTACGACCTTAACCAGATTAAGAAAAAGTTCATATCAATGACTATATTTCAAAAGTCAATTTCTATATGTATTTTATTAGATTGATACATTAATACTGTGTTTCTCGCCGACCCCAGTAGTCGTGTGCACTAAGTTGAACTTCAGCTGTACTTTACTGGGGCCCTGGGTTCGAGTCCCACTTAAGGCATGGGTGTATTTTATTATTTTGTGGGGAAAAATAAAGGAATATTAAATTTCCTCTTAGATACATAAATACATAAATAAATAATAATTACTTTGGATAAAAAGGAGATAATGAAAATTTACAAAATCGATAAGTATGTAACAGGTATAAATAATCATCTGAGACCCCATAAAATATATATATTCTTAATCACAAGGACCAACTGAGTCGATATAGCCATCCGTCTGTCTGACCGTCCGTCCGTTCGTTTGTATGAACGCCTGTTTCTCAGAGACAATAAGAACTAGAGCAACCAAACTTGGAATCTAGATTCTTTATGTTCATACGCTAGACAAGTTTGTTTTAGATATTTGAATTTCCTCGCCTTGCACATAATACGAAAAAAAAATATTATTAAGCACAATTTGCAAGAAATTTAATTTCTTTTTGGTGCACATAATAAATAGACCATTCTTGATCTACATTGAGCATTTCGTTAAGATTGAACAAAAACCTCGGAAGTTATTCAACATTAAGTACCGCTTTATGGAGCGCGGAAGGCTAAAAGCATGCGAAATGGCTTAAACTGCGTCTAGAATTGTATGTATAGTTATGTGTGTATGGCTGTGTCTGTAAGAAAAGGGGCTTTCTTAGTCAAGTACACTCGACAACAGATTTGTTATTTGTTTTTTAAGTTAAGGATAAGTCTTAGGTCAATCAAAATAGTTTTCATGGTCAACTGAATAAGTTGTGAGAAGTTCTGATGTGGTCGTAAATATGTAATGTTAACACTTTGATGATAAAAGCTAAAACAGCTGCTATTTGAGCCAATTATTGTTGGGGCAGCTAACAAATACGCTAAAATACTGAACCCATTTGAAATCAGGCAACAAAAAGCCAACAATTTTCGCATTTGTTCAGCACTTGGCGCTCATTTAACAGTAGCTTCAATGGCAGCAGCAACAGCAACAACAGCAGCAGCGATCGCCACTGAACCATTAAGTAATTTTCAATTTGCCTAGAACAACGAATAACAACTAACAACTAACAGCAACAACAAAAGCAACAGCAACAACTTTGAACAACAAACAAGCGGCTGCTGTGGCTGCCACAACAATGACAACATAAACAAACGGATTTCAATTACCCATCAGGCGGGCTGCAATTACCTACAGTTTGCCTCTCTGCCTGCAGCGGGCCATTACCCCCCTCGCTACACCGTTGCGTCTTTACCAGCAAGTAAGGTCTTCTTCTTCTTGTTCAACTACTTTTTTCTCTCTCTCTCTCTTTGTGTCTCATCCCCTTAAGAATTTTCCACGCAACGCAGCTGAAAATTACTTGAAAGTTTTTCGCTTTGCTTTTTGCCCATTTTGCGCATTTCTCAAATGGAAAATTTGCTTAGAAAATTGCCTCCACACTCTCTACCTTTCCCTCTCTCTGTTACACTTCTGTTTGCCTTCGCTCCAGAACAATTTTATAGATGTAAAACGAGAACAGTAAGGTTATCTCCAACCCTCCTTACCCCTGCTCAATCCATCAACTTTCTAAGCATTTCCACTGTTTCGTTTACTCAGAGTTTATCACAATTTAGCATAAAAAATTAAAATTGCCTCTAAAGTGTGGAAAATAATGAAATGGTAACCCTTTCATGGGTTACTTAAACATTAAATTATATCTTGAAATGATTGTTAATTAATTTAAGTAAAGCTTTGATATAATTAATATATTTCAAATAATTTTCTATATATTCTCCAATATTAAATTTAAATATAAATATTTAAATTTAAAGTATTATTTTAAGTTGAAATTAATGATTTAAATTTATTAATATTATTTTATAAATTAATAAATATAATTTCTACATTCATTTTAATATTTTTTATAATTTTTCTGTACAATTAAATTAATAATATAATAAATTATTTAATAATTATAAATATATAAAATTACGAAAGAGAATTCTGAATATGTTAATGGAAAATATTTCTTAATCTCTTATCTATATTATCGAATGAAACATTTACAGTCTAAATTCTATTTAAACAATTCTAAAATATAAAATATTAATATGTATTACCATAAATGTATATATATATATATATATAGAATCATATCCATGAATAAAGTGCCTATTAATGTAATGAAGTTGACTTTGCAGCTGATTAAAGCTTAAGAGTTTTCATTTGTATGAAAAAATCGCTTAAATCAACTTAACTTTAACTCAATTTGCGTACGGAAGGTAATAAAGCTTAAGGTAACAGCAACAGCAAGTACAACAACAACATAAACAATAGCAACAACAATAGCAACAACAATGGCAATAACAATCAAGCCAAGAATGAGAGCCATTAAATGTTTATGACCCAAATGCATTCATAACAAACTATTCGCAGCTGTCACGTCATATGATAATCACGATATGGCAATAGACGTTGAAACCGCTGAGTCAAGAGCTCCTCCAACAGCTCCACCACCACCACCACCATCATCCATCCATCCAACCATCCACAAACTGTAGAAGTCTCCTATAGTTGTTGTCTCCCCATGTTGTTGGAGCTGCTCCTCGGCTTTAATCCATAGAAGGTAAATTGAGCCATTGGAGCAAGAAACTTGTGAGTCTAAACAATTTGTCGATGTTCTTGTTGCAATTGTTGTTGCTATTCGTGTTGTTGTTGCTAGAAAATTCCTGGCAACAACAGTCAACATTCAACACCTTAAAGAAAGTTGTACAGAATGTTGTTAATAAGAATGTGCATATCAATATGACACTATATACCTCTCTCGCTTTCTCTCTTTCTTTCATTCTGTCTATTGTTTTACTTTTCCAATAGAAGTTGTCAGGCTTAGAATCAGAAGGAATATATTAAAAAGTTTTCTCTATAGATATATACATTTCATTTGAAAGAGTTTAACTGTTAAGTTTATAATAGAATATTTGATATTTCACTTCTGATTACAGATATAGTTATATAGATAGATATATCTGGATATCAGCTGTGCGATTTGAATTAGCTTTATACAGAGTGAATTATCATTGTTTATGTTGATGTTAGTTTTGGGCTAGAATATGCATAACTTAACGTCTTCCATTTGCGGCTTACCTCCCCGTTCTTCCCCTTCATTGCGTGTGTTTATATAGACAGAGATAATCACTTGAGCAATTTATGAAGTGACAAAAATTAATTTCAACTGTTAAGTTATCGCACAAGAGCAATAACATACAACAGTTGCAACTGCAACAACAACAATTGCAACTGAAACTGCAATTGGTAGCGCCTTTTAAGGCGCGACAACAACAGCCAGCAAAACTGCAACAATGCGACTCACACTGGGTCGGTCTTTGGGCCTGGCCAAGAGTTCGCAGTCCAGAGACGAGACCATATCAGCTGGTAAAAAATGTCGTTTCAACTGTGCTGTTGACCGCATTTGGTTAATGCGATCTGCTGCTGCTGTTGTTGCTGTTGCTGTTGCAGCTGCTGCTATTGTTGTTGTTCTTGCTGTTGTCGGCATTTGCTGTAGCAGGAGCAATGATTGCTGTTGCAGCTACAATCAGAAACTTCTGTGGCAAGCGTTGTTAATTGTTATTCCCACTATATAGAAGCACACACACACACACACTGATTTACTGTAACATTTTTGTTTTCCCTGGAATAATATGTAAAACTTTATCAATCAGAAATTTTCTTGTGGAAAATCGTCTTGCAATATTGAATCTATAAACTATATAAATATATATAATATATTCTAATTATTTTATGTTATGGTTACTATTTATCCAATCAACTTTGGAGAAGCTTAACAGTGGCTTAACAGAGATAAGTTTCTGATTCTGTTAAGCTAACAATGAACTGATCAGGTTAACAGCAATAGGTACGACCTTAACAGTGTGTTAACATTACCTACGAACTGGGAAGCAACTGAGTTCAAGCTGTATGATGATATTACTTCATGTTATTGCTACAAATTATCCAAGGAGGAAAGATTTACCTAAAGCTCAACATTGGAGAAGCTTAACAATAACTTAAGAGAGATAAGTGTCTGATTATGTTAAGCTAAGAGCGGAACATGAGCTGATCTTCAGTTATAATAACAGTACTTAAACATCTGCTTATTGTTGTAGTTAGTTGGAGTTACCTGAATATAAACCAGGACCTGGTTTAAATATTTTTAACATTAGCTAAAACATAGCCAAGTTAACACCAGTCAATACGACATTAACAGTGTGTTAACATTACCTACGAACTGGGAAGCAACTGAGTTCAAGCTGTATGATGATATTACTTCATGTTATTGCTACAAATTATCCAAGGAGGAAAGATTTACCTAAAGCTCAACATTGGAGAAGCTTAACAATAACTTAAGAGAGATAAGTATCTGATTATGTTAAGCTAAGAGCGGAACATGAGCTGATCTTCAGTTATAATAACAGTACTTAAACATCTGCTTATTGCTGTAGTTAGTTGGAGTTACCTGAATATAAACTAGGACCTGGTTTATATAACTTTAACATTAGCTAAAACATAGCCAAGTTAACAGCAGTAAATACGACATTAACAGTGTGTTAACATTACTTACGAACTAAGAAGCAACTGAATTCAAGCTGTATTATGATATTACTTCATGTTATTGCTACAAAATATCCAATGAGGAAATATTTACCTGAAGCTCAACATTGAAGAAGCTTAACAGTGGCTTAACAGAGATAATTTCTGAATATGTTACATTAAATTGTGGAACATAAACCGATCTTAAGTTATAATAATAGGACTATAATATATACTTATTGCTGGAGTTAGTTGTAGTTACTTGTATATAAATCAACAGCTGGTTTACGATTTTTTAACATTAGCTAAAACATAGCCAAGTTAACAGCAGTAAGTACAACATTAACATTGTGTTAAAATTACCTACAAACTGGGAAGCAACTGAATTCAAGCTGTATGATGATATTATCAAAATCTTAACTGTAATTCAACTATTGGAGTTAACTTGAAATGCGATTGAAATATATTTCAAGTCGTTCTCCGATTGATTCAATGTAATTCATTAATTTTTTACATACAATAAAAAGCAAATGTTTAATATTCAGTTGTGTATGAATAATGTGTACTCGCGACTCGTTCGCTTTGTGGACCACCCAAAATCAAAACTGAAAACAAAAAACAAAAGCAAAATTCAAAATCAAAAATTCAAAGAATAAAAACCAAAAACCCGAAATCAAAATCAAAATCAAAATCAGAATCAAAATTAAAGTCGAGCGCAGAAATATTAAGACAAGTTTCCGCATTTGGTTACAACTAATTCCAGATGCGAATCGCATTTAACTGCCTTAACGTCTGGTTACCTTTCTGCTTGGCATAAAAATAATTTTTATAACTTCATTTGTGTTAATTTGGAAACAAGGCCCGAAAGCACAAAAACCAAAGCCAAAGCCAAAGCCAATACCAATACCAAAACCTAAAACCAAAGCCAAACTGATCACGAGAGGTCTCATACCGTCGATACTTTTTTACAGCTGTCAAAATATTTTCTACAAGCCAAATGACTTCATTCATCAAGTGATTCGTGGAGCGTGGAGATGGGAGCGTGGAGCGTGGAGCGTAGAGCATGGGGCATGGAGCTTAAAGTGGGCTGGGCAGCTATTTCATTATATTCATTTCTTATGACAGCCTCAGCAGTGCCCACAGATATCTATAGGTACAAGCGAGTGTATGTATGTACACACATAAATGCGATCAATCTTTGGCACGAGGTTACTGCCAGCCAGTCACTCAGTCAGTCAGTCAGTCAGTCAGTCAGTCAGTCAGTCAGTCATTCAGGCAGTCAATCAGTCGGTTAGTCAGTCAGTCAATCAGTTGGCATAAACATGCATTAAAAGCCAACAAGCAAACAAATAAACAAATAATCCAAATAAGCCTCATTATGACTGTGCAGACAACAGGCAAAAGAATGCAACAACAACAACAACAGCAGCAACAACAACAGCTTCTTATGGTTAAGAATTTATAGAAAACTAATTAAATCTGACGGCAGCCACAACTCATTTGTTTGTGGTCTTTTTAATCGTTTACTTATAACTCAACCAGTTGAAATCCATATTGATATCTCCTTCTAAATCTTTTCAGTTGCTAAAGTAACTATAATTATATATATATAATGTATCTCTTTATATATATTTATCTATCTATATCCTGATAACCTTTAAATTGAACCAGTTTACTCATCTCAAAATAGATTTGCTTTGTTTATACTTGAATTGATTCAATACATGCAATCTAAATCGATATTGATATCTGTCTCTATATTTTTACAGTTGCTAAACTAACTATAACTATATATATATATATAAATATATCTATAATATATCTCTTTAATATCTAGATGCTGATAACCTTTAAATTGAATCAAAGTTAGTCGGTTCACTCATCTGAAAAGAAATTTCCTGTGTTTATACTTGAATTGATTCAATTCATATAATCTAAACCCATTTCGATAGTTCCTTAAGTATCTATAATTATTATATATATATATATAGGTTCTCTTCAATTTATATATCCTTATACCATTCAAATTGAATTTGTCTGCAACTGAAGTGGCTCATTTGATAGGAATTTGAATTGATTCAATTGATTCATTCAACTTGATTTTAACATAAAGCGAAAACTTGATGCTCATATTTGGAATTCCTGCTAAAAATAGATAATAGCTTATTATATATGTAATCAATCAGCCTATATGTCTAGCGTATACATATATATTGTGACTTAACTGATCGTTTACCCCTTGGCAAATCTTCAACGAAAATTGTTGCCAGTTGGCGTTAATTGGAGGCACATAACTAACACCCTTTTTATAACAGCTTCAACATTGCCTCGGGGGCTGTAGAGTTGTTGTAGGAATTTTATATCATTCAGTTATTGACATGTGGAAGCTGTAGCTGTAGCTGTGACTGGAAATGGAGATGCAGATGAATGCTGATGTGGTTGTCATACAGTTGACATGACTGTCGTCTGTCCTCCCCTATCCCCTATCCCCTGTCCCTTGTCTCTCGTGCTGGAGGGGGCGCTTTGATTATTTTATGCGAGTGAATGAGTGACGGGCAGTCAGGCAGTCAGTGTCTTTCTGGTGGTCACGACAACAAAACTATGGAATGCCCCACAGTTCCAGGCAGAGTCCAGAGTCAGAGGCACAGTCAGAGTCACAGTCAGAGTCAGAGTCAGTTTCTGAGACTGTCCCAGTTTCAGAGTTAGCTTCAATTCCAAGCTCTCATTTGAGTTGTGTCCAATGGGCCCGATGCGTGTGTGTGGTCAACCGCATTTGTCAAGTTTAATTGGGATGCGGAGCTGGGCTTTTGGTTGGGTTTGGGTTTGGGTTTGGGTTTTTTGATGGTTCTTTGCCTCTTGGCTGCGGTTTCACTTTTGCTTGAATACTTTGCATGCCTTAAGGCAGATCAACTCCCTTGATGCCCGCCCCGATCAACATATATCTCCCTTCCTCCAACATCTTCCCATTTGCATCGTGTCAGACACATGTTGATGTTGGCGTCGGCGTCTTGGTCTTGGTCTTCATCTTTGACTTGCTTATTGTTTGTTTATTACTTGTTTCGCTTTAATTACATGTTCGTGATGATGATAATATCGTCATAATGATGATCAACACACAACATGTACACATTAATATCTCCTCTTTCCTCCTCTGTCGTGCGGCCCGCAGTAAAACCGATAGTCACACTTATTGGAATTACTTCTTCATTATCATGTGAAATGATTTCAGCTCAGATTCAGATTCCGAGTCATAGCCAAAGTCAGGAGTTGGAGTTGGCCAACTCAAAATCTCTTGACACTTAAGTACCATTGAAATGGTCTTTATTTCTACGTGTGTGTGTGTATGTGTGTGTGTGTGTGGTGCCAGCAAATTCACATTCAAAACAAAACTCATACTCAAGCTTAAACTTATATTCAAATTCAAATCAGCTGAGATTAGTGAAAACATAAGAAGGTGATCGTCAATAAACCCACGAGGAAACCTCTTTGCTAATGTTCAAAAGCTGAAACTGAATCTCTTAAATTTGATTATAAACTTAACCTCAACTGAGCTCAACTGCTCCACTGCTCCATTGGTCCACAGCTCAACGCTCATCATTCCACAAGACAGTATAGATCACAGACATCATCCGTCGAGTGCTCTGTAAATACTCGTTATATTGTACGATAATTGAGAGATTCTAAGACTCTTCTCTCCTTCTCGGAAATGATCACAACAATAATAAGAGTATTCATTTGAGTACCGCTAGAGGGGCGCCAAACAACTGTGAATTGTGTGTTGTTATACATTCGATTGGGGATTCAATTAAAAGAGTTTAATATAAATGATCATTATTATCATTTACCAATTGATAATCAATGCATTAACTCAATTTTAACACACTCTAAAAGAACTATCTTGATCTCCATTTTCCTTTCATTTTGTATTTTATTCCCTAGTGATAACTTAAGTTTTAATAAGAGTGAGAAGACGTTTTGCTATCTTTTTCTATCCTTAAAAGTTTTCATCTAAATGTAAACAAATTTCTCTAACAAACTTATCGAATTTCTATTATCAATTGCCACTTACAACAATTTATGAAGTTGCCACAACTTTGTTGCAGTTTGTCCGCCACATTTGGAATTGCTTTGTTTTGGCCTCAACTAATTGCGATCTGTTGTCATACGATTTGCAGTTGCAAGCAATTGGCAATTGGCAACTGGCAAGTGGCAAGTGGCGAGTGGCAAGCGGTGAGTGCTCATAATGTCAGGGCGCGATAATACTCCACGCTGATGACTCAAGCAACCGCAGTTCCCATAAGGCTATCAGCTTTGTCTAACTTCGATCTATTTGTATATATATATATGTATGTATATATATACAGAGATATATGTATATATCTTATATATGTATCTGTATACATTATTGCATATATACTATATACATATAGTCAAACCCTAAGCGCATTGCCAGCGGCAACTTTAGTTGCAGCTCAAGCCACTAGTTGATGCCGCTACAGGCTGTTGCAAGTTGCTATCCTCTGGTCTGCCCCTTGTGCTTATTGTTGTTGTTGTTGTCGTTTAGTTGCTGCTGTTGCTGTTGCTGTTGCTGTTGCTGACTTGGACCACCCAAGTTGACAGCGAACACGAACAACGCTTAAGCGCTTGTCCTGTGCAAAGAGCCGGAGCTGCAGAGCTGCAGACGCTGAGGCAGACTCGAACTTGGACTGTAATTCAGACACACAAAGACCAAGATACAGTGCAAGGCTACAGAGAGATAGAAAGAGAGAGATAGATAGTGAGTTAGGTAGAGAGTTGTAGAAGAGCCAGTGAGGAGCCATTCTACTCTAATAAAGCTCGAATGCTGCTCGTGTGACGAGGCTCCACTCCATACAAATAAATTTTATTAAGCAGTTAGAATCGAGCATTAATGAAATGCAGTTTTCAGTCAAAGGATGAGAAAACGAAAGGCCAGCAAGAGGCAGAGGAAAAGGAAAAAGAAAAGGAATAGAAGTATTCCTGCAGAGGCGACCACTGATCCGTTGCGATAACTCCGTATGATGATCTTTCAGTGTTTTCCTTTGTTTTCTTATGTTGCTTCCACAGCAGCAGCAACTGTTGTAATTTCAGTAGCAAGAGACAACTGAACACACACTCATATATATATATGTATATATATATATATATATATGTATGTTTGTATTCATGAGTGGACTGCATTGTTGTTGTGTTCGTCAATATTTCAATGTTCGTTGCTACTGCCCATCATTGGGGGGCTTCATTGCAATTTATGTGCGTAATAATTGTGACAATATCAACTGGAACTGAACTGGAACTGAGATACTACTTCATTGCTGACATCTGAGTTGATAATGATGTTATTAATGCTCATTATGATGATGATAATAGTACTCTTCAAGTCTTCATATATGCATTTTTTGTCATGCTTATTGCCTTTACTAGTTGAATTCAAAAGCTGTAATTAAATTGCCTGCACTAAAGTACACATACATATATGGAATATATATATATATGTATATATATATATATAGGAATAGTCTGCCTTTAATACTTGAGGTCATGTAATGTTAAATCAATTGAACAAATTGATGATGAATCGTCCTATAATTGTCTGATCGTTGATAGCTTCAAATGACTCCAAGGGACCTCCCAAGATACACAGCGAAATTGTTCGTTAGGATATAGATTGAAAGATATTTACTATATCTATATAAATATACAAATTTTATACTATTAATAGAGTAGTAAGTTCAACATTTACTCAACAGTTGAAAGTCTATGGTTCAAATGAGTTAAAGACAAAGATTAATGAACCAGTTTATTATGGGCAAAAGAGTTGAGAGCAAAAACAATTAAATAAGTATATCTCATAATATCATTCAGCAGATATTGCTTGATTTATGTATCTCATTCGCTCTCTCTCTCTCTCTCTCTGTCTTACTCTCGCTCTTCGTCTATATGAAGATCTATTAGTACCAAGTTTGAGCACTGAAATCGCAACTCAGCGCAGATTTCTAGGCTCTTGGAAAATTCAATTGGCAGCTACGCCTCGACTTGACTCGACTTTACTCGACTGTTCCACAGCTTCAGTGCTGCAGTGCAGCATTCATGCAGTGTGGCGGAAAGCCTGTAGGCCTGTAGGCCTTCAAGTCAGGCTTAACTGGAAGCCCAGGCGAATGGTTGTTACAGGGTTTCTTTATTTTTTTTTTTTTGAATTTTTGGTCTTGTTTTGCCACAAAACGGTGTCAATAAGATTGATGGCTACAAGTCAAGTCTTAGGCCAACACTGACACTGAGATTGAGACTCAGACTCAGACTCAGACTGAGACTCCGACTGAGATTGAGATTCAGAGAGTATCAGCTCATAGATACAAAAGTTCCATTTAAAACTGGCTTGATTTCCACTCTGTATAGAGTGGAGGCTACGTTCAAAGACATTGCTTTGAAATTGCTCTCATATACATAGCTCACACTCTGTGTGTGTTTGCGTGTGTAAGTGTGAGTGTGCGCCACTTAACTTTGGTGTCAGTCAGCTTGAAGCTGAAGCTGAAGCTGGAGCTGGAGCTGGGCTGGAGCTATAGTTAAGAGATGATGACGATGACGATGACGATGTGGACCACACACGCAGCAAATGTTGATTGCCGACTTGACTGACACTTTTTGATAAGTTGATTAAAATGTTTTTTATATTTCTTATTTTTTATTTTTTACTTTTTATTTTTTATTTCTTTGTTTTTTTATTTTAACGTTGAGATTCGAGTGCATTGACATTGAACAGATTTGATTGACTGACTGACTGACTGACTGACTGACTGATGAACTGATTGATGTAAAAGTGTTCTACGAATCACTTCAAATTCTGCCAGTCTCAATTAGAGCTCTATTAGTCGCAGTCGCAGTTCTAGTCCATTTCATGGTAGCTGCCCCAAAAAGAGCAACGTGCAACGCGCTCAATTAACGCTCTAAAGCGATTAAAAATCGCATTGACTACTCTTGGCTCTAAATGTTTATCAGCTACTTCTGGCTAATACAATTTCCAATTGCTTAATTAGAAACTAATGTTGCTTGTGGCACAATGCCTTCCTCACTCTATATCCATTTCTATTTGTATGTGTTTATTTGCCGCAGATCGTTAAATTAGACCTAAAGCAGGCCTTGTCCCCTGCTCAGCTCTTTCCCTGATGCTCCTCAATGAAGTAATTGGCGCATGCGCAGCCTCTGTACAAATTCTTCTATTTATTTATTTAATTGTTTGTCAATTAATTGTAAAGCTCTACCAACGATTTATCTAAAGGTGTGTGTGTGCATGTGTGTGTGTGCACAACTCGCAACACACAACTTACAATAGATATCGACTATACTGATTCCCTATAAGCAGAATCATTGAACAGATTTTGTATAGATCACTAATATTTATATTTAAAAATTAATTTTTATTTTTATTATTTTTTTTTTGATAACATTCTATTTATATTTAAGTTAAAAAATTAATTTTTTGTTTTTTAAATTATATATATTTTTTTTTAGATAATTTGTTATTAATATTTAAGTTATAAAATTAAATTTTTTTTAACTTATTTTTTTTTTTTTTTTAGATAATTTTTTATTTAAATTTAATTCTTATATTAATTAAAATTTTAAATTAATAATATTTTATATTTTTCAATTTCTTTAATTTAATAAAATTTTCTATCAATTAAAATTTTTAAATTAATTTTTTATCTTTTTTTTTTATTATTTATTCCATTAAAATTTAAATTAAATTAATAATTTTATTTGCAGAAAATTTTTCATTTAAATTTAATATTTTTATTAATCAAAATTTAAGAATTTGTTTTTATTTTCTTATTATTTTGTTTTTATATTTTCTATTAAAATTTAATACTTTAATTAATTAAAATTTCAAAATACATTTTTTATTTTTTTTTTTATATTTTTTTGTTACACTTTTTGATTAGAATTTATTTTTCTTATTTAAATTAATTCTGTTATTAATTAAAAATGTTAAACTATTATATTCTTATATTTTAATAAAACAAAAAAGCAATTCTATGCCATGTGTCTAGCTGGGGACTGTTTCCTTTCCATATTATTTATATTTATATATATATATATATATATATATATGTATATCGATAGTTCTTTCTATCTTCAGTACCCTCTCGTTATCCAATTGAGGTAATTCTAGGGTGTATATAGAAACCACAAGCTGACTTTGTTTCCAATTCCCATAAATACTATAAGTATCTCCATCTGAGTATCTGTTGTTGTTGTTGTTGCTGTAGTTGTCGGGGTATCTGGTCAATTGTATCTAACCACAACGATTTAATTGCCATTTCAAAGGTTAAATTATTTTTATGCTTATATTTGGTATTGATTAATTGCAATTGACTCCATCCACCAAAATTGGTCAAACGTTGAATTTTTTAATTTAGTTTTTATTTTTGTTCATTTTTTTGTTTCTCTTTAAATGTCTATAAAAAGTGTCTTGTCGTGTATATAAACAACAAATGAACAACAACAACAACAATCGAAACGAGACAATAAAATCGTTTAACCACAAAAAGACAGACAAAAAATCGAATTGCATAGAATTACAGCTGTAGAAATGTGTGTGTGTGGAGTGTGTGGTATGTGGTGTGTATAGCTGTGACAGTACTCCAAAATCTGTTCTAATTGTTGAGGTAAATGTATGTACAGTAAAACGTAGCTAAATACAATTACATAAAATAAAAGATAATTTTTTAGCAAAAAGAAAGAAAGAAAGTTAAGATCAGAAAAGAAAGTTTTTTTTTTACTTTAAGGCGTACATATCTTTTATAAGTAACGGATCGATATACTATAATTTTTTATTAATTAACATTTATATATACAGTTTTTTCATTGTTAGTATTCCAATTAGTCTTGTCTTTCGCTTTCAATGAGCTTCACTGTACTCAATGAAATTATGCAAGAACATCTTGTTGACAAGAAACTGATTGTTCAATTAATATAATGCCACAAAAAACAATACAAAAAAATAAGAGGAGAAACATGCGATTTGTGCCCACCTTTTGCTTTCCTTATGTCAATCCCATGCCTCTGCCCTACTTGCAACTAAAAAGTGAAGAGGAAACCCCCCGAGTTAAGGTCCAATCACAAGAATGTTGTCCATTAACAAGTTGTCCCCAGAGTCGAGATTTTTGTCTCTGGTTTGTTTTTGCTTCGTTTTTATTTATTTTTTTTTTGTTGAAGAAATTTGAAACATCTGCCTGAGCTCTGAGATAGCCAAGGATGGGAATGAGGATGAGGATGAGATATGAGATGAGTAGCCCAACTACTGCTACAAGTTAATCATAAAACTGGTAGAACTCTTGGGCTAACAGCTTCCTTTTGTACTTCTGCTCTGCTATTCCTCTCTTTACTACCATTTTCTTTAGTTCAACGATTCCTTTAGCATTTGCATTTATACATCGTAATCATATTTTTATTACGCATCTTCTGGAGGAGCTGAGAAGATGTATGTAGATGACCTTATCCCCAATCCAGTTAGTTGTTGTTTTTATTTTTGGGGGCAATTTAAATGATTTAACTGACTTTGATTGAAACATTTCATTACCAAGTTTAGTCCTTTGATAACTTCCCAATACTATGCCCTCTCTCTCCTTCTCTCTAGCACATTCGTTTTTGATTTTTGAAGGGATTTAAATAATTGGATATGCGTGTGGCATCATCGGTTGATGGAGCTTCCATCGACTGTGGCAATGTTCATCATCATCTGCATTTAGTTGATGTACTCCTTAATTCAACATTTCCCTCTATCTTTCTCTCTCTTTGACTTTGCGTCTTCTGCAGCCGGTCAAGGAACAACAGCTTCACCTGAAACTTAAGGCGCCTGTTTTAAGCATAAAATATTTTTTTGGTTTTTGACCTTTTCTGCGGTTTTTCCCCTTTTCAATCGTTGGGAATAAACAGTTTTAGTTATACGATTTGTGGTTATCCAACCTAATAAACGATACTTGCAGAAGTGTATTACGATAACAATTTAAGTAATCGTAGTTACCATTCATCACTTCAATTCCGGTTAAACCCTAATTAAGGTGTAGTTTAGTAAAAGATATTACAAAGCTGATTTACTTTCAATTAACTCATTTAATCTATAAGAAACTAATTTAATGGCTTTAACTCCATAAGTTACTGAACCCAAAGTAAATCCTAATAAATGAAGATATATTTAGGAATAATAGTTACAGAGAAACAGTTAATCAACAAAGAAATAAACATTTAAATTAGTTTCATTCAAATTATTGAGTGAAAATGGTAATTACTGAGGAACTAATTTTAATTTAAACAATACTTAGATACTTAGATCTTTAACTTTATATTTGTATAGTGTTAGAAGCTATAAAGAAAATAGTTTTATGACTAATTATTGTTGTCATTCATAATAATAAGTTTGTTATTTAATTTAAAATTTTAATGTAATTTATTATAATTGTAAACTATTTTAGTTATACATTGTTAGCCAACAATCTTTTTAATTTATTTTATATAATATATAATTTATAATTTACCTGCGATTCGAGTTTATCTTTAACATGACCAATTCTTGATCAATTCTCTTAGTGTTATTGAGTATAACTCTTCCTTTTGCTATGTGAATAAAAATTAATTTTTTAATTTTATATAAAGTTCGTGAGATGACGCTTAATTGAGTTTATTTTTTATTTAATGTAATAAAGACTATTAACTATAATATTATTATTATATTGTTACATTGGCTGGCTCATTTTTCTTACATACATGGAAAAAGTAATAGAAAAGATATATTCATTTAATAGAGAGTTTCCAAAACAAGACAAATCATCAATACTCAACGCTCTCTTTTAAATAATTCGCTGCTTCTTTACATTTAAAGCAAATCAATGAGTAAACAGATAGAAGATAATTGGCTTTTATTATGTAAACTGTATATTTAAAATTCTGCTATATACTAAAAGTTATTGACAAATGTGAATCCACACAAACAATCATCCATCACGAAAACTAAACAGCAATAATTTACTCTCTTGTTGTTTTGTGCAATCAAGCGCAACTCTTCGGACGACGCCGCCATGTGCAAATTTAGTGAGAGCAGAACAGGCGACAATGTCGCTGGCTACAAACTCACAAAAGCGACAGCGACATCGCGGCGGTCTGCAGCAGCATTGGATAAAAAGAAGAAGCTTGTTTGGTTTTTGATAGATCAGTGCAATAAGGTGGCAATAAAATGTTAAATATATATAAAACAATAACTTTTTTTTTAAAATCAAAAAGTATAAATTATTTTCCAGTACATACGACTTTATTTTAAATATAAATCTAATTGGATATTTATTATTGAATTCAAAAAAGTTTCTTCAGGGTCAATAAATTTTGCTAGGGAAGGATTCGATTTTTATTGATTGCTTAAACTAATTGTATTAATTAATTATATATTGTATATATTACCTGCTGCGCAGTTCACAGCTCAATTGAAATGCGAAAAATAAATGGAAATATTTATCTATTTTTATTTATTTATTTGCTGGCTATTCGTTTGAGTCGAGTTGTACGAGTAGTTCAATGTTTTAAACTTAATGATGTTGTTCAGTGTATGTTTCGTATGGTTGTTAGTATCGCTTGTTGCTGTTGTTGTTGTTGTTGTTGTTGCAAGTATTGTTGGTGTCGTGTGTCGTGAGTGCCGCCGTCGTGGCACACACACACACATATATACAGAAAGAAACACAAATGCAGAAGTAGCCCAAAAACTTGAAGAGGACGACGTGGCAAGTCGCCATCGTCGTGTACTGAGACTTCCAGGTGTTGAGGTGCTTGCTCTTATTGCAGTTATACAGATGTGTCTATGTGTATGTGTGTGTGTGTGTGTGTGTCTGTGTGCGGTGTGTGTTTAACTTATTCTTACACTTGTTGGCTGCTGCTTTAACCGTTGGCCGTTTGCCGTTTGCCGTTTGCCGTTTGCCGTTTGCTGTTTGCTGTTTTTGACAAACGCGTTTCTTGGCCATGTTTTTTAATGTTTTCGTTTTCTGTGTTTATCGCTTTTCGTTATTCGTTATACGTTTTTCTTTTTTCATTTTTTTTCCATTGGCGCAATTATTATTTATTATTGTTGTCGCCGCCGTTTCGCAGGTTGGACAGGTGTTAATTGTCCCAACAGGTTGAGCAGTTTGGTACAATCCGATTGGAGTATTCCATATTATTATACAGACTTGTTTTTCTTTTCCTTCGTTTTTTTCTTCTTCTCTATCTTTCCTCTCCCCACCCTCTCTCTCTCTCTCTCTCTCTCTACGTTACTGGTGGAAGTTGAGTTTCCGTTTTAGCCGCTTATTTTCAAGGTGCCATCACTCAAAATGCGTTCACATTTCTTGGCCTACACGTGGTCCAATTGTAATTGTGATTGTTAGTGTAATTGTCGTCAGAAAAACCAGCTCAGACAAACACATACACATACACACACAACCACACACATACACAGCCATAGATACAGCGTACAGTTGTGTGACTGTGCTTGAAAAATGGACGTGAAAATCGATGTTGTTGTTAAAGTTTGTCGCCATAATTGCACCTGTTAATCATTTGCTATACCCTATAAGCAATAAAACTAATAAGGGTATAATGAAATAGCAGAAATTTTATATGAAAATGTTCAGCACTCTGTATACCCTTTCTGCTTTATCTATAACTAAAGAGTTTATCTAACATTTAAGTGTGTTTAAACTTAAATTAACTAAAGTATTTTTAATTTCTTATATATATACTCTCTTAGTATGATTAACAGGGTATCTAATGGCTGATCACGGTCAGAAAATCTGTTGTTCAACGTAGGCGTTACGTAACAAGCAGCTGATGACTTGTTGATTCATTCAAAGTAATTTTAAGAGCAGCAACTAAATTACTCAATTACTTGACTAAACGACACTGAATAATAAAATAATATAAATTAACAATATATAATCGATAAGTAATCGATAACAATTAATATTATTTAACAGTTTTATAAGCTACTTGATATATTAATATCATTTGCTGACTTAAATTAAGTTCAATTTCTAACATATTCTAATAATAATAATTCTAATAATGTTTGCTGCCATGGATCATATGATATACGCACTTTAAATACCCTTCAATGTTAAATTCATAGTATACTCTCCCTTCGGTTCAGGTGTATACGAAATACGAATGACCTTCGTTTTCAATTAACTCAAATACAAACACAATAAACGCTGTGTCCAAGCAACAACTTAATGGCTCTCTACTATGTGTGTGTATTTGTATTGAGTGTGCGTGCATGTGTGTTGAATGTATGTTGATTATGTATGTGTGTGTGTGTGTGTGTTGTGTTATGTATTATGTATAATGTAAGAGGCATCAGCTGCAATTGAGACGAGCTGACAGTTTGTTTGCGAATGAGACAGTGGCAGAGGCAGGGGCAGAGGCAAGCGTAGAAAGCAGGAGGAAGGGGAGTGGCAGTTGATGGGTTAACAACAAGTGTAGCTAAAGGAAAGAAGAAGAAGAACAAGCACCACGACAGCGCGTTGACAGTTGAATAAAAAAATAAACATAGCAAACAACATTCCCCCTTAGAATATACCCTGTAAATATCTGACTACTTAGCAGTACACATATACTCTTTGAGATTGTATAAGTGTAGGGTATATAGAACAAGTTGAGTGCTTAGTTGATGCAGCACCAGGTACGCATCTAACATGTGCCAAACAATACCAAATAAACATTGCCTTGGGCAATCTCGGTGGAGGCAAGTGGAACCGTAGCCTCAGTCAGACAGTCGCATCAGTTGAAGCTTTGCTGCTGCTCCTCTGACTCCGCTGGTCGGATCTATGGGCACTCGAGTCACCTACAATAATAGCAATCATTTTGTGGGCGGTACAAAGCGGAGCCGTAACAGAATTGTCGTAAATTTGTTGACATAAAACGGAAAGTAAATTAATTTTAGTTCTATTGTGGTTAAAATAATAATATATTGTTGGTAAGCGGATGATTACATGGCTACAAGGAGCGACAGGAGTTGCAGGGTAAGCGGAAGGGTTAACCGCATGGAATCACTTACTAGAGTAGAGTGCCGGCACAACTGTTGACCAAAGGTTTGTCATTAAAAATCCATTAAAGAGCCAAATCCCGCAAGTCGCATCCCTCGCGGCTGTTTCCCGAGCTTGGCCCGAGCCTTGAGAGTTTCATGATGTGGTTATTGATGTTAGTTATGGCCAACAGAAACAACAGAAATACTACGCACACACACACACATGCACACACACACACACACACGCAGTTTTCATTGTAAACCATTAAAAGAAATAGAAGCCTCATATCCATTTCGGTATCTCCCTCCCACCTAGACTCGGCCACCCACAATGTAGTGTGTCTGCTTGTCTCTTCAAAGGATTCCGCCAGTGCCGGCGACAGCATTCAGAGATTTGCAAAAATATTTCACAACATGAGAAATGTTACGCAGAAAAGATGTCACAAAATGCAGAAAACACTTAAAATCCAACTGAGGATGAACTGGAGTGCTAACGGAGGCGGAGGCGGAGGTGGAGGCGGAGGCCCTGGCAATGAATCTTTCGGATAAAGCTAGCGCAACAGCTACATGTGTGCAGTTGTGTCTGGGAGGGGAACTAATATGAATAAATCAAAGTGAAGTTGCTCTGCTTTCGACTTTGGATCTCAGCAGCAACTACAATTTTCCTTCCAATTAACTGGGGGATGTCTGTAGTATAGCCAGCTCCATGTTTCTATACTTGAGTTAATCTTTATCTTTGTCCCTGCCTCTGTTCTTGTCCTTAATTTGCTTGTTCCTATGTGGCTATCACTGTTTGTTTACCAGGCGCACAAATCAATCGAAATCGATGCCACAGCAGCAACAACAGCAACAACAGCAGCAGCAACATAAGAGACAGTAACAACAACAAGAACAATACTGCCAGGCGCCACTGAAAGACTTAATTAAGTCATCAAGCAAAAGGCAGGCTAATTGGAGATCTGTGCCGCGATCAGAGTCCAAGTAGAAGCCGCTGTCCGCAGTCTCTGCTGAAGATCAGTGACTAAAAAAAAAACAACGCACCCGCAACTGGCGCACACAAGAACCATATAATGATGTTGAGCCCAAGCATAATGATCATCATCTTCATCATCATCATGGTCGTTATGATCATGTTTATCGCTTGGCTTGTTCGTTCGTTTTGTGGTCGATGATTCAGTACGTCAGCGGACCACACACACGTCTACTGCCATCTAGGAGTTTCCTCCACGTCAGTGTGACTCAGCGACCCAAGACTCAAGCTCCAGTCACCAGTCAAAGGCATCCATACCCACCAGTTGCCAGAAGATGCTTGGACCTGGGAGCAGTCAGCGTCAAGAAGTTTTTGGCAAATCCGCCAACAATGGGAGCAGAAACTGAGGTATCATGCACCAAGCAGGACCACCAAGGTTGATATTATGAAGCCAGAGTATAAAACCTGAGGATGAGGCTACTTTAGGGGTGGTCCTCGCTGTTGCGGCTGCTGTTGTTGTCGCCGTTGTCGCTGTTGCTGTTGCTGTTGCTGTTGCTTTTCCCTTTTGCTACTGCTGGCGGCTATAAATGAAGGCCGCTAAGCACCACGAGAACAACAGTAACAACACTCTGCAACATAAAAAATATATTGCATGTTTTCCTTAATGCTTTGGCTTAAGATGAAGATAAAAGCGAAAGATTAGCGATCTACACTATGCAAAAAGGGTGCAGCTTTCGAGCCAGATGTGATCTTTAAAATGTTTGCATAAATATTTTGTTGCACAGTGTTGTTCACCTGATATTGATAGTTGTTCCTCTGTTGCTTCTGTTTTTTACCTTTGTTGTCATTCTCGATTGATTGTGGATTAGCGTCTGTTGCTGCTGTTTTTTGATTTTCTTGCTGTTTTTATGTGCTCTCTCTTTCTCTCCCTCCCTCTCTCTCTCTTTCCTTGTGTACCATTTGCATAATGCCATTTGCAGTTGACATTTTTATTAACTGGTGGGCGCCATTGGTACAAGCTACTGTTATCGCTAACCCCCATGCAGCCGTCGTAGTCGGTCAAAGACTTTAGGTTAGGGATAGAGGGCCAAGGGTGTGTTCGCAGCTCGAGCTAACCATGCCTGACCACACGCAAGCAGCGGCCATAAATATTTACCCTCGATTGTAATTACAAAACACCGATAGGCATCTCGCTCTCACCATGCTCTCTGCTGCGTTACGTTGCATTGCAGTGCATTGCATTGCGTGGCTTGTCGTCTCCACTTCTCGTGGGGGTTGAAGCCGAAACAATTTGCATTTCTGCAAACGTTGGGGAATTAAGAAAATAAAAAAATAAAAATACCAAATGCGAACTCTTCGCAGTTTCTCTGCTGCTAGTCATTCGTCTGGCCCCTCGGCTGCATATTGTACATAATTAAGCGGAGCCTTTAAATTGCAAAGCATGCAAAGGGCAGCCAACTATGAGACTTTTCGACGTCAGCAGCAGAGTCAACGTTAGCAGCAACAGCACAGCGACAGAGGCAGCTGCACTTGGGTGGTCCTCTCGTTGTCAAAATGTGTGGTCTTTATTAATAACAGCGAAGCGACAGGCTGCGCAACAGCACAGCACAAGCACTCCTGGAGGGGAGTGACTTGAGGGAGCTGTCGCCAATACAAAACGGATGTGCGCCTTTGTTCGCTCTCAGTAACAGTACCATGCGAACGTCAAATACTCGTGTAATTCGCTCTCGTGCACTCTGCGCTGCGCTTCAAACATGTTGCAGCTCATGCAGCAGCTTGTTCGACTGCGAGCGAATATCAGCATAGCAACGATCGAGACATGTTGATGAGAGTCTTCGTTGTTGTACTCGTCGTTTACTGTTGTTGCTCTTGTTGTTTTTGTTGCTGTTGCTGTTGCTGTTGCCGTTGGTGGTGGGTTTTGGGGCTGCCGCGGCATTTACGCCTTTGATTTTTTCCGCTCGAATGGGCAGAAGCTGCAAATTAAAACATTTTTTTTGTTTCGCTCGTAGTTGCTGTTTCCCATTTTTACAGTTGTTACTTGTATTCCTTGTGTCTTGTTGTTGCCTGTCGCTTTGTTGGCTTTTTTTTTGTTTTTTGTTTTTGTTTTGATCTGTTATCCGATTTGTTGTTGTTTACTTTGCTTTGCTGATGACGATCATTTCGCATTAAGTTTAATTTAAGTTGAAATTAGTTCGCTAATGAACTCATCACAAGTAGTTTTCGGTCTTTGTTTATGACTCTTTATAGTGCTCGCTAAACATACTCTACATATAATAGTATACCCTAACTTATGCTCGGCATATGTAAACGTCAATTTCGCTGGGCATAGCCACAAACTTTGTCGTAGATGATCTCTTTTTTTTCCTTTTGTAAAAGGGGCAAATGTTAATGTGTTAATTAAAGATGCCAAAAACGTTGCTGTAGGTCCCCAAGAACACGAACAACGAACGCAACAACAACGTAACAGACAGCACAACATGCAGATTAACAACAACAACTACAACAACAACATGATCATAAACAGAATTAACAGCAACAAAAACAACAACAACAACCTTCAACATGTGGCCAAGAAATCTTGAGTAAAACATGAACATATGTACAGCTGGGCAATAAATGCTTTTTCCGTAGCTATAGACGAACTTTGTATACCCTAACTGCAAGCTTATACTATCTTACAAATAGCATTATATTTAATGGCTTAGTATAACTGAGCTATCCCATCGTATAGTTCAGACTTTGGGTAGGGGAAAAAGAGTTTCGGTGCAGCTGGCACTTGCTGCTGGGAGGGGATAAATGAGATGTCTTCCTCATGGCTAAAGCAGAGCCACAATGCTCAGGCATAAGTGTCGCCAAAGAACACACAGGGAGTGTAAGACAGCTACCAAAGCAAGAGAGTGAGTGAGCGAGAGAGAGGGAGGCGGAGAGTCGTCTTCTTCTTTTCATATAAATTTCTAGCACGCGTGCAAGTAATTAAGCCTAAAGATGAGACATCTTTTTGTATGTCTTTGACTTACATGGATCGTAGTGGATACACACACACACACACACATACGTAGAGATATAAATGTATCCGATATCTTATCGGACATGTTCATCGCGGCGACTGTGGCCTGAGAAAACGCAGCGTCTCCCTACATCTCCTCCTCCTGATGCTTTAAGAATTATTGTTATGACTGCGCACACATAATTAGTTGGGATCTGGATTGAAATGAGAGGGGGCATATCGGGTTATCCAAAGTCAGAGGCATGATATGGTTGGAAGGGGGGATTCACTATTTGGAGAAAGTATATATATATATATATATTCGTTCGTTAATGATATGCTAATAGCCTCTCGAAATGTCTGAATTTTAAATGCAATTGCATTCAATGAGATAAGGTGAGTGCATTTTGCTATATTCGTAAAGAACCAGTTCCAAAATGAGCCGAACTATTGAAGCCACAATACAAGATATAGATGACAGTTATATGTCTGCGCACTGAAGCTCAATAGAGACTCGTTCTAATGTTCTTCTAATGGCACAAATCGACGCATAAATTAAAACGTTTATACTTAAGAAAATGCAATAGAAATAATTATAATCCTAATTAACTACTTAAGAAGCTTCGTATAATTAATAATGTGAAATTCCTAAGAATTTCTCTGGGTACACTTCTTCTATAGATGCCACTTTTCATTATTCTATTTAATAATATTAAAAGCAAATCTGTGGAGTTCCCAGAGAAGAGTTTTCTATTGGGAAAAGGTTTGCTTGTTATGTTTGGAATTTGGAATCAGCTTTACATATAGCTTATATATTCATTTGATTTTGCGGCATTCGTTTTGAGTGATTTATGTGATTGCATTTTGCATGGATTTTCCAATTTTGCAATATTGCAATTTTTGCAATTTTCCATGTTAACAGTTTCCCCCAGCTGGAAATGGCCCACAAAACGTGGCCAGGCTTATAAATTGCAATCGATGGATACAAAAGTGAACTTTCTAAGCGGAATTCCCAACATATTTTATGACGCTAATTTCTTTATACATGGCGCCAACAACAACAACAATAACAGGAGCAATGTTATGCATTGTGTTTGTTGTTGTTTTGTACAAGTTTTGAGCAATAAACACAACACTAAAATGCATTTTAGCTTTAGTTGCTTTAATGAGCTTCGTCAAGTTGCTCCACCTATGAGCAAAAAGAAGTATTAGCAGAAGAGGTGAGATGCGGAGGAGGAGGCGCTGAAGGTGAAGAAGTTACTACATTGCGCATGCAGCACATGCAACAGCCGAAGACAAATTTAGTTGCATGCCACAAAGTCTTCTGTTTCTGGTCCAGCAACAGCGGCAACAGCAGCAACATCAATAACAACATCAGCAACATCAATATCAACGTTGCCTTTTCGCCTTAATTGCGTGCATAAATTGTTTCAATTTCAATAAAAATGTTGCACAACTGGCCAAAAGACTACTCCACCAGCCAACCAACTAACCAACCAACCAACCAACAAACCAACCAACCATCCAACTATCCACCTAACCAACTAAGTATCCAAGTCAAGAAAGTGTCCAAAGGCGTAGTACACGTCGTGGTATCAATCAATATGAGAAACCCACAACTCCAATCGAATCGCAATGAATTGAGCTCTGTCGCTTTGTCTCTTTGTCGCTTTGTCTGTCTGTCTGTATGTTTGTTTGTTTGTCTGTTTAAAGTACGAGTATTGTAATTAATATTCTGTGGCCGTATACTCTTATGCTCGCATACAGCTTACATATACTCCGATATAGCCTGATATTGATACAGATACAGATACAGATACATTCACTTTGAGCTGCAAATATGTTTTGTGTAGCAGTCACATTTTAAGCGTGTTAACAAGCAAAAGTAGCAGCAACAGCAGCAACAACAACAGCAGCAGCAGCAATAACAGCAGCAGCAGTAGCTGCTACTTGTAGTATGTAGAAACATGTGACAATTGTCAAGTTTGAATAATAAATGGTTTACTGAATAGCAAAATATATATGTATATATTCATTCTCGTATTCGTAGTTGTATTCATGTCATTTGTTGAGTTATTCATTACGTCTTTTGCATCAAGTAATTGATATGTAATTGCTGCAATTGTTTCAAATGCATTTCCAAAGGGTTTCCCTTAAAACTAACTTACTCTTAATTGAGAGATGCCTCAATGTCTACCCTTCACTTCTCTGAACAAAATATATATATTTAATATATTCACTCTTTCCACATCTATAGCTTATGCAAATAACCATAATAATGATCATGATGATGATGATGATGATGATGATGATGACAACTATTAAAACTCATCACGCAAGAGGGTTGCTGCAATGATTCGCTGAACATTTGAACAAATGCAAAACAATTTTATTTTTATTGTCCTTTTCAACGTGACAAAGCAAAGCAAATCGAATGCTGAATGAAAGCATCGGTTCATCATTCACTGAATGGGTGGATGAATCAATGAGTGAATGGGTATTTGAATGTATGTATGTATGGGTGGTTGTATACCAAAAGATATTTGCTGCCAAGTAATGAAACAGCAAATTAATGGCAAACCATTTGCTCAACAAGTTGCTCAACTTGCTAAAAATTTCATTAAATTCTGCCCCTTTCCTTTTCACCTTCCTTTACCCCTATGAACAACAAACTTTTATTTAAATAAGAATAAATTATGTAATAGACTGTTATAAAATTTTAAAAGAAATATTTGTTAAGAAGGTATAACAAATGAAATTTCGGAGAGTTCTGCCTCAGCCGTCATATTTCCCACATCATAATATCCGACATATCACATCTTCCTTCGGACTATCACCAGAAAGATGGGAGAAAATGGTTAACGTTAGGAACTATTGGTCCGACTCAGTTGATATCTGTTTTGGTTTAGTAAAACTCCAATTTATTATCAGAATGAAGAGAGTTTATCAATTGTATTTAGTCTACGAACTATTCATTGATTCATTGGT
Organism: Zygothrica quintamaculata; assembly: GCA_037044455.1. Classification (NCBI taxonomy): domain Eukaryota; kingdom Metazoa; phylum Arthropoda; class Insecta; order Diptera; family Drosophilidae; genus Zygothrica; species Zygothrica quintamaculata. Next base: position 854,642 of record JBAMBS010001095.1, on the reverse strand, counting down.
TCAATTTTGATTATCTAAATATAAGAATCTATTGTGCTCAATTCCCTGTACTCCAAATGTATTTCTCTCAGAATTGCATTCTATACCATGAAACAGAATATAGACATCTATTTGTTGCTTAATTATGTTGTTTAATTATTCCTTGTTAACTAGTGTAATGTATATCTTAAGTTACAAAGAAGTGTAGTTAAAATGCTTACAACCATTCGCAGTGCTGCTTATCCTTTCTGTCAATTATTATATGCTCTTTCGGCATTTATAGTCAATATGTTTGATATCTATAGGATATATGTGTATATATACATATATTTATATATTATATCTTATATATATATTTAAATGGAAGAATTTTAAAGAATTCTATGGGAATTGCCAGTACTAACCCCCCAATACTTAGCACCTATTTACAGGTTATTTGGAGTCACGATTGATAATCTCCTCCTTCTAATTCATTATAAATGCTGATTCCTTTGCATTTTATTCACATTGCCAATACTCCTGGTTAGTTTGTTTTATAGGGTATTGCTTAGTTGAGTCTACAAGTCACTTGTTATTTAGAGTAGAGTATGGGCTTTGGTTATTGCCACGTGCCACATTGAAGTACTTAAATGGGTTTATGAATGCGGCTTATCTTGTCGACACACACACACTCAGTGGTTAGGGTGTGTGTTTGTTTGTGTATGAAGTAAGGAGTGTGGAGTGTGGACTGCGGGTTGCAGCGCGTGGGGGGGGGGGGTTACTTGGTGAAGCTGAGACTGTTTGATTTGAGGGGTTGACTTTGTTTATGACCTTATGATTAGCGTGAAAGATAAACACTGAATAACAATTCAATGCCTCTTTATGACGTTACATGGAGAGGGTGTGAGTGGTGGGGGCGGGAGAGAAGGAAGAGGAGGGGAGTTTGAATTGCACTGCCATTTTGTGGTGGCAGTCATTACGCAAGGAAGCCACTTAAATGGGCGTTGCCATAACTCAATAGACAACCATTTGGACCAGCAGCAGCTCTGGAAAACTTGTTGTGCCTCGCCAGCAATCGACGAGACGAGCGCTAAAACCGTCAACTTGAGGCTAATAACTCATTTAAAAAGTGGCTGACAAACAACGTTGTTGCAACTGCAACAGCAACTGCAACAGCAACAGTAACAGCAACAGTAACAGCAACAGCAACAACGACTGCAGCAATTGCAATTGCCACTTGCCCCAAGAGCAAAATAACTTAATTTCATAAATGGCCACAGCAACATCAACAGCAAATGCTGCTGCAGCAAGAGTGTATACAGAGTCGGATATGGCCTAAAAATAAAAAAATAAAATAAGCTTTTTTAAAACAAGTCGACGAGTGGCTCTTAGCCGCCAAATTGTTGCCATGTTTACTGGCTAACTGACTGATTGACGCTGCCAACAAGTCGCCACAAACTGGCTATATGTGCCGTTGCTCTATGTCTATTACTAACTTGGCCAATTCGTGTTCTTAATTATGCTACCAATCGCCAATTTTCATTTTGTTTTTCTCCTTTTGTTGTTGCTTTATATGCAAAATGTTCAGCTATGTTGCTGCTGTTGTTGCTTATTGCTGCTGTTGCTACTATTGCTGTTGCATGGCGATGATTGTTGGTTGTAGAACAGCTGTTGTTGTTGCTGTTGTTGTTGCAACGAAATTGCTGCCAGTCAGCCAATTTGGCTCATGAAATTATGACTGTGACATTTTCATTTTGGCTAATTGAGTTTGCGATAAGTGCGCCCAGAGGGGAGTGGTGGGGAGAGCAGAGGTGGGTTGAGCAGCAGTTAGACTTCGAGAAGAGGATGAATTACCTGTTAGCCATGTGCAACAACAGCTAAGAAAGGGTAATTATACCCAAAGTGAGTCATTAGAGTTGATTTAGTGGCGTGTCTTTCCACATGACTGAATAATGTGAAAATTGAAATTGAAACTGAAACTCAAATTGAAATTCAAATGACACAAAAAAGTGATGGAACTGAGTATACCCTCTCTTAATGTTACGACTTATAGTTATATTTTATAGGCATAAAATAAAAATAAAAATAGAAAGACAGATAAAAAAAATTTATATAAATAAATTTAAAATAAATAAATTATAATAATAAAAAATAATAAAAAAATTAAAAAATTATTAAAGTAAAAAATAATAATAAAAAAAATTAAAATAAAAAGTTAAGAAAAAAAATTTAATAAATTAAATAAAAATCTGATAATATAAAAATAAAATATAATAATAAATATATAAATAAAATATAAAAAAAAATTTATATATAAAGTGAAAAATTTAAAGTTAAATAAATAAAACAAAAGAAATGATAAAAATATAAAATATAAAAGATTTAGAAATTTATATAAAAAGTAAAGAAAAGTAAAATTAAATAAATATAATGGAAGAAATGATAAAAACAAAAATAAGTAAAACAAAATAAAAATATAATAAGAAATATAAAAATAATATAATATATAATATAAAAAATTTAATGAAATAAAGAAATAAAAAATATTAAATAAATAAACATTAAAATTTTATTTAATTTCATTTGCATATCATTTGTATAAAAAGAGGCATTAGTTAAACCTTGCCTATACCCATTAATTTACCCCTCAATATACCCTGTAAAACAGTTTATCTTCCAATGCCTCATTCTCTTTATATTCACTGCGAATCTGCAGAAATTGAAATGAAAACAAATCAAAAACAAATCGAGAACTCAAAGCGAATGCATCAAAAGTCAACAAATCGAAAATTGAGCCTCTACTCGCACACACTCAGTCACACACACTTACACATATACAGGCAGGCAGGCAGACAGGCAGTAAGAGCCACACCCACACATATATACAGACTTTTTAGTTACACATACTTCATTCTATTCCCCCCACCCCCTACAATATCCCAACAAGCTACGTCTCTGTGCTATCAGAGCTGCATGGAAGCTGTCAGCTCGAGTTGAATTTAATTAAATCCTTCATGTCGGCGTGTCTGTTAAAAATAGACAAATGACAGTTTTGTTGCAGGGTTGTTGTATATCCAGAAAGGATAACAAATAGATAGACAAACAGTATAACAGACAGAGATAGACAGAGATAGAGAAACAGAGAAGCTTCAGCTCCGATGACAGTTGAAATTAAAGCACAGATTACGAGCAAAATTCAATTGGATTTTTTTTAAGGGTTTATTTTTGTTACTTTTATTATGCTCTCTTTTTTTTATTTGTTTTTGTTTTTGCTTTTCTCTTTTTCTGTTTGTTGTTGTTTAAGTTTCTTTGTGCGGATTCGCCTCGTCGCTAATTACTTAATTAAAGTCGCAATCAATTGCAATTTAGTATACAATCTCTGAAGCAAAACAGTGATCAGTCGATCGGAGGTTCGGTGGTTCGGTGGATCGTTGGATCGATCAATTCATTTGATTCAGCTGTTTTGAGTGTAATTAAAATTCGCCAGAGAGTAGCGTGAGAATTTTAACAATCGCATTGACATTTAAACCAGAGAACTGAGCTGAAGCCTCAGTCCTTAGCTCTATCGAAAGGGGTTCAACTGAAATGAAAAAGGAAGCAGGTTGTTTATTTGTTATGAGATACTCTAACATGCACGGCATATATCCTATTTGAAGAAATATTTCAGCCAAAAACAAGTTTTATTCAGTTAAAAATATTTGTTTTTATCTTATATATAAATCTAAGAAAATAACAAAAATTAAACAAATAAATTAATATATAAAAAGTAATAAAATATTATTAAAATAATAAAATGAGAAATAAATAAAAATAAATAAAAAAATTAAAATAAATTTAATATTAATAAAATAAATAATATATGAAAAGAAATTAATAATTTAAAAAAATCAATTAATAAATAAAAAAGAAATAAAATTAAAAATGAATACAAATATTATTAATAAGAAATTTATAATAATAAAATAATTAAAAAAAAATATAAAAATATTAACAAAAAATAAAAGATAAATTAAAAAAAAGAAAATTAGATAAATAAAAAAAAATAAAAGTATAATTAATGTAATATTAATATAAAATATATTTTTATTCTTTAAAATTATTATGCCAATTCCTTGCTTTTACTTTAATTGTAAACTCTGGTTTGTAGAAAAGAGTTTTAAAGGGTATTTGCAGGCTGTGTTGACTCCTCTTTCTTCTGTTTACTTTTTGTTCAAGACATTGTTGAGATGCTTTGCAGTCAACGGAAATGGCGCACAAATTGTCAAGAACGATTCACATTCTCTCATGGTTGAGCCCTTTGGCAGTGTATCAACTCTATGGCGCCAGTACACACACACACACACACACACACACACACACACAAGGTCTCACACATACTCACACACATTTATGTAGCTGTTGACGTCATAAAAACTTTGATAACTTAATTAAGAAACAACAGTAGGGCAGTTAGCATCCAAAGATCAAGAGCAAAGGTTCAGACTCTGAACCAAAGCCAAATGATTTGGCGGCACACAAAAGTTCAGTTCTTTCAGTCACAGTTTTAAATTCCACTATATGTGCATGTGCGTGTGTATGTGTGTGTGTTTTATGCTTTTAATTTGGCCAAGAATGCGGTAGGTAAAACTAAACCAAATTAAAAGTGATCGCATCATTTTATCGATAATTTATCAAGCCGAAAACCCAGTGGCGAATACTTTCCGAGAGCCCCATAAAAGCAGCAGCAGCAGCAGCAGCAGCAGCAACAGCGGCAATTCCCCCTAAGCGCGCCCCTTAGACTAACATTCACATCTTCTACGTCTGCTGTTGCTGTGACTGTGGCATGCGAATCGAGCAACGTGTGTGGTCCACATGGTCTTTGGTCTCAGCTTTAGCCGTAGCCTCATCTCCATTCCTGTCTCTGCCACAGTCACCACCACCGCCGCTGCCTCAGCCTCTGTCTCTGTCTCAGTCGCGGTCTCTGTCGGTGAAGCGAAGCTTTGAAATTAGCATAAGAGCGGACAGAGAAGATACCACAGAGCGCCGAGCAGCGCAGCAGTGGAGCAGCTGAGTTGAAGATTTTGTTGTCGACGTCTCTTTGAAGAGCGAACAGCGCCAAAAACTGGTGGATCAGCTGCAGATTGAGTAGTGAAGCTCTGCTATGCTATGCTGAGGAGGCAAAGTTGAGGCTATAGCTGAAGCTGGAGCTGGAGGTGGAGGTGGAGGTGAAGGTTGACTGTGGACCATAAATCCGCACAGACACAAGGCACCGGCACAACCACTGGCACAATCCAGTGGTACCAACACTGGCAATGGCCCCGGTACCAAGATCAGCACTAGCACCGCGCACAGGTGGTCAACTTGGGCGGCTCAGCAGATATTTAAAACAATCTGTTGTGCTTTTCAATTACTATATAGTACGTACACGATATACGAGGATCGGCATTGGCTGGCCAGCAAAGATCGAAAAATCAGCAGGAGCGGAGTTATAGCCAAGCACTGCAGGGACCAAGCCATTAAATAAGGAGGCAAAAGTCACAAAATAAACTAGATAGAACTTTCATTAAAATAAAGAGTTACCACTTTATATAAAAATCTCTATCTCTCTCACTCTTTCTCACGCTTTCTTTAAACCATGCTCGAGTAGTTAAGTGCGGGCCCAACCCTCGCCTCAACTGAATCAGCTCCTGTGCGTAAGCTCTTGTGATCATGCGCTCAGCTAAAAAACTTATGAGCTCAGCTGTGCTATTAATTGTTTTATTAAGACATTTTCAGATTTAACATGCCCTATACCCTACACTCTTTACGCTGATCTGCAACGACTCATAATGTACATAGAATGAGGGGATTTTGTGATTTGATTTGCCTCAGTCATAGATACCTTATAGATATGCCTCTGGGATGCGATGGTAGCGTATGCTCAGAGCTCTGTGTCTCAATGACTGACCCAGAGCCAAACCCAAGTTCAGACACCGATACTCATACTTCGAGTCTGGGACTGCTCTGGCCTCTGTCCAGTAAAGACTTTGTCTGCATCTTTTGCGTTTCTGCTTCGCTTTCGTTGGTTCTGTGAGTTTGTCTGTGTGTCTCTTGATCGTCTTCTGCATCAATGAGCATGATCATGATCATCATAATGATCGTTGTGTGTCGGTGTCTGGTGGGTTTGTTTTGAGCTGACTGCGTCATCATCATCGGTGTGGTCCTCAAGTGTTTTGCATCTTTGATCCGTGGAAGATTGATGTTAATGTTGGGTGGGCATGGTGTGAACATACTTATTCGCATATTTGTTTTGTTATGGCCTTATATTGTTGTGCTACTCGGTTCCAGCCACAGCTACAGCCACAGCCACAACTTCAACTTTAACTTTAGCTTTTGGTATATGGCTCCTTGGCTCCATGCCCCACACGTTGATCCGTAATTAAAATGCGCGGCTGCTGCTGCTGCTGCGACTGAGGCACAACCGTTCATTGGACCTACTATCAATTCAGCTATCAGCATGGAGCGCGGAATGAGCTACTAATAGAGTCATAAAGCGAACATTTATTGATCTACAAATTATTTGGACCTGACGCCACATAACAAACCACAAACAAAATTTTCTCAGGTGGGTCAAAAGTTGATCGCTGATCGTCGTTCGATGATCATTGAACTAAACTGAAACTGAAACTGGAACTGGTACTGGGACTGGGACTGGGACTGGCACTGGATTAACTTTGTTACTGAGGCCCACTCTTATTTTGTATCTCTCTGTCTCTTTCTCTCTCTCGCTCTTCTCGCCTCGGTTCGCGCTGGAAATCTTAATATTCATTAGGCAAATAGTCGGTAGATTGTGGCTCGATCGTCGGTCGATCGTTTAAACTAAACTTTTGGCTCTTTGCTTTAATTTTTGTGTTTATAGCGCTCGCCTTTTGACTACCGCAACAAATAAAAATAAACATAATAATAAAAATAAAAGCACAAACACAAAACTTTGGGGTGGTCCCCTCAATCAGATCTATTGATCATCAAATGATCTGAGCTTCATTTCATTTCATTTCATTAGAGAGAAAGTCTGCCTAATTGCAATCTTCGGTCAATAACTGTGCACATGAGAGCACTTATGATTGCGTTAATTGAGAAGCCTTAGTAGTGACATACAGCTGTCACGATCGGCACTAATTTAGTTGAAATATCCATAGAAGCGTAAAATGTTCACACCTCAAATGCAAAACTGGTGCGACGAGTCTATTAGGCCCAATAGAGTGTAATCATATCACCACAGCGCCAGTTGCAAGTTGCCAGTTGCCAGTTGCCACTCGGCAGCCCACAGTCGGCAGCTATACAAATGCCTCCTCAACATGCCTCCAAGATATGGATACTTTCGGATACATTGATAGAGTGTATCGTTGTCGTTGTGTGTGGACACCATCAATAGCAACCACCATCACCACCACCACCACCTAGCAGCCACCTGATGGCTTATGAGTGGATTCGCTGGCGTCTTGTCTTGGCGTTAACTCGTATCGATTGCAGTTTCTTAATGAAATTGTTTGCTAATATCAGCGGAAAATGCGGTTTACAATTTATTCAAGTCGCTGTGCGGTCTCACAATTCTTCTCCCTACCTCTCCTCCCTGCACACTCTCTGCCTCTGTCTATTCTATCCCTTACCAGTTTCCCAGCAGCATCAGGGACCCAATCAATGTGTGAAACTGAAACCAATACTGTAATATATATCCCATTTGATACGATCCAATCTAACATCAGGCATCTATATTTAAGTTTAAAGTTGTCTGCTAACTATATACATATGTGTGTGTGTGTGTGTGTGTGTGTATAATGTGAAAATTGGCAAAGGTTAAATGAAGTTGTTCCATTTGACTGGGCAAACAGCATAATCAACCATCTGCAGATAATAAATATCCATTCTGTTACTGTTAATATTCATGTTACTGTTAATGTTAACTTTACCGTTAATGTTAATGTTAAAGTTACCCTTTATGATAATGCGGCAAGAGTTTACATGAATTTATGCACTTCATAAGGCTTTCCAGGCACATTCCATAACTCATAAGGCTGAAGGCCTACTATGATTGCCTCTTCACTTTTCTTTTGGCCAAGTTTAAAGTTATGGCAACATGTTTTGACGCCTTTCACATAGACAAGAATATAAAATGAAGTTTGCGGAGGATGAAAGGCGCTTAGCCATTTGCCAATTGCTATGCAAAGCTGGCAACAACAGCAGCAGCAACAACTATTTTGAAAACAACAAAAAGTTTCCACAACAGCAACAACAGCAACAACAACAACAACAGCAACAACAATATTGATAAAGCAATTAAAAATATATCTAAATATTTTCATGTGACAGCACAAATTATGCGCTGGAATGTTGCAGTTGCAGTTGCAACAAGTATGCAACTGGCCAAGTCACCAAGCCGCCACCGATAGAGGCCTATGCTAGTGGCCTAAAGGCAATTGCAATCTTGGCCATTTTAGCATTTAACCATTTAACCATATAACCATTAACCATTTACCGTGTAAATATCTATTTTTGATTTAAGCCAAGAGCCAAGAGCCAACAGCCAACAGCTAACAGACAACAGGCAACAGATTGAGCGATAGACAAACCGCTGACAGTTTAGCCGCCTCTTTGGCCTGTTGCTACTTTGGTTTGGCCCGTTGCTTTTGGCATCAGCATCGTTTGTCAGCTGCCGACAGCAAAAGTCAGATACATAAGTACAAGTATAAATAGAGAATGCGGCTTATGACTGCAACAGCAACAACTAACAACAACAACAACAGTTGCCAGAGAGTGACTCGAACTGTGACTGTGTCGTGTCAATCATTTCAATTAATGTGCGATCGATTCAATCGTCGTGTCAATCATCATCAAGCATTGACAATGGCTATAAACCATTCGTACTTCCAATCTCAACCGCAGCGTTAATTTGCCTGTCATCTAATAGAGCAAAGAGGGGGGGACAGGAGTGTGGTTAGTTTTAACGCTCAAGTGGCAAAGACAAAAGAAAACTCAAAGATGAGTTACTTGTGTGGGTGCTGACAACACAAGGAAATGGTAATGGATAGAATGGATAGAAGAAGGGTTTAAGCAGAAACCTTCAGCAAACAGAACGTAGGCGTAAATACTATATAAATAGCTATATATATATATATATATATATATATATTTGTCAACTATTAATTAGATATAGACAATAGATTATGTAAAAGACTTATCTTTAACATCTGAAATTTGAGCTTGTTTTGTAATATCAACATCTAATGGTTTCAGTTTTGTATCTTTTAGTGGTTGAATTATGTTTCCAGATACTTTTCATCTGACAACCGGTTTAATAGAGCTACAAAACAGTTATTGCCAAATCAGTTAAAGAGGCATATTATAGAGAACTAGTTAAAAACTAAACGTAGTTTAAGATTTTCCATTCCATGCTCTGCCATTGATCATATATCATGACATTATCTTTTAAGGCTTTTCATCAATTTCATTATCAATTGTGTTCATCATTTTGGACTGTCATAATGAAACAACTTTCACTTTCCACACTTAAAGTTTCCATTGGCAACGTGTTGGTTTTATGGCTTATTAATGAGTTGACTGATCATTAGATTGGGCAAAAGAAGATCGGGTATCGGAAAAGATCGGTACGTGAAAGGTTTAACCAGAGCTTAACTAAAGGAAACCTTCAAGTAGAGAACGATATCCCCCACGACACTGTCAAACATATCGTTTACATGTGCTGCTCAGTCTCTTGCTGTCCGAGCCAAGTTAACCAGCTGGTTCTGGTTCAAATCGTAGACTGTATGGACGGCAGACTGTCGACAGTGGCCCGTCAACCGGCTCTTTGGCTCCCCTGTGACGGCATCGCTCTCTGAAGCTGTGTGTGGCCCGTTAGTTTGAGATCTTTATAAGTCAATTTAAGTTTTTAGTTTGTAGTCTCGTTTTTCTGGCCAACGACAAGTCTGTATGTTGGCTCAGACTTAAGATTGTGGCAACACATCAGAGCAAGGATAACTGTTGCTTCTCTCAGTTCTTTTGCACTCATTCATACTCCATATTCAGTTTACTGTCGAAAAGTAATTCATCTGGTCAAGGCTACACTCTGTACTAAAATCTGGATACTGCTTAAGTCTCCTTTTCTGGAGCTGTAACAGGAGCAGGACTCACATTTAGGCCATGTTAAGTATAAACATATATATTTAAGCGTATGCTCTACTGCACTCTTGGACTCTTCGCTTTGGACACTTCTTTTTTTTGCATTTTCTTGGCTAAGTTTGCAGTTGCCTGTTGTCTTCTGCCTACTGCCAGTTTCCAGTTGCCAGTTGCCAGTTGGCAGTTGGCAGCGGGTCTTGACCAAGTTCGGTCATTGCGTTTAACAACCGATGATGAAGACATCTTAACGTTTTTGCTGCTTCAGCAGCCGTATTTTGTTTTCTTTTCTTTTCTTCTCTCTTCATTTCATTTCATTTTATTTTATTTCATTTCTTTGTTGTTGTCTTCCAATTGTTGTTGTTGCTTCTCTTTTATGACGAGTTCTGCAAATGAAAACAATTTATGTGAATGCATTTTAAGTCTTTAACCATATTTTCTTTGTTTTTTTTGCTTTTATTTATTTTTTTTTTCTTTTTTGTTAACGTCTTGTCTTAATCAGTTTTGTTTTTGTTCACATTTGCACTACACTTTTTGCATTTTCCTCTTCTGGCCTCTCCCCTCTCCGGTCAGTTTATACAGTGCCAAAGAAACCCATCAAATAGGCTTTGTGGCTGGTTAACTTGAAGTCCTTTAACCAATTTACTAATACCCAAAAAACATTACAATATTATGAGTCATAAGATCACTGAATGGAAGTTGCTCTGGGATATTACATTCTTCAGATATAAATAGGTCTTAAAGAGTTCCATTAATTGAATTGATTGAATTCCCAAATGGAATAAGTTCAGATTCCATCTCTTCGGTGTTCATCAGCAGGAAATTTCTACATTGTATAAGGGAAACTATAGGCGAAGACACTTTTTCTATTATATTTATAATATATCATATAAATAGTGTAATTTATTTAGGGTTAGGTTATTCAGGCTGGCTCTATAAATTTAAGAACCTTTCATTATACTCTGTCAAAAAGAATTGTTGAATTTAAAGATCGAAATAATTTGATTTCATGTTCATCTTTTTGGAGCATATAATATGAGCAATAAATGTCGGAAGTTTCTAGGTTGAGTTGGAGAAAACTTTTAAACACTTAACCAATGGCAGTTCTTCTATAATATATCATATATATATATATGTATATATATTTAATATTATGTATAAATTCCCAACTTTATGCAGATATCATTTACATATTATACACGCCTTTAAAGCAGTGTAGTTCCTGCACTTCACGCACTGCTCACTGCGCTCCTGGGAGCAGTCTCCAATAAGTTTCATAAGGTTAAGGTTTATAAGGTTAAGGAACATCTGGTATTTAGAGGAGAAACTTAGATAGATATAGATAATATATAGATAAGATATATAAAAAGATAAAGACGAGATAGATTATATTAAAATATAGCTATAAATTAGTTAATTTTAATAAATAAATAAGCTTAAGTTTAATAAATAACTAAGTTTAAATAATAAATATAATTTATTATTCAGTTCCTGTTTTTGATCGAGAACCAAAATCAAGAATTTGTTATATATGACGAATATAGGGAAATAATATCAGATTATTTACGGAGTGTTTCCGCGTAGTTTCTTAAATCTTAAAATTACTTTGAATATTTGAGAATCTGATTAATTCTGTTGATAAGTTAATGGATTATATTATAATAAGAAACTGTCTTTGTTTCCATAGGTTATCTTAAAGAATTTTAATTATAGATATGGCAACTCTATCAGGAATGTTATCCTGGTATTTATTGTGTTGTATGTCAATTGAAGTATGAGTTGATTGAGTTCATATAATTTCTATTAAAGCCAATTTGGCGTATCCTTCACTGCTGCTGTACATCCTTATCCTTATGTTCCTTATGGTTGGACAAGCCAAAGAAAGGACAACATTGAAAGTTTTATTGTGTCAAATTTGCGCTGAAAGCAATGAAAAATTTAACACGCAATAAATCACAAAATTTAACAAAGAGCAACGGCAACTAAGGGCAGAAGGACGTCAAAGCACAACAACAACAACAACAACAACAGGGTACAGATTTTACGCTAGCAATTGTTGCAGCTATGTAACTTGAAGGCGCTGAAGTAGGGTTGACGTGGCGGAAACAGCAAACAGCAACTGGCAACTGGCAACCTGCCAGCGTCGCGTCCTTATGGCAACCCCTTGGCAATGTCCTTGCGACGCCTTGGTATGCAACTCGTAGGAATAACATGGCTTATCTGCCCGGCAACATGCGTACTCCAAACTGTTTGTGTGCTGCTGGTACCGTTATGCTGCCGCTACCCGCTGCCACTCTCCCAGTCCTGGCAAACTCTCTCTCTGGTTGCCGATGATGAAGCAAAAATCGCCAGTCGCCAGTCGACGTCATTTCTGGGCTGTCTGACAGGTTCAAGGTCTGCGTTTTTTTAAACATTGTTGTAGCTGTTGCTGTTGTTGTTGTCGGGCTGCGTGTGAAATTTAAAACCGTGATAACACCTTAACACAGTCACGCCTCCCCCTTGCGCCACACACCACGTGGGCAACACGTGCAAGCTGGCAATTGAGTTTACCGTTAATGTTGTTGCCTTTTTATTTTTCATTTATTGTTTTTTTTTTCTTTGGGCTGTATTTTGTTTAATTTCGCATCCGTTGGCAACCCTGGCATTTTGTTGACAAAATTGATTTGTTCAATTTTTCCAACGATTTAACTTGGGGCATGACTCGGTTGCCATTAGTGCCGCTACATTTATCTGGAAGGTTGTTCCCTCAAGCCAAATGCCAAACAGTAGCATCCCAAGGATTAGAGCCAGCCAATGCTGGCAGGATTTGGTTGAAGGATACTCGTACAGCTTCGATTTCTTAAATTTTTTCACGTTTTTTTCTCAGCTTTGGCTTGGAATTTAATCAATTTTTGATATTTTATTTATTTGCCTTAAAAGTAAATTTAATTTTCAATTCTCTAACGAAAATAGAATAATACAAATTGTAAAATGTTAACCTTAATAAAATTCTCTTCTCTCTCTTTTGCTCTCTTTACAGGTCGAAGTAAGTAAACGATGTTAAAAACTGTTGATGACTATCTCAATGCCATTAAGCTGAAGACCTATCCGATTGCCTTAAGACTGATAGGAGTTATCATAGTATATACTATAAAGAAGAGGGGAATATAGATATCTTAGACACAAATTTCACTAGCAACCCTCTCTTTATAATAGCTAAATTAGGAGTAAATCATTGAGCCAAGTGGAGACAAGTTTCTCCTCAAAAGAACTTTCAAATTCCCTTCATTATCTATTGATTGACTGAGAACATAATAACCTTGGGATAGATTTCTATATAAAGAATAAAGTAATATTTAGTCAAGGATTATATTTATATAATTTAGATACATTTTCACTTTACATTTAAAGAAATGAAAGTAAAGTTATAGGTGGAACCTGTTAGTCTTAAACCAAATTTAACACTATTATTCGAGTGGGTAAGAGGAGCTATTGGACAAGTTTGTAGTGGTTCGTCCCTTTGGGGAAATGACCTTATGATGAATGAGAGTTGAAATTAGAAAATAATTTAAGTGCCACCAGTAGAAGGAAACCAAGAGACAGCAGAAGATATAGTGAAAACCGAAACAACTTGTGGTCACACTTGCCACTTGGTGGAACCTTAGAGCACATGGCTGAAGGATGCTGGGAATGCTGGGTTGCCCATTAGTAAACCTCATAATTGCTTCATTTTAGCTCAACTATTTCTGAAAATGAGCTCAACTTTTGGTGTTGGCGAGAAAACCCTTTTTTACGACTCTTTGGCTATTTGCCTAGCGATTCGATACACAATTCCTCCCTGAGACTTCCCTTTGCCACTTTGGTAAAAGTTTTTCCTAGTGAAAAGTGGGCGTGGAAGCTGAGATGTCTGAGCGGCCTTCGCAGCGTCCTGCGTTTACTGTTAATTAAATGAAAGACAACTCAAGTCTAAGAAATGTGGGGAAAACCTTTTGGTATGGGGCTGTTTTCCTAAGGGCAGGTTAGCTGGTTGTGGGTGAGTGTAGGGGGGTGGGTTGAGACTGAAATTAGCCACAGTCAAAAGTCATCGCGTTGATTACATTTCAAAATGACGCGAGCAAATTTTTGAAGAAAACTTTAATTGTTTTGCTCTCGAGTTGGGGATGAGCATTGGGAGTTCAAAGTTGAAACTTGAATTTGGTGAGGAGGGGGAAGTAACCACCGTTATAGGAGAAAGCACAGGGGGAAGCACACAATTCGGGGTTGTCTGTGGCGCATTTAAATGTGAATTAATTGCTGGCCCTTTGGGAATAATGCATATAATGGCACGAAGGAGAAGTGGCAGGATTTATGTGTCCGCGATGAGTTGGCAGCAGAGAGTCAGGTTCAGGATGAGCTGCAGGATGTATAGCATAGAGGTCCAGTCATGTTATTGCCATTAACTGCGTCATGGAATTTTTATGACCTTTGTTCTTTCCCTCTCTCTCTTGTTCTGCTGTAAAGGTCCGCGTACGCGCAAACCCAAGAAGACAGCCATGTCCAGCGCAGCAGGCAGCGGCAGCGGTGATAAGTCTGATCAGGACTCTGCCAGCGGCTGCGGCAATGTGCCGGAGGATAAACGTCCACGCACAGCATTTAGTGGTACGCAGCTGGCGCGACTGAAGGTAAGCTGCAGTTATATACTAAATGCTTTACCACCATTCCAATACCAAACTCTTCCCCTTCTCCAACTTAGCACGAGTTTAATGAGAATCGCTACTTGACAGAGAAGCGTCGCCAGCAGCTTAGCGGAGAGCTGGGCCTAAACGAGGCACAGATCAAGATCTGGTTCCAGAACAAACGGGCCAAGCTGAAAAAGTCCAGTGGCACAAAGAATCCCTTGGCCCTACAGTTGATGGCTCAGGGATTGTACAACCACTCGACGGTGCCGTTGACGCGGGAGGAAGAGGAGCTGCAGGAGCTACAGGAGGCGGCAGCGGCAGTGGCAGCAGCCGCAGAGCCATCCTAGGGCAGCGTATATATATAATTCTTATTATTATTATTATTATTATTATTATTATTATTATTATTAATATATAAATATTAATATTTATGACGTAGCGTGTAAGCTGCTCTTACAATTAAGTTGTAAAATATTCTAGTCCTACCCACGCCCCGACGTCCCCCTTGCGCACATTTGAGTGCGGTTGCGAATGCGGATGCCAATACTGCGTGTTCTTGTATAATAAATAAAAATGAAATTAAGTAAACAAAATAAAATAAAATGTAGACAAGAAAGAGAAAGAAAACAAAAGAGATCCATAAAGAAAAAAATTAAAATTTAAAATAAATAATGTAATAAACTTTCCAAAAAATTTGAATTCTTTTTTTCTATATTTCGTTTTTAATTTTATTTTTATTTCTCTTTCATTTTGATTTTGATTTTGATTTTCATTTGAAATTGAAATTTGAATTCTTTTGCTCTGTAGGTGGTCGAGCTGTCTGATCGAACTGCTGAGATCTACCCAGATCAGAGCTCGTTATCAGATCTGCCCTCTACCCGTTAACTACTCCATCCATAAGCTGTGGGTGTGAGCTTTAATTACTCAATTAAGAGCGGAGCCCGTCAGAGTTTTTTTTGAATTTAGTTTAAGATCAACAATTGCTGGCATTATAATATAATCTTGTTATTAAATTTCAAATTATGCAAATTATACTTAAAAGCAATCTCTTGCCTCAGTTGAAGTCAACGTTTTACGTTTTGCTTTTTATTTCTTCTTATGCTTTTTCGCTTTTGTTTTCTTCTCTCTTTTTTATTTGCCGCTCTCTTCTAATTTAGCCATTAAATTTGCATACAGTCGTCAAAGTAAATATAAAGCAGAAACACAACAATAACAAAGAGAATAATCAAGAATTGACGAGCAAAACAAAGCCACAACAACAATTATAAGGTAAGTATGTATGTGTGTGTATGTGTGTGTGTGTGTGTGTGTGTTGTGCTGGCATGCCAACGTCACAAATTGACACCTCGGCGACGGCTTAGGCTTTTTTCGCGTAGGTGCTAAAAGTGTCTGTCATGTTGCGACTGAGTATCCGCAGCCCCAGGTAACATGGCAGAGTTGGGGGAAGACTGTGGAGGAGAAACAGAAGAATAAAAATCATAATCAATACAAAAGTGATAATAAAACATAGAAATTGATATGGATAAAGACCTACTCCCCAGCTAGAACGTAGTAAAATGGCCTTAAGTTCAACCTAATGGAAAGCAATGATATTTTAAGCATCCAAAGGATTATTAATTCAAAAGGATTTAAAGAGCTGATACAACAAATAATAAAATAATTAAAATATAATATTTATTTTGAAATATATAATAAATTTATATAGCAATTAAATGCTATAACCTGAACTATTCAATTATCTCCAGTAAAAGTTAAATCAATGGCAATTTGTTGGGGGAAGAACAATTGAATATAAAAATTGATTTACGAAATTAATCAAAATTATTATTAATAAAATTATTGAATAAAAAATGTTGGCAAATAAAATTATTTAACTTTTTTTATTTATTCTTTTAACTAATTGTCATTAATTTACTAATCCTAGGTATTATTGTAATCTCTTAAATTAAAGGCTTTATTTATTATCGATAAAATTATCCGCGTCACTTAGCTCGATAACTGGTTGCCCTTTTTGCCTTTCAAAAAGAAATTCTTGTAGCAATTGGCCAAAAGTAGGGTAAGGCATTTGAGAAGCTTCTCTTGAATTCAATACTCCACCAGCTGAATCATTCACCAAAGGCAGGAGCAGATGGCAATCATTTGGTTCGAGATCCGGACTATAAGTTGGATGCATAAGAACTTCCCAAATAAAGTCATACAACTTTAGGCAAG
This sequence comes from Zygothrica quintamaculata, assembly GCA_037044455.1. Classification (NCBI taxonomy): domain Eukaryota; kingdom Metazoa; phylum Arthropoda; class Insecta; order Diptera; family Drosophilidae; genus Zygothrica; species Zygothrica quintamaculata. Next base: position 837,708 of record JBAMBS010001095.1, on the reverse strand, counting down.
CTACCAGCGATGTGTGTATTATTAGATACTAGAAGTTATATATAGAGATTAGGGAATTTACTATATGTAATATACATTTTGATTTAAGCTATATTTTGGGGAAAACTGTTGGGTTTAAATTGAATTCTACTGTTAATAGCACTCGTCCCACGCCTGCCACAGTTAAACTTTTAGTAGGTATAGAAAGGTAGCAAAATTTAGTTGTAAAGCCAAGAAGTTGATTAAAATAAAGTAAATTGTGCTTTTCACCATTTAATATGAACAGATGGAGATATATATATATGTATAAATATATATATATATCGATTTATTGGCAGATATATTAAAAGAGAAACGGATTGAAATTTTCAAATTAATACTTAAGTTTAAGCTTTTGTAATTTCGACTGCTGTGACAATTCAAGCGCATTTTACAGTCACAACAGCAGCAACAACAGCAACATCAGCAGCAACAACAGCAGCAGCAAGAAGAAGAGATATAACAGCATCTGTCTGCTGTTGCGAGTGCGCAGAAACAACTCAATTTTGTGGATGATTTAGGGTTTTTGGTTTTTTGGTTTTGGGTTTCATTTGTTGGCGACATTTTTGTTTTCGCTTGGGGACACTTTGGGGCAGATTTCAAGTTGGTCACAAACTGCAGTTTTATTTTAGCATTAAATGAATGAAATGGGGAAGGGGAGAACGAAAAGGAGAAGGGGAAGAGAGTGAAAGGAAGTTGGGGAATTTGTTGTGCGTGGGAGTTGAGAGCTGGAGAAGCGTTGGTTAAGTGAATTTTTATGGCACGCGCGATTTGCCTGGCAGATGACTTCATAAAAAGTCAATTTAAGTTTAACAATATTTTTGTTGAATTTATAGTTAAAGTATTTTGTTTAAGCATAATTTTTTATAGCTGACCATGTTTAAGTTGTAGCAGCTTAGGAGGAGGTGAAGGAGCACGAGGAGGAGAGGATGGAGAATGAGTCATGGCGCGAGTATATTACGTTATAAATTCAATAAATGTGACCATAAAAAGCCCATTCGAAATACCTTGCGCACACGTACATTAATCCCGTCCAGAATGAGCCAAAGATTCATAGAGTGAAAGAGGTAAAGGAGAGTGGGGAGGGGGGGACAGCGAGAGACAGCCTGGTTCCAGTTGTGGCACATTACAACGCCTCGAATGCTGCCGCAAACCGTTGGCCCTCAATGATTAATGTTCACCCAACAGCGGCTGCATCAACCTTGGCCTTTAGTCCCAGTACATATACAGAGGAGTATAAAGAGAGACAAAGAGTTAGAGAGAGATAGAGAGAGGGAGAGTGGTGTAGCCTTCCCGGAATGTGAGCCCAAGTAACCCGAAAAAAAGACAATACGCATAAATCTATGGGGTTGACACTTAGTACCGCTTTCGGCCCGGTCAGAAACAGCAACAGTTTCCAGCTTCAACTTTAACTTCACTTCCACGGACTTCAAATGAATTTGTTTGCATGAATCTTGGAGCTGGCTAAGATGAAGGCTGTAGGCTGTAGGCTGTATGCAGTATGCTGTAGGCTCACTTGCCGCATGGGTCTCGTCTGTTGTATGAGTTGTGGCAAGGCGCGAGGCGCGTCATAAAATTGGCAACAAATTGTTTTTCACGCCAATTTAAATACACATTTTCGATACTTGGCCATAATGAGCGCGTTGCCTCTGCTTTAACTACAACTTCAACTTTAGCATCAGTTCCAAATCCAAGTCCTTCTCCTCCTCTCCATCACTCTTTCTACTTCTGCTCCTCTGCCATTTCCATCTTCATCCTGTTCCTGTTTAGAGACCAGACAAAGCCGCCAACGACATCATTGGACTTTGACGAACTGCAGTGAATGTTGCGTCCAACTTTGTTCTCGTTCTCGTTCTCGTGCTCATTCTCCTTTTCTCTTTCTCATTCTGGTTCTCTTTCTCGTTGTCGCTGTCGTTGTCATTGTGGCTTGTAACACGCTAATAAATTTGCGGCTAAGGAGATAAGCTTATAAATTTTAACTGTAATTATGCGACACAAGATTTATGAAGCAGTTACACCTCTCTCTCTCTCTCATTCTCTCTCCTTTTTGTCTCTTTTCCCTACGGGGTTATTAATGGAACACAAAGTTACACCGAAATGTGCTCAATAGATTGTGCCGGCGAGCTACAAACGTTGTCACTGTATTTGTATCCGAATTTGTATTTGTATTTGAGACTGAAACTAAAACTGTATCTGGGCTTGACTTTGGACCTATATTGGCCGGCCAACATTCCGTTCAAGCCAAGATTTATAAGCCAACAGCCTCTAATTCGTGGGGGCTTTCATTGGCGCATGCAAATCTCTAGCAAAATCTCCTTCTAACCCTTTGATTACTCTGCTGTACGCCTCTGGATGTGGGTGTGCCACAGCCCTTATATAAGCCTCAGTGTATAATGTTGTTGCTCTGTTCCACACTTATTGGCCACCCACATGGCTGTAGTGCCAATCGCACTATTGGGATCTGCGTTTTTAACATTGCATCGTCGTCTCATTACGCCTGCGCAGACAACAACATAAACATACACACACACTCGCACACATACATACACTGACAACAACAACAATTTGAAGGTGTGAGAGCCAAAGACGTGGGAGGCAAAGCAGCCTCAGCGATTATTTGATAGACTTAATGAGTCTCTTTTAGCCTGATTATTGAGCCATATTTGTAAGTGCGCTATAAGCCTTGAATGTGTCTCTGCCCTGTATGTATATGTATATACATATATATGAGTGTGTGTGCGTGAAGAGTTGGTCTTTAGTTGAGTTTCCTCCTTTGTTTAATTTTATTGAAATGTTAAGAAACAAAAAGCAATATAAGTTAATAACCATAAAATTCTGCAAAGAGCCTATCAAAATCTGGTTTCTTGCTTTACAACGACATTAATAAAAACTCAAATATATTTATTAAATAAATATATTTATATATATGTATATAAAGCAACACTTAGCATCAGCATTAAATTTTACTACTTACAGTAATTAAAGAGAGACTTAAATGAGACTTATTTTTTTCGCATACGACTCCAAGAGCAACTGTAGGAAGCGATATACTTTAAGTGAAATTTAAAGCATTAAATTTCTTCATTAGAAAAGTAATATAATAAGAAAATACTTTTAATAATTTTATATAACAATTTGTGTATTTAATAGACATAGTCAATCGAATAAGAATAACGAAATAAAGCGAATAATAATGAATAATAATAATGTAATCGTGAGTACATTTGAATAAGGAGATCTTAGCACTGCTTTAATTTAATAATAGTTCTGCTCCAGCGAATTCGCTCAACAAATGTAAGTAAACGGTAAAACGCAGCGACTGCCTCATCTGTGACTGCGAGAGCAGCGCTGAGTTAAGAGAATGCTGTGTGATTTAAGCTTGCGTGTGATTGCCGACAGAGTGCAGTGTGTACACACCTCGTGTGCATAATACAATAAATCAAAGGCGACAGATTGAATAATTAATGGATTAAGCGTAGATGGATTACATTGTAATGAATAATAATTTAATATCTATTTAAATATAGTATAAAAATTGATACTTAAAAGAAAATATATATTATAAAATATATTCTTAAATTTGTGGTTTAATAAAAAAATAAATTTATTGTGCATTGAAGTTGCAAACAAATATTCAACAAACTTAACCAAAACCCCATAGACAACCGCATTCGACTGTTAAAACTCCATTAATACAGTACATACACATGCAACTAAACATATAAACATTAACACACATTGCACACACACTTACACCCACTGCAAGCTGTGTACTGCTGTCAGCTTTGAAATTGCAATATGGTAAGTTGTTTATTAAATAACAATACGTTTTTTTATACCATTTAAATTTGCAATAATTATTAAAACTATTTGACATTTGGAAAATAAGAATACAAAATCTTGAATGTAAATCAATTTTGATCTATATATTCCCTATTTTATATATCCACATTTATTTACAATCTATTGAGTAGGAGTGATAACAATTATATTTTATAGAGAGCGCTATTAACAGGTAAGTTTATGATTACCGCTCTTCGGGTGGTCTAAAGGGAAGGTCTAGGGGATGATGTGTAGGCTGTTGTCAAGCAGGTTTATGGCAAGGGGGTTGCAGTGTTTTTGTAGTCTATATATAGCTTTGTCTTTTTAACTCATCTATGATAATTGAATTGCCGATCTTCATATATCAAAATTAGTCTCTGTATAGTCTATAACATTACAGAGATCGGACAGTTCAAACGTTATGAAACAGATAGATATAATTATCTCCGATCCAATTTTCTTGATCATCATTACTAGTTTATTCGTTCAGTATAAAAGCCATATTGTCATATACTACAAATATATATATAGAGTAACCAAATTTGGAATATAGATTCCTTATCTTCTTACACTAAACGAGATTATTTTAGGCTTTGGGACTTTCCCCCTCTGAACTCGCAATACGATAATAAGGTATATTAAATTGTCATTTTTTTGTTATATAACTACAGAAATTAATATCCTAATGTATTCTTAGAGGGTAACCCGGAATCCTTTGCACTGTCTACACCCTTTATAGGTATATATATTATCTAGTATCGGAATGAATATTATGTATAATTTCTGCCTTTGGGTTGGGCTAATTATGCAATAAAAATACTTCATAGTCGTCGTTAGTTGACAAATGAAAATGTGAAAATTGTATTTAACGAAGGGAAAATGCCAAGCGAAACGTACAACGTGCTTAAGACTGCCGTTTGCCGTTTGCCATTGGCCCGGAAGTATCTTGTTAACATGCAAAACAAGCCATTTAGCTAGTACCTTTACCACCTGGTCTTGGACTTGCCACTGCTCCACACACACACACACAAACACAGTGTGGGAGAGAGAGAGAGATAGGGAGAGGGAGAGAGGTTTAATGTTTATGAACCTGCCAAAACTTGAATATTTTTGGCTCTTTTCGTTGCTGGAATTATTATATTGCCTTTAAGCCTAAACAACTGAAACTTGGCCAACTAGTTGGCAGTTGGCAGTTGGCAGTTGGCAGTTGGCAGTTTGGCTCTCCGTTGTTAGCTGTTGGCTGTTGGCGCTAAGGTTAGAAGCCAACTTCGGCGAGTGTCTTTCAAATTTTCCATTCAATTAGAAACAGGAAGTTCGAGTGTAGTTCAGTTAACTGAGAATAGGTCTAAGAGAGTTAGGAATTCGACTCACTCCCCATTGCCCCTTCCAGCTAACCACTTGAAGCCGCATCGTAAAATCCAACGATGTGTGCCCATCCCTGGGATTGCATTTTCATGGCACATTTGCAGCAATTTTAATTGTATCAATGCGCCAGGCCCCCGACCACATGTGCCCCACCCACGAGCTAGATCCAAGTGAGATTGGACTAACCCCTGTTTGGACAACCCTTTCGTGTGCTTTGCATTAACGCGATTGGACACGCATGTCCAACTACTCTGAGTGCTCAGTGCTTAATGCTCATTCCTTAGTCCTTTGACCCAACTCCTGGCTGCTTGTTGCGAAGGCAATAAACACGTAACGTTTAGAGTCCTGTCGGAAGGTTGGGGCGAAAGTGTTATAAAACTGTCACCAGGACGACCAGCAGATGTCATTTGGTTTGTTTATTATTAGTTTTTGATCTAAGCTCAGCGACTTTTAACTTAACATCTGTGCCTGGCCCTAAGCCCACTCTCTCACTCTCTCTCTCTCTCTCTCTCTCTCTCTCTCTTTATCAGTAATTGCTATATATCGGTACAAACATCAATTAGACACACTTCAAGTCTCCAGACAGTGGAACTGTCAAAACAGAAATTGATTGCGTCTGGGAATGGGAATGAGAATAGGATTGGAATTGGGTTTGGGATTGGGATTGGGTTTGTAACTCTAAACGGCTGTCTCCAGTTGCCACAGCGTGTGGGTGTGTGCAGTTGCACCTGAAAGGCAGAAGACACAAAGACAAAAACAACAAAGAACTCAAAACCAGACACAGTGGGGCACAAATCAAAACATTACTTGCATAAATTATAAACAATGAAATACCGCAAGCGAATCGCATAAATGTTCATTCAAATGTGCAACTGCCACAAACAGTGGCAAGGTCACAGCAGGCAAAAATATGTATATGTTGCACGTATTCCTAGAAGACGTTTAACATATAATGACACACACCCTAACTCCGTCATACCAACAGTCGGCCAGAATGTCTCAGTATCTACTCAGAAATTCAGTTACTAAGTCAGCTAGACAGTTGGTCAGTTAGTCACTTGGTCAGTTTATCGGTTTATCAGTTTATCAGTTGATCAATTTATCAGTTGTTCAGTCTATGATCTTAGAAACGATCGCATTGAATCTAATTAAATAATAAAAATGAGCTCTAAATGAGCCGAAAAACTTCCTAAAACTCACAACGGACATATACCATATACAAGAAGGAAACAGTAAAACAAATGCAGTAGGAGAGAGAGAGGGAGTGGTAGAGAGATAGGTGGAGAGAACATATTAAATGATATGCACAGTAGCTGCCGCTTCGTCGGAGGTCCAATTAATCGAGTCGCATTGCATTGCGGCGGACATACAAATTAAAAGTCATAAATCGGTCGAGAAGTTGTTGAAAAGTAACCAAAAATTCAAAAGGAAAACGAAAAAGTGTGTGTGTGAAAGAGAAAAGGAGAGGTAGAGAAGCAGAGTAGAGAGCAAAAGACGTTTAATGAAATAAAGGAAATGTCACCAAAAATTATGAAGGTTCAGGTTTCGGTTCCTTCAGGTTCCAGGCTCCACGTTCCAGGTTCCAGGTTTCTGTTTCAGTTGCGACATTTATTATGCAGAGAGCGTGCGCATTAGAAGATCGTAAGCCAAGGCACGATCTGCAGGGTCTACGGTGCCTTTAAGGGTTCGTTTGCATCTGGGTGCAAGTGCAAAGAACTCGAAAGACCCACCGGTGAGTGACAGTTGCAACAGTTGCAACAAGACAATGTTTGTTTTCGCTCTTGTGGCAGTGGCACTTAACAAACATAAGCCTCGATCACCGGTTCGTTGCATGCGCGTCTGCATATTAAAAGGCGATCAACAGACGATCAGTCACTGAAGATCATGTTCGTCCTGTACAGGGTACTCGAGAGTATTGAGGTTATACAGGGTATGTGATGTTAAGCTTCTCCATTGTAGTAGTTATGATGAGTGACATTTGATCTTGTTTTGTGTCAAATTAAGACGCTGCAGATGGCGACTCTTCGATGATCGTGTGACCAACCAATGTGGCATCTACTCCCCACTCCCTTCTCTGCTGTAGTGATCTTGTTTTGGTTTTTGGTTAAGGTAAGATTTGTGTGTTGCACACACTTAAGCCGTTGAGTGCTTGATTCCTGGTACTTTGCAGGCGCTTCATCGGGCCACACGTACTGCAGGATCAGTTGTGCTGCTGTTCTGTTGCTGCAACTTGTGCCTTGTCATGTTTTGGCACTTGAGTGCCATAGCGTGGGCCACTCCTTTCTGCCTTTTGGGTTAATCAAAGCTGGCAGTTTCTTAATTCTCAGATTGGGTTCAGTTTTTGCTCTTACCTTCCTACCTTCCTCTTACCTCTTCACCTTCCATGCTTCAAGTCAGTGTTGATTTCGCTCTGGTCATTGATGCTGATGGCTCAATTGTGTGGACCACACTGTAAGTTGCCATGAAATCTGGAGCAATAAAACACAAAGAAAGAAACCTCTTTTCGGTGGATGAGATGGTGTCTCTCTCCATATACAATAGCTGGGTGGCATTCTCTATATTAAGTGCCTAAGAGCTTTTTGCAGATGGTACCGATCAAAGATTACAGATCATAGATAGAAGATAACAGAGAGACCACCTTGATCCAATAGAGATTTTTATAGTTTCGCAGTTAATGTGGGTGACTTAGAGACAAACTTTTTTATAGTAGAGCTATAGTTTGATATCCTTTACGATATTGAAATGTAAACCTGAAGAATCAACACACTTTCATCAAGAAGATGCTATATATATATCAATTACTATTTGAAACATATATAAGTATTTTCCTAAGTCTGGTCTGCTTTCTATTAGGGATCATCGATGATGATGGAGACGAGAGGCAATATTTCTTACTATACTCTAACGCTTCGCATTATGAAATTGATTAAATAATTAAAATGATCTTTACTGATCTCAATATTGCTATTTTAAGTTGAAGTTTTACCTACCATAATGCATCTTATGGAAAATCGTATGAATGCGAGGTAATCTGCTTTTTGGAAGAGCTCTGCATATAGGAAAGAATGGATCAATCGACATCCTCCACTTACCATAAGTAGCATCGTCAAATTGATCTAATAACTCAAGTGATCTACAATCGATGAAAGTGATTTGTTGTCACACATTTGTCACTGAACAAAACACTCATCAAAGTACTTGAAAATGGGTTGGGCAACGAAAAAGGGATTAGAGACAAGTAGACAGAGAAAAAGGGACAGATAGAGATCGGGTTGTGATTGCCCTTTAATTGATTAGGATCCATACAAAACTGTGATTCACTTGTGATCACTTCAACTGCAGCAGAGCTGAAGCTGATTAATTACCAACTGATTGATGCATTGCTGTCGCACTGCAGTTGCATTAACTCATTGACTCATTGAAGACTGACGATCGTCGACTGACGATCGACGACTGACGAGTGACGATTGACGATTAACGATAGACAACTGGCATCAGTGACAGAGTACACGAAATGTCCACTAGATCCGTCAGAGTCGCGCTTGAAGTTGCATTCTCTAAGAGCATTACGATTTACGTAGGGGATTCAACGATTTAATTGCCGATAAGCTGCTGATTAATATGTTTCATGAATGAATAATCGAATTGTCTGTATGTGTGTGTGTGTGTGTGTGTGTGTATGAGTCGTCGCTATAATTATGGCTGAGACTTACCTTGACTGTTAATTATGCGCCAGCCATAGAGACAGAGACAGCGAAATACCAAGCAAAAGCGAGAGCAAAAGAGAGATTGTTTAGGCCATATGCATTCTTAGAGTACAAAAAAAAAAGAAAAAATTTTATGTGTTGTTTTTTTTTTAGTTTAATTAAGCCATAATTTATCGCCAACAGCACGCGGACACGCAGACCCAGCAGAAAAGATGGAAAAACAAAGGGCCATGCACGACGCGGTCTGTTTGTGGCTCTGTTCTTGGCCCGAACAAGAGCGTTTTGGCCCGTCGTCGACAGACTGACACCTGCGCGTGTAAATTAACCAAACGTTTGCCTTGGCCAGCGGCAAATTTCCAAATGCCTCGGAAATTGCTCCACGCGACACTTTGGCCATATATGCAAAGTGGTAACTAAGCTCAAGGTTGGTTTCCACCTAACCTGGCCCAGACTGTGTCTACTAGCCTGGTGCAGGCGCAGGCGCTGATTCTGGTACTGGTTCTGGCCCGGTGGTCTAATTAGAAATCATCTTGTCAATTAGCCAGCCGCAACAAGCCAACATGTGGACACCACAAGGGAACTGCAACCATGTCATGTTGCCCAGTTCAGTTTCCATTATCCGTTCGCGTTTTTCTACCAATTTCTCATGTTTTTGTTTTTTTTTTTTTGCTTATACTTTTTACTACCGAAATTTTGTGCAAGTTTTTCATATATGATCCCAACATCCCAATGAAGGAGTAACCATTCCATACCTTTCCCAGTAACCACTAACCGAGTCAGTGATCGATGCGAATACACGAAATAAAAGAAATTTTATGGCTGCCGTTGCCGTTGCCTTCGCCGTCGACATCGACGTCGACGTCGACGTCGATTCAAATTTTTCAATTTTTCGAACACCAGCGATGCCCATGTCCAGTTGACAGTCACATGTTGTCCAACCAAGCAGGCACACAGCACACAGCCACACAGCTAGCCGATCGATTTCTGTAGGTGTCCCCAGAGAAGCTAAAACTGTGCAGGTGAGGCGACTCTTCATGTCCATCTCCCTCTTCATTTCCCTTCCTTTCGTTTCGCTTTCCCTTTTGTGTTGAATTCTCTCAGTTTACGTGGAATTTCGACGCTTAACTAATGATCCTCATCAGGCGCTCAATGGGCCCAACAACTAACCAACAGCTACTGTATCTGCATCTGCATCAGCATCTCAGCATCTCAGCATCTCTGTATCTGTGCATTTTTCAAGGAATATCGGAATTTGAACGAAAATTCATTTCTGAAAAATCCCAAAAATATTCCAAAACTTAATTAGTTGCGATTATTATGAAAAATTGCTATCAATTAAATTGTTGTTGTTGTTGCTTTAGGTGTTTCTATTGTTGTTGCTATACCTTTTCCACAGTTTGTTGGCATCAAAAATGAGTTTTCCAATGAGAAACAAGTAACAAAGCTCCACACGGGTGTAACTGACTAACAAAGTCCCTACATTCACCAGGAAGTTACATACCAAATTTAGTTATTGTACTTCCTAAATCATATGAAAAATAGACAGAGGACCTGGAGGCAGACAAGACACACACAAGACTGCAGATGGACAAGGCTAGATCTTGTCACATATAAGTCTAGCCCAAATTTGAATCTGAATGAGGTTAAGAACGTGGTAGTAAAGCAATACATATAGAATTTGGACAACCTCTATGAAAATTAAAGGAAACATAGTATGGCATACCGGTACAAAAGAAAGTCGTCGGTATTGTGCCGTTATTAAACAAAATATTTTTTTCTGGTAGATATTAGTTTAAATATTAAAAGGAAAATATCTTGAAAATTATATCTTAAGATTTTCATTTTTTTTTTTTTGTTTAATGTGTGATGTCAATTAGGTGTCCATTGCAGTTCTTAGAGAAATGACCTCAAAAAAATTAGTTCACCATATATTATGGAAAAATTTGTTGTGGTTTTTTTTTACTTAAATATCAATAGTTAATAATAAAGAAAATTAAAGCGTTTCTTTTTATGATACAATTAGTTGTCCAGGGGTGTATAGACCTTGTTGGAGTTGTCTTTTTTTTCTATCTGTTACTTCTGCTGTTTAATTAAGCCATTCCCTTTTTACTTTTGTGAAAAGGGAAAGGTACTAAAAAGAGATACCAAAGGTGGAGACTGTAGATTGGGGGACTGTAGACTGGAAACTGGACACTGACCGCATCTCATCAACAGACACAGCAATGTGTGTAAAAGGCTTTTCCGCATCTTGCAACAACTACGAAACCTTTGGCCCTGTTGCAAAAGCGGCACCAACAACTACAGCAGCAGCAGCAACAATAAACTGCTGCAGTAACAAACATCAGCGATCATACAGAGACTTTACTTCAATCTCCACCTCTACCTCTGCAACTGCAACATCAACAACAACAGCAACAACAACAGAAACAACAACAGCAACTGCAACTGCCACTGCCACTGCTATAGTCTCAGCCATTGAGTCGCTGTCTCGTCCATGAGCCACAAAGCTGCAGACACGGCATCTCTGGACCACCCAAGTTGCATTTGGCTTAAAACCATTGGCAAGTGGCAGCCGGCAACTGCAACAGCAACAGCAACAGCCACAGCCACAGCAACGGCAACAGCGGCTATTAAGCTTGCCCCAAGTTGAGGCACTCGATGATTACTTGAAATTCAATTGCAGTCCATTAGGAGTGATTAATATGTATGCGATTCGAAGGCGCAGAGCGGAGATCGCAGAGATCGCAGTGTTGCGAAGAGTCGCCACATAGTCGTTGTCGTTGGGAGCAGCAGCAGCAATCGCAGCAGCAGAAGTTAAAGAGCAGCGCGTCCAAAGAGTAACTCCAATGATCTTGCCACATACAAAAAAATGTGATCCACTTAAAATTATTGACACTTTGTTCAGACATCGACTGATCCACTACTTGCTCTTCTCCGTATTCTTCATTCGCTTGACCTCTCTTTCTCCTTCCATTTCTCTGTGCTGATACGTGTTGCAGCTACTGTGTCGATATCAGCTCCATCAAATACTCTTATATGGCGCTCTTAGCTAAGAGCCAAACAAAAGAAGACATTGCCACATCGAAGACCACACACGAAGTCATCGTCCAGCGTTCGAGCTCCATCACGTTCAAAGTTTCGCCACAGGCAACCACAGCGTCAAGCAACAACAGCAACAACAGCAACAACAACAACATTAACAACAAACTACAACAAATGCAACAACAGTAGTTTTGCGGCTCGTTATGTTTCAGTACCAGATCCAGTCCAACTTCAACTCCAACTCCAAGTCCAAGTCCAAGTCCAAGTCCCTCACTTGTAATGATCTTCATCATGGCAATCGTCGTGGTGCGGCGCCAAATTGCAGTTAACTAAGTAAAACAGCATTTAGCAGTGTGGCTCTTATGATCTTAAGTCAGGCAATGCTGAATCCCAAATAAGCCAACAAAATCCAAGAGAATCATCCCAGCGGAATGAATAAAAAGACTCTAAGAGAATCTACTGAATCTCCCCAGCTCCTTTTCCCAACTCGAGTTGTTCTTTTTAATGTGGTTCAATGAAGTTGCTTTCAGATACTCGTTCCAAATACCAGGAGTTCACATAGCTGTAAGAAGTTTGTTGAACCTTTTCTTTAATTAACTAGTTATTAACACACAAAAAAGGTTTATTCTAATTGTTATCCTAACTCATTCTCTGAGTACCTGGGAATATTATTAAAAGTGGAAATAAAATTAGAATAGAAGTTGAAAGCAATTTGTTGATTATTATAGAAGAGGTGTAAAAATGGTGTAAAAATTTATGGAATCAAATATGTATAAAATTTACAGAATTGACAAAGTATGGGTTGATATTCAAATTAATGAAAATTTTAGAGAAGATTCCCTAAAACAAAGTAGAGCGTTTTAGAATTGGTTCATTGAATCGAATGAGTTATGTTATCCTGTGTTGAGTTGAAGCAATATTAATAGTCAGTGATGGTAATATATAAATACTATTCTATGTGTTATTTAAAGAATTATATATTAAGAGTATAATCTAGATCAAAAATAAAGTATACCATAAGCAATAATATAAATAATACAAATAAATAATAACAAATTAAAAATATACTAACTGAGCTCAAAATACACAAAAGATCTGCAGATTTAGCATTCCAGGATAGAGATTGAAGTTTGATTGAATTTTCTTAGATATCAGAACACTTAAGATTAATATATTTATATTACTAAATATATATAGTTTAACTGTTCCTACGATGTATATCACTAAGTTTAATCCAGTATATAAAGAAGAGATGAAGCTGATAACTCAACAGACCAGAGAGTCGTTGTCAAAGCAACAGACCAGATTGATTTGAAGAAAGTATTAAGGATAAACGAAATATCTGTTAGAAACTTTACTTTATAAATATGAAATTATTAGAAAGAACTAATTAACTATCTGATATATTACAAATTAAAAGTATTAAAAGTAAATTATTAAAATTAGACAGAGGTGTTAGCTGCCTATACAATTATTCTTAGTGAATTTAATTTAAATCTATAATTATATAAAGTATGTATATATAGTATTTAAATAAGCTGATAAGGCTAATATATATTTTATTTATTTAATAAATATTGTGGCTTAAAAAGTGCAATATCAAAGTATATTTAGCATTATATTTAAATTAATATATTTATATTATTTTCTATCTCTATTTTTATATAATATATAAGATCATCAGATTATTTAAAGTAATTTTGATTTTAGTTTCAATGGGAATTTCTTTAAATATTTCCAAGAGTTATTAAGCAAGTTCTTAAACTGGAATTCTAACAAATTCCAACGAAATCAATTGCATCAGTCAGATATTGATTCAATCAAGTCCATTAGGACAAAGAAAGTTGAATACGAGACTATAAAATTATAATTCTGTCTAATGATGAATCATTCATTGAAATTGTAACAATTCTACGATATATATAATTTATAAGTAACTTTATTGATGTTCAACCTAATATTTAATATTATTAATAATAATAATTTTTCTTATTAATTATTTATATTGTATGTTATATGAAATATATATTGTTATATACATAGCTGAAGGTCTTAATTGCATATTAATAATATATGAAAATATAAAAAAAAAATAATATATATGATAGGATTCTTAATCTAAAACAGTTTTTTGCAAGGATATTGCTCCTTTGTTATGGCATCGAGGAAAAAAATGCAAATTTGTTTATATCCCAGGAATAATGTGATGTTTATACTTTATATAGTCTTGATGGATACAAGTAAAATAAATTGTTTAGGTTGCCCTTTTTAATAAAATGCGAATCAAACAGGCAATAGCTAAGAGCATTTTATCGTAAATAATAAGAGGAATAAAAGTGTAGCAGGATTAGTGAAAACAGTGAAAAATCCTTTTAAAATGAATTGAAGAAGAACAACTGCAATAAAGTGAAGTTTATTATCCGAGCAATACTCATAAGATTGGAAATCTGTGTGCCCACAGGAAAGGTATTTCCTTTTATGTTGAACTCAAAACATTGCATAAATTTACAATTATTATTCAGTTAACATCTTAAGTAAGGAGGGGTGGGAGGTAGAAGTGAGGGGAGGGGGGGGGGTTTGGGCTTACTTAAAGGTACTTCTATGAAGCGCAGTAATTACATTTTGAGTGCCGCAGTTAAGTTCCACTTGTAAATTACGCGCCATAAAAATCACATCAATCGCATCCGTTTCAGAAACTAGTTGCTATAAAACTGCAATTACCCTCAATCCTACCAAAAAAAAAAAAAACAAAAAATATAAAAATAAAGAAGGAAAGAGGAAGAGGAATTTAATGCTTGGGGTATTCAATTCAATTTATTGTAGTCTTTCCAGTTGCTTAAAAAAACAATCTAAAAAACGATATGTTGCCATTGTATAAAAGGTTGCATTAAATCTCGCGCTGTTGAAAATCTCTACAATGCCACGCCCCTGGCTGGACTGGACTTGCACTAGGCGCCCACATGGATTATATACGGGAAAATTTGTGCAGCATTCCCTACGTATATGTACGAGTAGTTGTAGTAGGGTAATTTTTGTCTAGCAGTAAAAAAAGAAGAGCAAACCGAAGGATAAAACGGAAAGCTAAAACAAAAGCTCAATTTGTACCTCAATTAAGGCGTTGTCGAGGCGTCGCGTCAGCCATGGCACAGTGGTGCAAAACTAGCAAAAACTTTGCTTCTGGCGCATTTCCGTTTCCGACACTCAATGCCCCACTACCACAGTTCTATCCCACTGTCCTATCTTACCCCCAGCCAACTCACCCATCAGTGGCCTCCATTGAGTTATGGCCTCGGCTCGTGCTCGAAGCGCTGCACGAACGCTGATAAAAAAGTGTTTGGCGTTTGCCGTTTGCCATTTGCCGTTTGCCTTTTCCCATTCAAGTCCAAGACTATATACGCTAGTGCTCCAGCTCCATACCCTGCAACTACTGCTCCTGCTGTAGCTGCTGAATGGAGAGATAACCAAGCGGCAGCGCGCAATTTTCAACACATTTCACCAGGATATATACAACATCCTTTTTCAACTGCGTCCGCACGTCCGCGTTCCTATCCACAGGCGCGTCCTTTTTTATTGCGCCAATGTTCAGGCTGCACTTTTTGCTGTTGTTGTTGCTGTTCTTCCTTTTCTGTTTTTTCCTTGATTTCTGTGTTCTTTTCTTGCTTTTTTTATCCGTTTGCTTTTGGCTTTTTGTTTGCTTTATTGAGCTTTCAGCACTTTCGCTGCTCTGCCTGTTCAGCACTACAGAACCGAAACAGACACAAAAAACATGAACAAGCTCGGGCATGGGCAAGGGCAAAGGAACAGGAACAGGAACAGGACTCCCGCCAACAGCATTTACACATGGGGTAGAGGTAGAGCTAAAGGAAGAGACAGAGAGGAGTGTATGGAAAAGTGCAGAATCAAATAATTTACTTTCCAATTCGCGCTGAGATCACGTTTTTAATTTGAAATTTTACAACTTGTGCGAACAGTGTTTATTTTTACTGTCAGGGGGGAGGGGAGTAAGAGTACGAGTATGTGGGTGAATTGGGTGGTTACTGGCAACAGATTCCAATTGCGATTTCAAACTGCTTCGCTGGTTCATTCGTTCATTCGTTCATTCGCTGGCTGCTTCCTAGTCTTTGGGGTTGGAATCAGCGCCGCAATTCTTTATGGCCCGCGCTTTACCAATTAACCCTTGGCTGTGTTTGTTTATATGTGTGTGTCAGTGTGTGTGTGTGTGTTTTTACACTCACTTTGCATATAAACAATTTGTTTTGACACTCGCATCTTTTTGGCCCCGTTCGTGCAAAAAAAAAACAGAAATGATAATTAAATACTCGCTGTGGCTAACAAGTTTGGCCAAAACAAAACAAAACAGCAAAAAAACCAGAGAAATATATAAATAAATTAAGGCAACAAACACCGAACTGGAAATGTACTTATAAAAGGTAAAAGTAGTACCTGAATCAACTATATATAATACTATATATAATACATATATTTATACCAAAGAGCTACTAACTAGAGAGGTATTTAGATATAGTGTATAAAGGTATTGTTACGCATAATGTGAGCCAATGTTATATACCTTATCTGTAGGTGTTTGACAAGTTGATTCACATAGCTGATAAGCTCGATGGAAGTGACGAAAACAATGCAAAACTAATTTGTTTCATTTGTGCAAATATTTTGGTTTAATTTGTGCAGGAATTGTTTGCCTTGGGCCTGGTATTGGCCAGTTGCGAGTGGCTTTAGGATCAGGGCTAAATGCATACGAAATCGTGTTGGGATTTGGCTTACAAACTGTATAGTTCATTAATAAAACCAAATTTGGCTATAGCCCACCCACAAGGCAGAAATTCAAACGTGCGATTTTGATATATGATCATGGTAACAGCATAAAGAGATGTATAATAAAAGATAAGGAGATAGACAGAGAGAGTGAGAGAGTGAAAGATGGAGCTCAGATCGTTACAAATTGTGGGAGGAGAAACTGGCGGAGAAGGACTAAGCTTGTTTGTGAGCAATTGAGGATTTGGTGACTTTTGCATTATGCGAATTTTATCGCATGATTAATGATAAATTTCCGTTGCACTTTGCCGGCGACATTTGCTTGAGTGGAGAGTTGCCTCATTGTTTGTCATATTCAAATGCCAAAATATTGTCATTATCGGGATGTGACTGTAGCTCCCTCTTCCTCTACCTCTACCTCTCCTTCTACCACTTCAACTTCAACTCAATCCCTCCTTAGGCATTGTTTTTGACATCATTTGTCTTGCTATTGAATTTGCCATGTACTTCTGGGGGGCCAGACAGACACATAAAGAGAGTGAGAGAGGGAGGTAGAGAGAGAGCAAGAGATAGAGAAAAGGAGAAATCCTCTAGTCAGAGATTTATACCGAGCAGCTAATGCATTTTCTGTCCAATCAACCAAACAGTCAATAAACTTCGTCGGATTATTAGCCAAATGCAACTGCGAGTTTTACTTTGTCTTTCAATTCAATGCCACAAACTGTGTAGCACATACGACAATACCCTAGATATATGCATAATACAAGGGGTATATTCGACAGCTATAAAATAAAACAAAATTTTAAAATCAATTCTATTATATATATGATAATTCAGTTAAAACGAATAATATATTTAGTATGAAAACTCATTCGCTTTTATAGAAATAGTTAGGGAATAGATATCTATAGATCAGTTGTAAACTATAGTAAAAGTAGACTAAACAGTAGCAGTAATCACTATAAAAGTTATCGTTTTAATAAACTAAGCTTCTATAGGGTATTTGGTAGTCGTATACCAGCATTTCATCGAATCGATTGTTCATTGCTTTTGACTTTGGCTACTTGACCCAAAGTTCAAAAAAATAATTGTTTATTTGCTTGTTACTTGTAGGCTTTGTATGTTGTATGTTTCAGCTATTGATTGGAGACATATCGCCTCAGAGACATTCCCCAAACTGTGTCCAAATCCGACCCCAAACCCAGGTGTGAGTGTACACCGCGGCACACCTTGAAGAAACACCTCAATGACATTTGCATAAAAAGATTCAATTGGCTGCCAGCTTATATTTTGTCTATTATATTTTAATGTTTTATTGTATAATGTTTATTATGTTTATTTAATGTTGTGTCTTGGCCATTAAACATTAATAAGCACAAAATAATGATAATAATGTCATCATAGGCGACATAGGAGACATAGGAGACATAGTAGACCCCCCATAGTTACCACCAGCACACATGGAGCACATTGAAAGTTTGAGGCTCATCCGATGCCGTTTCCTAGCCGGTTTCTTCTCAACTTCTCTCCTCATAGCTTTTCATTCGTTTCCCATGAATATATTCATTATATTCGAAGTGCGAGTACGAGTATTTATGACTATTTATGATGATTTGCGATGACCCCAAATGAAATTTCTATGCGTTTGCGACTTTCGATACCTGTAATCATTATGACATGAGTACATCCGCTTTCGATGTACATTTCATTTGCATTTCGTAACAACTTTTGGTGGCTCGGAGGCGCCACCTAGCCGGGCATATTACTTTCATATGCAACAGTTGAAATGATGTGTAAATTATCATTGGATAGTTATGTTTTTAGGAGTTCATAAAGCATGTTCCGATCTGACTTGAATACTTAATGTCTGAGCTAGGAAACAAGTTTCTCCCCGACTATCGAAAGGATAATTTTAAAAGAGTTGAAGTTAACCTTTTTCTATTAAGGATAAGAAGATAGCTGTAACCTTAAACAGTAATACGTTAAGTATTTCTGTTATGTTGGTAATCAAATATTGTTAGTTGAATATCCATTGCTGCTTTGATAGCAACGAGGCGCCTTTGTTGGCCAAGCTAATTAGCAGCGCATTAAGAGCAGTTAGCGGCGCTCTGACAAAACGTAGAAAACTGAGAAACCCACGAAAACTGGAAGAACTCAAGAGTTGCAGTTGGAGGTGCGAATCAGCATTCAAACAAAGGCGAAAGCAGTTGACCAATTAGCGTCATGGTAACCTACACCTCCATCAGTTTCCCTCTCTCTCTCTCGCTCTCTGTCTCTCACTTTTTGTGTATCTACCCATATGGTTAGTTGGTTACAAAAGACAATCAATTACAATTACAATTACTTAAAAGTTAGTTTAAAAAAAATAAAAAAAATAGAAAAAAGAAGAAAAAAGTCACAAGCTAACATCAAATATTTAAGCGCCGTTAAGCGCCGCTAGAATAAGATTGGGTTAGGGATTCAGCCACAGATTGGGTTGAGGCTGTGGACTGAGTTACGAGCTCAAATGCGTTGAGTCAACAGAATTGACGTCTCGAGTTGACGGCAATGACGATATGAATGTATATGTGAATGTGAATATGAATATAAATGTGATTGTAATTGTAATGGTGATGGTGATTGTTAATGTTGTGGCTGTTGCCAGTAGATGAGGCAGATGACTATTAACTGGTGTGGGCTATGTTGGCGTTGACTTCTGCTTAAAAAGGCTTTCAAGTGTGGCTGCTGACTGCTGCTTGCTTGGCCATTTCAATGTTTGTTTAGGCTGAAGATATTCATTGTATCTTACCAGGCCCTATACATATATATATCTATAAGATAGAGCGAGAGAGGCAGAGCTGTACTTGAAGTATACTTACTTTTTAGAGCTCACAGCTAACAGCTCAGAGCTAACCTTTAGCTGCAGAAGAGACGAAAGTTGGATTCCAACAAGTCAAAGAGCCTGTCTGCTTGGTCTTAATTGAGTGCACTTTCCATGGAACTGGCAGCGATTATGAAATGCCCAAGACACTAAACTGGAACTGGAACTGGAGTTGGAGTTGGAGTTGGAGTTGGAGTTGGAGCTGACTCAAATACAACATGCAAATGGCGCACATCACACATTAAAAACAAACTTGGCTACGCCTGATACTGCTTGCTCCCGTATGTATTTAGCATCCATATAGAAACGGTTTATATGGGGTTTGTGGGGGGAAAGTGCATTTTATTATCGGATCGTAAATCAATTGATAAAGCGAAGCGGAAACAAGTGGCAGCTCCAATTGCCCATTGCAGCAAATAAATCTACAAGACGCCGCTAACTGATTCCAAATTTACTAGAAGTACCCACAAATATTAAACTCATATTCGTACTATGTAAAGGAACTACACTGAGAAAAAAGAGCCACCTTATACTAATACTTAATCATACTAAGACTTAAAGCAAACAAATTTTGTTAAGCACAAATAATTAGTTAAAGCGAAATATGATCTGCTTGCCATTAATTGGTACAACAGATTTAACATTTATTTATTATATATTTAATATCAGTTTACATTCAAACGATATTAATTATATGTCAAGTCTGCTAAGTGAATCTATAAATATTATACGATATATTAACTTATATATACAAATATATTGTTTGCTTAAAATTTATCTGTTGCTTTTGATAAATGTATATTATAATTTCAATCGAAATCAAGTACCGGTTTATAATATAAAGAGGAAGAAATAAAGAAAAAGACATAATAGAAGAGCTGATAAAATAATGAAAGTATAATTTATAATATTCTAAATAGTATTTTTAACTTCACTTTACAATTATTAATCTATACTAAGTGCTCCATACATCCCTTTAGTTATTTTCTAGTTTAGTTACAAATCTATGTATGAGTATCTATATGGGGAGCAATTTCTTTGAGTGTAGGCAAGACAACGGTACTTGAAGCGACCAGCAATTAATACGACAAAACTGTAAAATGCCGTTATTGGAGTTGTAGGCAAACGAAACGCAATTAGCGCAGGGGCTGACACGTGGCAATATCAAAGGGGCAGAAAGAAGCTGCCAGTTGATTTTGTGCCCTCAAAGATGCATAAATCACACACACACACACACAATGAGGAGGGGTAGGCGCCCACACACATTAAATTCCAGATGGCATGGCTTATAGGTTAGCACAAAGTGAAGCGGGGGCAAGGCATGACTTTGACTTATGTGGCACATACAAGTAGATACATATGGGATTTTTGTATGTTTTGTGGCTTTTTAATAGTCGACGATCCTCTACATTGTATGCGCAATTGAAATTCCTTCCTTGCCACTTGCCACTTGCCGCTTGCCACTCGCCTCGGGATGGGAAATTTACTGTGTCACTTGGCAATTTCTGCTAATTAGAACTGTTGAAATGTTTCTTTTGATAGATAAAACACACACATATATATATATATATATATATTGTATTAATATTGTGTTTTTCTTTCATTTATTTGTGGCTATAAAAAGCACTGCTAAGTTTCAGTTCATTTGATAAAAGTTAACTCCAATTGCAATTAATTGACAGCTAGTGTTAACTCCCGCATAAGTCAAGTAACAGTGCCATTTTGAGTAGCAGCAGTTCAGTTCCGGTTAATTTGAATCGAGTTGAATCGAGTCAATTGGCTAATTGGTTCATTACGTGCGCAAATGAATTTGCGCCTCTATAATACGCCTGATTTAAGCTGCTTGCTAAATACTGAGTACTAGACGAATGTATGTTTTTTTTTTTTTTTTTTTTTTTTTGTATAGGGGGGAAAGCATTTAAAGCCGAACAGTGTGGGAAAGTATGTGTGTGTGTGTGTGTGTGTGTGTGTGTGTGTTGTATATGTATTACGTATACATTTGCTAATAATCGTATTTCTTTCTTTTCGCAAGCATTTGGCGCAATTAGCGTTGGCATTAATTCATTTTATGTGCGCCGTCCGATCTCTGCCAGATTCGCATCAGCACCAGCATCAACTTAAGCAACAGCATCAGTTGCACACACATCAACGCTTGCCAGTAAATGTCAGCTGCCGATCTGGCTGCCCCGCAGCCACTGCAACCTCCTCTAACACCCACAAGCCCATCAACTTTGTCTGTCTATTGCAATTTTGCATTTATTTTCAGCAAATTAACGCGCTCACCGTTCGCATTTGCCACAAAATCTCTGCTAATAAATTATTTGATGTTGTTGTTGTTATAGTTGCAGTTGTTGTTGTTGCTGTTGTTGCTGTTGTTGCTGTTGTTGTTGGGTGCAGTTTCTATTTGATGCCCAACGTGTGCTATATGTGGTCTTGTCACAATATTTGTTTATATTAAGATTTGTTTTTAATTAAATGGCAGCATCAAATCGCATCGCATCAAATCGAATGCTGTTGCCGTCACTCAGCCACATCCTCATCCTTCTAAAATGGTAAAATGGGAAAGACAAGCATGTGCTGTGATTGTGCAATTAGCGAATCAGCAGCACCTCATCCTCTATACTCAATCCGATCCCTTATCCCTTACCCTTATCCAATACCTTTAGCTCTGACTCGAGACCTGCTTTCCAGTCTCACCCTCGTCTGGGTGACAAGTTTACATGATTTAAAGTTACGCCGGCGACGGCCTTTGATGTGATTCCGTACGGAATGTGGACATGTCATTGAATGAAGGCAATGGCAATGGCAACGCCGTCGGTGATGGCGCCTGTCTCTTCTATACATACTATGCCCCTCACCCTTCCCCCCCCCACCACTCACCCATCCAATACAGCGCATAACACAAAACAACACACATTCTACACTCCATGCCACAGTTGGTCCATGGATAGGGGCTAGCCTATTAACCTGAATCACAGACGATTAAACACAATTTTCATACTGCGAGACATTTGCCGTCAAAACATGAGAAATGAAACTCAAATCAAACGGGTAATGGGGGTATTAATCATCTGGTAATCTTTTAAAGCATCATAACAATATATTAAGTTATATCTGATTTAACAGATATTTAATTCTTTCTACTGCTAACATATATGATTCATCAAAAACAAATCATATTTATATATGCTCTTAAAGTAAAATAAGAAAACTTCAATTCATCCTCATAACTAAGACAAAAAGTGTCAAGGTTATTTTACCCGTTGAGTTGTGTATTGATTATTCAAGTATAATTATATATATATTATTATTATAATTATATGCGTATATATATATATATATTTAATTAGAAATAAAGAAGAAATCATAGTACTATACAGCAGACACTTTTAAATTAAAGTTAGTCTTTTGCTTTACGAAAATCTAAATACAAATCGATTTTTTGCTTTTGTTTTAAATTTCTTGCAAAACTTTTCAAGCATGCGAATGGTAAGAGAATCGTAAAGACTTAAAGAATTCTCAAACCGACTTTCTCGATATTTTATTTTCACAAGATGTCGTCGATTGAAAAATCAATATAGTATGTCCGATCTAAATAAATCAAAGAAATAGTTTTATATTAATTTCATCTACTATTCGAACTTCAAATTTAAGTTATTGCATTACTTATTATTTTTGCAACTTTAAATAAATTTTATTTCCAAAAATGTTATTATTTTAAACTTATTCATAATTTTTGCGGTTCATCTAGTTTATATAGAAAATAAACAAAATATTAAAAAAAAAATTTGATGCCATTATTCAGCTGCATCTCTCGACCTCCATCACCTGCAGCGATTTACAACTGCAGAATCCAAGCGCCTCAGCAAAATTGTAACAACTTCTAAGAGTTTCGCTATTAAATGATTAAATAAAATTTATTTTAAAGCTTTAATATAGTACACTATGTTCTGAAAACTGCGTTTTCCGCAATCAACTCTGTCCCATTAAAAAAATTGCTTGAAAACGCTTCTATTTGATTTCAAAAGTAGCTCAAAATTTCAACTCATTAGTTATAGAACCCACGAAATATTACAGATATGAAAGTTTCTAGTCAAATACTTAATAAGTTTTCAACTGAAAATATATATATATAATTGCATTAACTTTGATAGGCATTAAGTAGTTATGCATTAACTAGTTATATATGCCGTAAAACCCCATACTGTACTAAGAAATTGGTTATATATTACCAACTAAAAATGTGTTGTTAACTGCTATTTAAACACTCAATAAAAAGATTAAGAAAAATAATATTAAATATATATTGAATTATATTTTTAAGCCGTGAAGAGAATCTATATTTAATTAAAATTTATATTTCATTAAATAAATAAATTTATTTTCACTCACTAACATTCTAACACTCTGGAGGGAGAGTCTGCATCAGGCGCTACCCCCTGAGGGCTGTTAAGGCCCAATAATATTCTAACAGTTTTCACTTCATTTCGTGTCATTCCTCCCATATAAAACTTCAAAATAAAAAGTTAAAATTTTTTTTTAATTTTTTTATTTAAATTTCATTTTTTAAGTTTTTCCTTTTTTCTTTGTTTGTAATTTAGCACATGGATGTCAATATATTGCTTTTGTTTTTCTTTGTTCTCTTTTGGGTGCATTTGCATTTTGTATTTTTTCAGTTTCTTTTAAATATTTTCGATTTATTACATAATTTTTTTTGTTTCTTTCAAATCTTAAAAGCTAAAAATACTTCTGCGTCAAAGCGATTTATTGTATGAGTGTGTGTGTGTGTGTGTGTGTGTGTGTGTAAGTTGCTTAAACTAGAAATTAAACTATAGAACATTTAAATTACTTATAACATTTTAAGCAGAATATATACTATAATATATATAGATGTAGGTGTAGATGTGTGTGTGTGTGTGTGTATACTACTATATAGAAATGTGTGATTGTGTGTGTGTGTAGAGTAAAAGGATTAAAGACTGTTGGCAATAGTTTTGATTAGAATTAAAGGATTGTAGAATTGCAAAGCAATGTATTTAGGGAGGATTATAGAGCAGGAGGCAAGGATTAAGAGCAACTGCTCCATATCCTTAGCATAATACTTTCTAGTTGGGTTTACTGTTTCAATAAATACTTTACTTTTGGTTAGTTTGAGGATTGGCCAACAATAACTTAGGATATAACTCGAAGCTTATAGTTAGGATACCGATATGATAGCTATATGGTAGCTATATATAACGGATATATTACAATTATATCACATGAACACTTTTGTACGCCGCACAAATTCACATAACACCAGCTGGAGGCGAGTGTGTCCTTTTAATATTGCACACCAAGGACCTGGCCCAGACAACAAGACATATAATGTACGAGAGAGAGAGAGGGAGTGATAGAGCAAGAGGGTTGGAAAGAAGAGCCATCCTTGTCCGACGGAATAGCCATTAGCCATTAGACATTTAAGGTATCTGCCCGTTCATGCGCATCTCCAGCTCCTCCTCCTCTTTGGTCAGCGGAACTGTGGTATGGTTGTACAGTCCTTGGGCCATCAGCTGCAGGGCAAGGGGATTCTTGGAGCCAGTCGACTTCTTTATTTTGGCCCGTTTATTCTGGAACCAGATCTTGATCTGTGCCTCATTTAGGCCCAGTTCGGAGCTTAGCTGCTGGCGGCGTCGTTCCGTGAGGTAGCGATTCTCATTGAATTCGCGCTGCAAGTAGAAAGAGTAGAGAAAGAGAGAACAAAGAAATTAGTTAACTTGAGAATTGGCCACGCAATAAAAGGTAACTAGATGCGTTGTGTCGTGTCGTGCCATGGCGTGTCATGGTAGTAGTAGTGGTAGTAGTAGGTAAGGTCAGGTCCAGCTCTGATAGGTGTGTGCTCCTCTTTAAAGGAAGGCAATCAACTGCCATGGCAGTAGGCAGTAGGTAAAAGTTGGAAGAAGGGAAGACTAAGACTAAGGCAAATCAATTATTTGCGGTTTACTTGAAAGATGCGCCTAGTGTGTGAGTGAAATATGAGGCGTGTCTAATCGACTTAGTCGAGGACACTGAGGATGCCGAGACGCTGTTAGTGGTTAGAAGTAGCAATAGTATAGGATAGTCCCTACAAGTCAGGATACAGCGCAGCGGGAGGCAGACGAAAATTGTGTAAATATTTTGGCTAGTCGTAAATGCTCGTATGACACAACACATGGAACGGATGCGACAATCTAGGATACAGGATAACGACACACAAATATGTGTGTGTGTGTGAGTGTATGTTTGTGGTGCTTACCTTAAGGCGTGCCAATTGCTCGCTGGAGAAGGCTGTGCGTGGACGCTTCTCATCATTGGTCTTATCCTTTGGTTGCTTGGGGCGACGGTATCGAGGTCCTGCAAAGAATAGATAAATTGAAATTCAAATTTAGTAAAATTCATTCGCACACATGTCTGGCATCTATATATATATATATATATATATATATCTGTATATGTATACGTGTCCGAGAGAGAGTATAATTAATGATATCAATGCCTTAATTAGCATATAGCTAGCAAAGAAAAAAAACTTGTGGCATGCAACGTCAACTGCCGCGTGTTCAATTTGTCAGCTGTCAGAGTTGCGTCTAATGAATTCCATCGCTAAAACTCGCAACGGGAAGTGGAGCTGGGGCTTAGCTTAGACTCGGGTTAGGTGAGGGGGTTAGAATTGGGTTTGGGTTTCTAGACTTTAATTAATATGATGAGTGTTTTTTTTAGGTGTATATGTGTATGTGCGCTGTGTGTGTGTGTGTCTGTCCAGCGTCAAAGTGTGTCTAAGGCGCAGTTCAAAAAGCGAAGCGAAAATGACTTAATAATCAAGAGAAACGTTTAGCAACTTGGCTAATTGGCAATAGCCAATTGGCAATTGGTTTTTTTTTCTCTCCTGCCAACTAATTGGCAACAGTTTATCGACTGAATAGTTCATTTGAATAGTTCTAGTCGTTGTCTTAGTTTTTTAGCAACGAGTTCGACAAGTTCAGCGTTAGATTGTAAATTATAATTTAATTGCCCGATTGTTCAGATAATTTGATTAATCTTGAGACTATATAATCGCCTTCTATCAACGCCTCCTATAATATTGTATCTCAGTGAACGATTGGAACGATTCCATCGACACCAAATTAAAAAACCATTTTAAGTCATAAAAAAGCACTTAACTTGTCAATTAACGCATCGCATCGCATCGCAGTCATAACACTAACACCAGTACACCAAAATTGAGGAAGATAGAGAGAATTTTCCTTAGACGGCTTCTAGTCTTCAGATCATCCATTCTATCTCCATCTCCTTCCCTTTCCCCTACACTTTTTTAATAGGCACTTTCACTGCAGTTGGTCGTCAATCGTCAGCAGATTTTAGTGGCTCAAGAAATCAAAATTTGGGCATCGTATTCGGGATTGGGATAGGGATTGGTATTGGGATTTGGAATGAGGCATAACTGTGTGAGAAACGTGACCTGTGACTTATGAACTGTGACCTGTGACCTTCGGCGGCAAATACTAACATCGCCAGCACAACGTGTTGTCACATAAAGTGTCAGCTTCAAACGCAACAGCGCTGCGTGCGGCCTCGAAACGCCCCTTTCCTTTTCGCTCTTCCCTCTTCTTTTTCCTATACTGATTTTTCTTCTTGTTGTTCAATGTTTCTTTTCCTTATTTTTTACCCCTCATACCGTCCATTAAGCCTGTAGCCGACAATTGTATATGGACAATTGAGCCCTACAGATTGGGTCTTATATCTGGGTCTGTGCCGCACGCTTACGAGTACATCTAATTGTTGCAGTGTCCTTCGGTTTTATGACTGACAACAAACAGGACATGAAAGGCAGCCGCTCTTCAGTGCAGTGGGGGTGGTCCCTGCTGCCTTCCGAAGGCAATTTAACAGTAATTTATAATCATAACAAATCGTATGAAACGCATTTCATAACCTAAGTGGACATATGCCTATAAGGGATGTATGGTCTATCCTTCTTAAGAACTCCCTAAGCGCGGGAGTTCTTGGGGAAGTTCTAGTCAAAGAATATGTCTTTCTATCTTATGCAAGATGCATAATACAAGTGGGAATCCCTTAGGGTTAATAAGTAAAAAGTACACACCTGAGCTGGGACGATCGCTGTAGCGGGTGCAGTAGACCCACGCTGGCCACATCTCATTCTTGCCGCCTTCTGTTGTGGTGGAGCCGGTTTCGGAGCGTGTGTCGTCAGAGGATTCCATGCCGGAATCACGGCTGACGGCAGATGGTGGAGGTATTGGCTGTGGACTGCTGGCATTGTTGACACCGGCTAGACGACTGCTTGGTGAGGAGTTCAGTGAGCTTGCAGATGATGAGCAGCCGGAGGATGAGGCACTGCTGGTAGCTGTGGATGAGCTGCTGCTGCTGATGGTAGATGCATTCGAGGCGGGTGGTGGACTGGCCAAATTGCAAGCGCTGCTGCTGCTGGAATTCAACAGTGGCGTCGATGCTTGAGGCTGGCCAATCTGTGAAACCGTTTTGCACAAGGAACCTAGAGCGGATTTCTCAGCACTTGGTTCTGTTAGCTTAGCCGTCGGCGTGAGCACCGCATTGGGATTACCAGTGGCATTGACAGCACTGCGACGTAGTCTGCTCTGGACAAGCTCCTCATGAATGCGCGGATAGGCGGCCGGGTTAAAGCAGTTCAGCAGATTGGCGCGTTCCAGCATCATCGCAGCAGCGGCAGCGGCTGCCTGTTGTTGGCGGCTGAATTCCAGGAGATCGACACGTGTAAAGGCAGAAGGTGTGGCAGCAGCTGCACGGCTGGCCTCGAATGGTCGGAAAATGCTTGCTGCAGCGGCAGCTGCGGAGGCAGAAACACTAGGAGAATCGCCTTGTTTGGTCTGTTTAGCAGCATCTCCGAATCGGTCACTTAGAATGTTGGAGATGGAGAAGGCTAGTGATGGAGGCTTTGATTGCTTGGTTTGCTGGTGAGCAGGTGGCGGCAGACGAGCGGAACCTGAGACGGAGGCGGTATCATCCACATCAATGTCATCATCTTCTTCCTCCTCCTCCTCGGTGGCTGTTGTGGCCGTCTGATTGTGAAAGCTGTCACCAAGTATTGAATCGCTTTCCTCCTCTTTGATGGTCAGCGTTGAAGCAGGCGTGGAACAGGCACCCGTCGAGTGGGCGCCCGGTGAGCCGCTGGCGCTAAGTCGTTGCTGCAATGCTGCAGCATGCAGGGCAGCCGCATCGAAGGCCACCGCTGATGCTGGATGATGAAAGACGCCTGCGGAAACGGCCAGATGCTGCTGATGTAGTTGCTGCAGTTGTTGGAGCTGGTGGAAATGTTGCACCTGCTGCTGTTGGTAAATTGATGCCGCTGTGGCAGCCGAGCCCGGTTGCAGACTCATGTCTAATGCTGAGATTGAGATTGGGATTTGCTGTATGCGTATATGCGGATGCGGATGCGGATGAGGTTCTGTCTGCGTTGGCGAATGTGCTAAACAACCTGGTGGACTGGGCGCTGATTGTGGACTGCAGCGATCCTCAAGTGCCATTTGTTTACCTAACGCGTTTTATTTCTTTACTTTTTCGCCTATGGCGGTCTTCTACTGCTTCTAATTTTCGTTCTTTTTCTTCTTTTCTTTTTCACTTATTTGTCACTGTACACTTGGTATAAAACGCAGATTTAAATCAAACTGTAAAAATCACTGCACACTTTTTATATTTCGTTTTTCTTATTGTTTGTTACGTTCTCGTTTTGCTCTTCTTAAATATTTACTGCTGCATTTGGTTTTACTGTTACTCTTACTGTAACTGTTACTCTTAGTATTAGTATTGGTATTGATGTTACAGCTGCTGTTGGTATTCCGACAACTGCGACGCGCACGTCTGTTCGTTGCGAGCTCAACGACTAAATTAACTAATCACAGTTGCCTGCCGTTGCGACGAAGCCAGCAGAAGCAGGCAGCGACCGATTGAACTGTCAGCGCTAGAGAGAGACAGTCGACAGTACACACCAGCACGCTATGTATGGCTGCGTGTGTGTGTGTGTTTAAGTACAAGCAGCATGTGTGAGTGAGAGAGGGAGAGGCAGCAACACATATAAGAGAGAATAAGTGTTGACTCTG
Organism: Zygothrica quintamaculata; assembly: GCA_037044455.1. Taxonomy (NCBI): domain Eukaryota; kingdom Metazoa; phylum Arthropoda; class Insecta; order Diptera; family Drosophilidae; genus Zygothrica; species Zygothrica quintamaculata. The sequence continues at coordinate 808,015 of JBAMBS010001095.1, read as the reverse complement.
ACAGTGACGAAGTCGATACTCAAACTGAAACTGTTCGACTGATCGATTGGCAGAGCTGGTGCTGCTTGCTGCTTGCTCTCAACTCTCTTTCTCTTTTGCTCAGTGCGCGAATTCTGTTGTGACACTCGACGTTGTCACCTGTAATCTGACAGCAAGACAATGTTTCCAGTCAAAGCAATACAAGAGCGAACCAAGCAGTCAGGCACTCAGGCAGCCAGGCAGCAGCGAACCGGTTCCAAGCATACGTTCGCTGATATTTCGTTTTGCTTCTTTGCTCTTTCGCACATTCGTTGTGCGCGCTCTCCTGCTCACACTGCCCGTTGCTTATGTTGGGGCTCGCGCTTGTTAGGGCTCGATATGACTTTATTATTGGGAGCTGTCATGCGGTTGACAACTGTGTCGCTGTTTGCGTCTGCGTCTGCGTTGTATTCAGTGTTCGGTGTTCGGAGTCGGAGTCGATGTCGATGTGGATGTCGAAGTCGTAGAGTGTATGCGGCAGCTCTCTTCTCTACTCTACTCTCTCTCACTTGCGCTATGGGGCGTTGCCAAGTTGTAACTATGGCTGCACTACTCGCACACACTTGCGCATGCGGCGGAAAATGGCTGCGTTTGTTGGTTTTACTAGTTGATTTGTCAAAGAAAACACAACAAAAACAACAACAACAGCAAAAAAGAGGGAAAAAGAATTTATATAAAAATTAAGCGCGTGTAATTTTCACGCTATCTCTGTCTCTGTTGAAACGGTTGACTGATGCTGCCACCAAGCAACACACACACACACCCATACTTACGCAAAAGAGTATCCCATAAGTATTTAGTTGTGCTGTGTTGATTTTGTTTTTGGCTGCGACGTTTCAATCTGTGCCCCCTACAACTTTATCGACACCCAAATGAAAATGATCGACAAACGACAAGCGACAGACGACAGACGACAGAGGGCAGACGACAGAGGACAGAGGACAGAATACAGACAACAATCAACGGGATGTGCTCGCATACTAATTAATACAATTCAGAATTTACAATATATTTATACATATATATATGTATAGTGTTTATATGTTGTTATATATACATTTTGTTTACTATTATTAATGGTTAAATCAGAACTTGTCGATCAGCCATTAACATTTAACTGGTTCAATGCTGCGTAAAGCAATTCGTTCAATTGATTGATATTTAATTGATTTTTAATTTATTTATTTAAATGTATATTAAATAGCGATTTATTTATACCCCTCCTCCATTTGATCTTTCATTTGAAATGCGACACATCACAGCACATAAAGTCGCATCACGTCACATCACGTCACGTCACCCATTAGCGTCTCTGTCTACACTTTTGTATAAGCTTCAAAAGTGTTAAATAACAAAACCCATTTGGCAATGAACAACAACAACAACAACAACAGCAACTAAAACCCGAACAACTCGTACAACTTGTACAACACCATCAACAACAATAACACAAACAACACGAACTACAACAAAAGGGAACACTCTAATCAAAAGTCACATCTGCGAAGATGTGAAACATGTGGAGCCAAAAATAATCGAATGGTTTGTTGATAAATGGCAAATAAATCACAAATTGTGTAGAAGATTGAAATCGCTAATGAATTTCAATATTATTCGTTTAAATTATCGTTAATACTATATATATATATTGTGTTTGCATTTTATTGTATATAAATATATATTTATGTATGTTGTATTGTGTGCTTAAATCGTTTGCATAACAATCTCAATGATATGCGAGTTCTTATTGAATGTCAATTTTATTATTATTATTATTATTTTTTTATTTTGATTTTGCCTTTTAAAGCAACTTCTTGTTTCGTGTGTGGGTCAATGATTTATTCGAAAACCGAATATAAGATGGTTATTAGTAAAAGGAGTAGGTTGATTCAATATACAGGAATGCTCCAAACGACATAATTAATAAGTGCTTCAGCAACGCCACAAACGAAGCTTAGCAACAAATCCCACATCAATATTCCATAAGCAATATTCAATATCAATATGCATATCCATATCCATATCCATATCCATATCCATAACAATATCGATATCGATAGCCATAAAAAGCGTAACAAATTTTGGGTTTTAGTTTTTCGATTAGAGCAACTTATTTTAATTTATATTATATATACATATACACATATATATATGTATATATATATATATATAATATCAACAATAGCTGGCAGCTTGGATTTATTTAATTTTTATGCGCATTTTATTTGAAAAGCGGTAAAGAAATAAATAATTTAACAATTTTTAAACAATAATTTAAGCATTGGCAAGCAGTCAAATTAATTAAATAGCGATAAGCAAGAGCATAGACTGCATATTAACCGTTTCGAATTTAACCGTTTCGAACTATGTGCCATCTTTCCAGTACATTCAATAGTCAGCCATTACGAGCGATTGGAATATCGAAAAACTTTAAAATTCGAACTCAACGAACGCAAGACTCAGCACTCAGCATATACCAGCACTACACTAGCTGTCTCTGTTACACGCATGTGATATCCGCATGCCGTAGTTACGCTCTCAGAGAGTAACATAACAATGGCTGCTGCTGCTACGTTCGTGTGCTGCTGCTGTTGCTTTTGCTGCTGTCGCTGCCTCTGCTATTGTTGCCGACGGCTCTTGTGGGCAATAAAAGCAGCTGTTGATTTTTCCGCTTCGCCTGCGCGCGCGCCCTTTTAAATATGAAAACCGAACAACCAAACAACAAAATTAACGTAAACCGTAAACCGTAAACCGTATACCCCCTTCTACACAACACACACACACACACACACTCACTTCAACCATTGCATTGCAGTGGTGTTACACTTTTATTGCCATGATTTTCAATTATTACCGTTGTCATGTTTGCTTTGCATTTGGCGTGCACACACCAAAAAAAAAAGAAAAAGGGTTAAACACCCGCCCGCCGACAGTTGCGTAAAAACGCGTTAATTAAACTTTTTAACTTGCTTTTGATTACATACACATATGTAGCACTTTTTACTGTTTATGTGTGTGTGTTGTACTTGTTGGTTGTTGGTTGTTGGTTGTTGCGTCTAACGATGCATCTGTCCGTTTGTCCGTTGGGAAGTGAAATGAACATCGGTCAATGTGAGCTGTTAATGACTTGGCTTCGTTTTGAACATTATTTTTCTTTCCTACTTTACGTTGTTTTTCTTCACTTTGATTTTCACCAAAAGCTTTGGCTACTGTTTCCCATTTTTACTTTACATTAACGTTGATTTTCTTTTGGCTCTATGCCTGCGGCTGCACACATCTATCTGAAAATATGCCCCAAAACAAGTGCTGCGTTAACTAATTTATTTAGCGGATTTATTTACTTTAATTGCGGCTACAACTCAATTTTAGCCCACTGACAATTCGCGTAATTAACTTCTTCTCTACTCTTTCTATTATATCATATTATTTTTTAATTTACTCCTTTTTTGCATATCACAAATGCAACTTTTATCCCACTTCTGGCATATAATATTTAAGCACAAGAGCAAAGGCAAGAGACAGAGAGAGAGAGAGAGAGGAAAGGAACAGCAACACATGTTTAACGCGCTGGCCAGAAGGGCGCCCTCTGGCGTTCAGCGTTAAATGGATAGTCTGCGTCTTATTTTGGTTGCCTGTTGCTTGGCTCCAACTGTTAGTATATACACACATAAATGTGTGTGTGTGAGTGCGAGTGGGTAATTTAAATTTCATATTTTATACAGAAGACAGAAAACGCGTAAATCCCTGTGCTGGGCTTGTGCTGAGTGCCAGCAAGCGGCTGCAAAGAAGTTATTAATGATGCCCAGCATGGCCAGTACGCTTACACATGCAAATACACTCACACAGCTGTAAGTATAGTTGCCCCTGGCAATGTGACTAGTGCTCTAACTCTACATATATTTCCCCAACAACTGCTGCGGATTATAACGAAATCCATTAAACATTTATATTAGCCGATAATTAATGTAACTAAAACAAACTGCAGCTGATTTACTTATCCAATTAAACACATTAATATATAATCTATAGCTAAATTATATTACTGTAAACTAATTAATATTGTTTAGTATTTACTTAATACTAATCTATATCTTTTATACCAGCATCTTTACTTTAAACTCAATTTTATTTTTATACTTTATTTTTAAATTATTTTCTATTTATTTCATTTATTCACAAATTTGATTTGGTAGTGTATTTATTATTCGTTGTAGTTATTTTTAGCAGTTGTCGTGTGTTGATTTTAATTAATATTTAACTTGATTCGTAAATCGTTTCATTAGCCTCCTCCCCCCATTGGGCCCTATCATGGCAGCTCCTGAGGCTTCAGAAAATAATTTAAAAATTTGCTAAAAATATATTTTGACTTTGTCTTCGCTGTTGTCCCCTTTGGGTATATTTTGTTTTGTTTGTTGTGTCTGTTGTTAAGGGTTAAATGTTAATGAACTTGTTCATTATAAAATTTGGCTACTTTATTTGGCAGATCAAGGGAATCGCAGCAGAAGAAGGGGAAGCCAAAACAAATCCAACTAGTTAATAGTGGATGAGCAGCTGTGCAGCAGTTAAACATGTTTCACGATTCGCCAGAGATTTCTTCTTTCTTCTTCTTCTATTCATTTATACTTTCTGCTTTGTCTTCGACATAAAATTTCGAAAATCAAACGTCAAATATATAAATATAAAAATCAAAAATGACAAAACAAAACGCAAAGCAGAAAGTCATAACTTTTTTTATGACTTCATCACTTTGGGCCAAATAACAGAAATTTGCATGCTTTTGCCCGTTTATCAATTGGCCCGACAACGCAACTTGTTTTCAATCAATTAACAGATATTTATAAAGATCGGGGATCCACAATTAAGGGTATTATAAAAATATAACAATATAGGCTAGCAGGGGAAAGGTTCATCTCTCAATTTGTTTGAAGCATGGAATACTTTTATTCATTGCTTAAACTATATAACTTGAATTGAATATTCAGATATATTATATTATATTATATTCACATATTTCAAACAGATCGTGAAACAGATTTATATACTATATTCTACAGTTGCTATAGCTTCTATCTTCTGTCAACTAAAGTAAACCAACATTTACTCAACTTTTAGCTTCATTTTTTCCTTATTTTCAGCTTAGTTTTTGATTTAAAAAAACATCAGATAGAGTATTGACACTTCGGTAAGCAAATGTTATTATTTTCTTTCCTGTTATTTGTTGGTTTTTATTGCAACTTTTTCAAGTTTGGCTAAACAAACTTGAGTTTATTTTGTATGTTGTAATTGGCCTCAGTAATTTTGAGTAAATTTCATTTTCGTTTTTGCTGCTGTTTCTCGGCTAATTTGTTAATTTGTCAATTTGCCTACGCTTGTTATTATTGTGATTATTATGGCCAAGTGGCTCGTTAAGGCTGCTAATTGACAGCCAATTCCAAATACGCTAATATCTTACTTTATTGTCTAAACATATTTTTAACAATTTTCGCTTTCTTGACTGCTGTTTAGCTTTGATACCGTTAAATCGAAAGTTAATAGCTAATTATTTTTTAAAAAAGTGTGAAAACATTCACTTACACAACAACAACAACAATTAAAACAACTGCAACAACAACATCAAGCTAGTATGCTAAGATATTTGACTTAAAGATTAAAGTCAAGTTTGTGTCTTAAGTCTTCTTAGCTCTCAAGCAAATCAAGTTTGTGTCCTAAGTCTTCCGTTCAAAGGGGCATTTCAATATTCCAAGAAATTTATAAAAAAGATTTTCAGATTGCATAAGCCACTTATACTGAGATCTGACACATCTTAAGACACTTTTGTTGTTTGGCTAATCCAATAAAAACCATAAGGCGATTGTTTTATACGCCCGGTGTGTGTGTGTCTTGTGTGTTGTTTGTTGATTGTTGTGCGTTATATGTTTGCAAACAGTCAGCTTAGATTTAAAGGATAACTGGCAAAATCTGTAAATTGGATTAAACCGCAAAGCATGAAAGCAAGCCGAGGCATTAGACAGGCATCAGCAACAAATGGTTGCACATATGCAGCCAAAGAGTGAAACAAAACAAGGACTCGGCTAGGGACTCTGAGTTCGAAACGGTCACAGCAAGTGCAACGATTTGGCAGCAATTTGCAACAGCGCCGCAGGTTGTCCTCTACAAAAGGTTGTGTCCTTTTTTAAATAATTGTGTGGTTTGCAACGCAGTCTACACCCGGCAGGGCTCTAGGAACATTTTGAGGCAATAGGGCACAGAAGCTGCTGGCTCTGCAACGGCAGCAACTGTAATTGGCTTGACCTTGACTCCAGCAACATTTCACATGTCCTTGCCGCTTGGATATAATGATGCCCGATCGAACATAACTTTTATTATAGGCCCAAAGACGTGTGACAGTTTGCAATATAGCGAATCCTGTTCAAGGACATCAAAGTTAAACAAGAAGCATCATTAACGAGTCACACGACCAGCAGGAGCAGCCTCCACTTAGGTGGCTTGTCCTTGAATGAAATAGACTGGACTGGACCTTCAGCTCATACATTTTCCAGTTTTTAACGGTGGAACTTCAAACGGTTTTCTCTAGCTCAATTGGTAGTAGAAGATAGGTGGCCATTTTCCTCCTGGAAATGCTCGAAAAATTAAGAATAAAAACTAATTTATCAAGTGAATGGAAATTGATATAATGAAAGAAAGAAAATAAAGAACAAGCCAAAGAGAACCGAAGGGCAGCCAAATGAAACATAGAAAATAAAATGAAAAAAATTTCATCATTTATCATGACACCCAGGCTCTGGCTCCGAGTACCTTATATATATATAGCTCCTCTGGATCATCAGTGGATGTTATTGGTGTTGGTATTAGTGGTGGTGTTGGTGTTGTTGTCGGTGTCGGTTTAATGATGCCACAGTTTGTATGGTTGAGAAACTCATTGTGGTGACTTGATGGAGTCCCAGCTGGAAAGCGAGAGAAATCCAATAACATTTTAATAACAAAGCTGCATCAAGCAGCGCCATAAATATACCTAATTCCAGCGAATGAAACCCAAAATGCAGTCTAATCTACAAACACAATACACACACACACACACACACACACATCTCATCGAAATTGTATCTATATCTATTCAAGCGTAGAGTAAAGAACCCAATAAATAATTAGCTACAGCTACGCGGCTGATTGAGAATTGGGCATAGAAGCGAACACGCCCTCAAAAATGCCGCAGCATGGTCAAAAGCATACACATACACAACTGTAAACATACATAGATATAGCTACAAATACAGATACAGATACCAGTTCAAAGAGAATGGTCCCATCCAGAGTATTGGTAGGGGAGATACTAAAAGATATATATCTATATGCTGTACATGGTTTCTCACTTATGTACATAATCACAGATCAAATTTTATATATACACATATGCATGTGTGTATGTGTGTGTGTGTGTGTATGTGTATATTTTTGTTTCTGATTGTATAGCCTGATTAGGGTAATCAATTTTACTCTTTCAACCAATGATCATGGCCTGGCACATAAATTAAGAGACGCTCTCCCATTGGTGGCGACTCTCAACTGAGAGTGGATCACGCAGCGACAATTAGCTTAGCAGGCACCGATCTCTGATTTGTCTATCTATATATCAACCTTATGTATCCCACTAAGCTAAGGGACAACAGCATTAATTATCAATTATTTATATTCAAAAGTATCAAATGAAAATGTCTCCTAAGTAAGATAAATGACGGCATAACATAATGAAAACAATTTCAGAAGAAAATTAGGGAAAAACACAAATATTTTTCCATATGGAATTAGCAATTTGAATAAGCTATAAACAAAATAAATACTCAATGTGTATATATATATACAAGCTGATATCTGGTGAGTTAATAAAGGTATTCCCAAACCTACAAAAGCAATTAAGAAACCAACAAAACAAAAACAATTTTGTGATCAAAGTTCAAACTTGAGTTAACGGTTAGAGCCCGGAAATCATTAGAACAAATAGAGATGGAAACAATTAACACTCGACTTACCTAAAACAAAGGTGTGAATATGATTGAAGAAAGCGCCTGAATATCAGATACTAAATAATTGGTACTCAAAACTCAATACAATATAGGAACTCTCCGAGTGGGAGTAATAACCTCTAGTATACAAAGAGATTATTAAGTTTTAAGTATAATATATATTGGAATAGTTGTAGCAGCTTTTCCTATAGATAACCCCAAGTCTCTTCAGACACCAACAGTCAAAGCAGTGGCAAAAAGATTAAATGCTTTGTTTATATAATACAATGTAAACTCGATACTTCTAAAACAATATCTTTAAGATACTTTCGGCTACCTCAATTATTTGCTGTTTAATTGCTTCTACAAAATTATTCGCATTAAAGACAAACAATCTTTCATTATTAGTTCATCATGATTTGCGCCCAATCTCATAGACCAAATCAAAGATTCAAATTGCTGTAGTTGTTTAGACACGCAACAAAGTCGGTAAGTGGGTGAGAGGTGAGCGGAAATGAAAGGCACAAATAAGTAGTCTCTCTGACTCTCTTTATATAGTAGAAGCTGAATAGTAGAAGGTCTTGATAAGAATTTGATCTTTGAATAAAGATAGAAGTTGAATGCAGCAGATATAGACCTATATATGCTAAAAGAGTTAATGTTAAGTGGCAATTGAACCATTTGTTGTTGTTGCTCAATGAGTACCCCAAGATACAAGTGGCTAAGGGTCATCTATTTAACTTGGACTGGAACTCAATTTTGTCTTTGCGATGAGTTACAAGCAGAACTTGCAAATACCAGATGAGCATTTTAAAGTATCAGCAAAAAAGTCTCACTCAAAGACTTTTTGAGTTAAAAGTCTGAAAGGAACCAATTTCATTGTGTGTCAACTCAAACGGTCTTTACCTAACTAATAACCTTTATTTTGATTTCGTTAGGTTTTGTTCAGTAATAATAATAATAACTATCCGTGGAAATGCTCAACCTATAAGTGAAAGTGCATGTATGATGATATCGGCTATGATCCTAACATAAATCTGTTATCAGCCGAATACGAAATAAATCTCAACTCTTATTTGCAAGCTCTGGTTACAAGCGATTCTGAAATCTGTTGTGTGTTTATGTGTGTGGAAATCGATAAAACAAAACTTATTAACTGTGCTTACCTATACAGTAGATTGACAAAGCAAAGCGTTCTCCATATGTTTCCATACAAATAAAGGTATTTACATAAGGGTCTGGGCAGACCCCATTGCGCAACCAAAGGTTCAACTTGATTCCTTTTTCAAATGATTTAATATTATACTTAGTTAGGAGTATTAGTTGAAACTTTTTATATATTATTTAATTTATTTTCATGAATTAATTTTACTCGCTTTTTAGCAAAATTCTTTTCAATTTTTAATTTTCGCGCTTAATTTTTACTTATCAAAAAACGCGAATGAAAATTTATCAATGGAAAGAAAATGTGAAAAATATTGTTAAAGTTGTTCTTTCTTTTATAGAGCTAACATTATCTTATATATAGACATTGTCTGATTTATTTGCTTTAACTATTTAAGTCAGACTTAAGTCTGATTATTAAGTTCTTATATTGAAAATGCTTTGACCTTTTCTGTGCTGAAATTGCTTTAGATGTCCAAGTAACCTTTACACATTGCATCATACTTGTGATTGAATGCTTCTATATATTATAATGATAATTGCATTATCGATAATTAACACTTCTTGAATCTGATTTATATACCCCGGACAGCCTGCAATTAAACGAGGCCTATTTAAAAAAAAAAGCAAAAATAAGTTATTGAATTGCGTCGATACGATTTTGATTCAGTAAGAAAAACCTGTTAAAATATCAAGATTGCAATCTAATTCTGAACTTGATCAGTAGAATGGAATGTCTAATGCTTAATGCCTAATGCCTAATGCCCAATGCTAAATGGATAATGTCTATAAAAACCGTTAGCAAACGTCTAAACAATGTGAAAACTGTGTAAATTGTAAGCGGGCAAATTGTAGCTGTTGAGAGGAGAAAAAAAACAAAAGAAAAAAAACAAAAGAGACTAAGAAAAAACAGTCTCAGATCCATAAATTAGCACCTGATTCCAGATAATTGGCCTCCGGTCTGTTGATTGAGGCTTTGAACTGCTCGACGAGGCGTGTGGCATGTACACAGTTGCAACGTACGTATACACTATCATAAGGTGCGGCTTGGCCGGGGCTTGGTGGGGGTTGGGGCCAAGTGCTAAGTGCAGTGCAAATGTTAAGAGCCGTCGCAAACACCAGCAGCAACAACAGCAGCAGCAACAAAGGCAACAACAGCAACGGCAACTTTTCCGTCTAAACTAAAGTTTGTTTTTATTAATTTATCCAATCAAGCGCAACCCATAGCAGACCCCCAGCTATCCCCTAGCCCCCAGTCGACAATCTACAATCCACAACCCAATCCCAATCCCAGGCAGCCAGCTTCTTCTGGTCAATTCAATCAGTCAAACAGCACGCTGATTAGCAGCTGGCCAGGCAGCGGCTCATACCATAAGCACGTACTAAATGGCTAAATGGCTAAATGGATGGCCAAGTTGGCGCACTTGCTCAATCAGACGGCGACTATCAACTATCGACTATCGCTCTGTCTCCAGCTACCAGTTAACAGCAGTCGGCAACAGCTTCCATTTCCTAGTCTACACTCTCTCTCTCTTTCTCTCCTCACCCTCTCCTAACGACAGCTGTTGGTTAACCGCTCGATACGCCAATTGGCTCAAAATTAACGCATTTCGCGCTTTCATTTGTACCCTAGAACTTACTCCAACTATGGGGTGTATTGTTTACTATTTAGCTATAAAGATAACTTCCCAAAAAGAGGTCAGAAGTAGATTTTGACTTTCTGTGTTTTGGCACTTCTCTTTTACTCCACATCTTTTTCAAAGGGTATCCCAATGTCTATCATAGTATAGCAAATTTTTATGGTCCATTCGTTAAGTAGCTGCCAAAGCAATTTAAGCCAGTTTTCATATAGTTAATCATACGCAGCGAAAGCCAGCGAAATATTGTTATAACCAAAGTTGATGAAGGAGTTGGAGTTGGAGCTGGAATTGGGATTGGGATTGGGAATTGGCTGTGTGTATAGCGATTGCTCAGAGGCATTTGATAATGGTGTCTATTTTGGCCTCGAATATAATAACAATAATGATAAACGAGAAAGAAAGATAGAAAAGAAACACGAAAGAAAATGAAAAGCAACACATGAACGCACTTTGCTGTCGCTGCTGTTGCTGATAGGCAAAGTTGTTGCTGTCGTTGCTCTGGTTGCTGTGGTTGCTATTGTTGTTGCTGTTGATGCTTTTATTGTTGGTGTCGGGAGACGCGTCTCTAATCGTAAATTATGTAGGGAATCAAAAATGCAGACAGCCAGGGGCCCAACACAAAGGGTTTTCCATTTGCAACCGATCCGATAAGCGGCGGCAGCGTCAGCGGCGACAAACGACAAACGACAAATGACAATGCAACAGGACATTAGTGTCACATTGAACATGACCACAGAAGAACCACATTGAACCTATGTACCCACCCCACTATTAAAGACCCTAAAAATCCCTTTAACCTGCTGCTGAGGTTGCTCCGTTTGGTCTAAGCAACATATTGGGAGCACTCAAGTCTGACCCGTTTATCACCGCTTGAGATGATTAGGAGAGTATCAACCACAGACGACCGCAGTGCAACCTGCACCATTTTTCATCTCTTGTTGTCGCTTTTACTGACAACAAATGGAGCCTCAAACAGAGGATTGCACCCGATCGATCCCTACTGCTGCTGCTCCCTACTATTTATTGCCGCTGTTGTTGCTGCTGCTGCTGCTGTCGATTGTCATTTAAATGCGTTCTAATCAGGTGGCAGCTTGTGGCTTGCCTGTGCGTGTGTGTGGTCCGTGTACTTGGCAATTAAAAGCAACCCAAGCAAAGCCGCTTAAAGAGCTGCTTACTTGATGCTTCTCCTACTTCTCCTGCTTCTCCTACTCCTATTGCTGCTGCTGCTTTTCCTGGTTCTTGTGATGCTGCTGGTTGTTTTGTGCGTGCGTGTGCATTTAATCGCCGTTAAGGTGCCAAAAGTATCTCTGGCATGCGTAGAATGCCACGCAACAACAACAACAATCACAACAACAATCACAACAACAATGGCAACAACAACAAGGACAGCAGCAACAAAAACAGTAGAAGAACAACGATCCGCAACAGTTGCTGATTTCGTTGAAATTCAGAATCGTGAGAGAGTTGCTGTCGTTGCGACTCATTTAAATCTCGTTTGTGGCAGGAGCGGCCTGGCCCTGAGCCTGCCAACGACTCTTGGGTTCCAGCATCAGCAACAGCAGCAGCCTCAACGTGTGTGGTCTTCAACAGCAACAGCAGCAGCAGCAGCAACAAAGGCAACATCACCAAAATCGCCAACAAGAACGGCAACAACAGCAGCAACAACAGCAGCAATAAAGCGCCCAATCAACATAAGCATCTACATAAATACTCGTACTTCAGGCTCCATTGTCTCCTTTTAGGCCTGCTGCGTGGCTCGTTTCGCGCTTATCTGCAACTGATAAGACTACACACACACACACACATACACATGGCACTTTACAGCAGTCGATTGCATGTTCTCCATTGCATCAACGCCTGCCAATTAGGGACTAATCTCATGATTTTCAAATGTATCTAACGTAATGTATATCTGCGTATCTGTATCTAATGCCAACTGGTAACTGGCAACAGCCAAGTGGCAAGTGCCAAGTGGCTGCTAATTGGCTAGTGCTCGTATCGCCCAGCTGCTGACAGTCTCTGTCGATATAGTCGACTGCCTGAAACCGATAAACACAACGATTGAATAAGCAATGTGCCTGACGTGGCGTTGCTGTTGGTGTTGGTGTTGGTGTTGAGTACGTATCCGAATCCTAAACTGAATCCATATTCCAAACCGAAACTGAAACTGAAACCATTTTGAACGTCAACACGCGCGATAAGCAACTAAATTATTAACCAAAGGATCCAAGGAACTCGCATAGCTCGGTAGACTAAGGACTGCGGATTGGGGATTGCGGATTGTGATGAGTGCCGCCATCACACACCCCTTTTGGGGTAGACGCTGCCTGTTGTTAATTCGCTTGAAATATATTTTGTGTTGCACCCATGCTGTGTAGCACCAATAGCCCCACTGCCCAGCGGAATTCTTACCTGGCACCACAAGGGACTCCCATTGAATCATAAACTATATCGCCTGACGCTGATATGACGCAGGCAACTGAACTTCATTTAACATGAAATCGTTCAAAAATTCAATTTTCTAAAAACTTCTTCTTTGTTCCAGTTGCATTTCCAGTTGCAGTTACTGTTGCTGTTGCAGCTGCTGCTATTGTTAGTATTGCCTTTGGCTCAATGAGAAATTTCTTATTTATGACACTGACGTTTGCCAATCAACAGGGCCTTATCCCCCATTCCCCCGCCAATCTTCCCTCTACTTCACCACGACCCACCCTTAACCACTAACAAACTCAGTTATTACCTATGAAAACTTAATTTTCCCTATGGAAAGAAGCGTGACTACCAATTGAGTTATGTTTGATTGAAGCAGCGACAGCGACAGCAACAGAAACAGCAAGAGAGCAGGGAGGAAGGTTCTAGGAAGGTTCGAGTGCAACTAAATAAAGCCACGTGTTTGCAACGTGGTAAATCTATAATGTAGAACAGACTTTACTATTGCATATAGCAGGAATAGTATATAGAATCTGATAAAAAAAGAGGAGGAACAAGAAAGAGACAGCGCTAGCCCAAAACAATCAAAAACAAATATAGAATATATATAATATGATTGGACTGATATATGATTCATATTATAATCACTCACAATTTGGGAGGTAGAAGCTTATCAAAGAGATTTACTATTGGATAATCTTATCGGAGCAGTCGGGAAATGCTTGGAACAATTTGTTGGCGTACATTTTGAGAGGAGTGAAAAGAAAGTAGATGAAAAGAGTAGGAGTAACCATAAGAAAGAGAGAAACTATTCCATACTTATAATAAATTAAAGTTATAATAATAATATACAAGTGAAATAATTTGAAATAAATTTGTTAATAAAATAAAATTGATTGATGGTAAAAGTATTGTTAAAAGGACTTTTTTGTGCTTAAATCAATTAAGAGATACAAATAACATTTTGTTTAATAATAAGATTCCTTAATTATTATTTATTGATCATTCCTTGAATTTATTTATTATTTATTATGAGCAGTCGACCCAAAATTGTGGTACATATTTAAACAAATTAAATTAATTTTATTTTCAAAAATTGCGTATAGAAGTAAAATAAAAATGAAAAATATAAAAATAAAAAGAAATATAAAATACAAATTTTAATTTAAATTTAAACTTGAAGTATTGAAAATTGATTTCAAAATGATCCAACATTTGTTGTATAGAATTGGGTAAACCCAGAAAAACCGAATTAGATCATAAATTTTAGTAAAAGTCTTAGGTATTATTCGCTATAAAGTTGAGAATTAATATCCATTAAAATGATCTCTCACTTATTATAAACTGATGTTGATTGAAAGTCAATTATAAAGTAAATAAATAAAAATTAATAAATAATAAAGAAACTAATAATATTATAATAAAAAATAATTAATCAAATTTATATTAAATTTAACAATAAAATAAATAAAATCAGATTTGACAATAAAATAAAATATAATGCAAAAATCTTAATTCCCTTATCGGAACAATCGGATCAGCTTTTGAGTAGCTCCTAAAGCGACAAGCCGCAATTAAAAGATCAAGCCAGAAATAGCAGCTTGGAGCTGGACCCACTTGGACATGTGGACAATGAGGCAATTGTGGAGTCAAAGCAACAGAGTCGATGATGTATTATGTAGCAGTATGTCAGAAATTTGCTACTGAAGCAATTCAACAAGTGATACAGAAGAGAAGGGAAGAGGAGAGCAAGGCACAGGGGCAGCGGCACCCACGCAAGCTGATGAATGCCTCGGAATTGTGGTCATAATATAAAATTATAAGCGGGATTAGTGTCGGACAGACAAAGCCGCAGCCAACGAATTGAGACAAACAATGACAGACAAGCTACTCCATGGTAGAAGCTGAGCAGGAGAGGGTCCCATTGTGGATTCCCTGGAAGCACAGCAGCAGCAGCAACAGCAGCAGTTGAGTTGAGGGAGGCAGAAGTGAGGCTGAGCTACTGTGACTGATTGATTTGTGTCTCATGACATGTGCTACAATACACACACACGCACACACATTAATATTACTATCTAGATATCTATGGCCTTACTCAAGGCTCAACGAACCTGGGAGCAAATGCTAGCAGCAATTCCATCAGCTCCCCCGGGATGTAAATGTAATAAGGCAATACGACAATGCGACAATACGACAATGGGACAATAGTCTCTCATAAATCCATAAATAAATTGTTAACGGGGCCTACAAACATTACTGTTTTAGGCTATTTACGACATTGTTGACAATTGCCTTACTCAGTCACAGAGAGCAACAGTTGCAATCAAAGTCAATGTCAATGACTATCTTTATCTCAATGTCAAAGTAAAAGTTAAGTTGCAGTTGCAACTAGGAGTCAAGGTTTTGTCCTTGTATGGAAACGCGTGCCGCGTCGTGTGTCCTTTGCGTCCTGCCGTTTTGTATGTTGCCTGCGCGCGTGGCAGCAGCAGCTTAAAGTGAGCTCCTGTTGCTACCTTAAATTGCCAGCCAATTTCGAGTCACCTTCGCGCTGCAAGCCTTTCTGACCTTGCCACAGGCACTTTCTATACCCATCTAGTGATCTATGACTATATGTTGGCCCTGTGCCTGATAGTTGACCACATTCCATACCATTCGGCCAATTGCCTAGAAGAGACTTGAGCCAAGTATGGTAACTACTTATGGGTGCAAGGAGCACGAGGAGTTAGTTCGACTTCATTAACGGTGACTTGTAATGGGTGTTCCATAAGTTGCCGCCGCTGCCAACTACTGACCGATGTTGCACTTGCAACATCGATAAAAATCGTATTAAGCGAAATAAATGCGTTTTTGCCATACTCCGACCCAGCCCAACCCAGGCTGAAGACACACACGGAGTTGCAAGCTAGGAGCTGAGGCTGGAAGACTGGAAGAGTGGGAATTATTAATTTGCAATTGCAGTTGGCCATGTGCATCGATGTTGGTATCGTTGGTAATATGAAGGCCATAGATCTTGCATTATATTGGCCGTGGTCCATGTGTCATATGCGTTCATAGGAAGAGCTAACAAATTGCCATATGCAATTATCGCCAAAGCCGATAACGGACATGGCCCATTGGCAGTGCCAGAGATCAGCTCAGCAGGCGGATCAAGCAGAGCAGCAACGGCAACAGCGGCAACAACAGCAGCATCAACTATAAGCAGAGTTATGGCCAAGCGATGAGCTGGCTAATTGCTTTTAACGGTTGCAGCCAAACGTTGATCGGACGAGTGAGAGAACAGCAATGCAATTAACCAGATACATTTTGCTTTAATTACCAGTTGGAGAGTTGGCTAGTTGTACTTCTTAGCCACTTGCCAACTTGGCTAGCTGAGAACATGTAATCAATTGGCACTTTTTGAATAAGCAACCAGCAGTGAAAGCGTTTAGCCATTATTAAGGAAAACGCATTCAAGTTAATCAAAATTCTTTGCTTTATGAACATTAAAATGGAATCCTAAAAAACTGATTTATATGAGCTCAAAACATCCATAGGAAGCACTAGACAACTGTAGAACTTATTATATACAAAGTTGAAAGAGATATATCATTGTGCTATATAGAGAGAGTGAGATGGATAGCGAGAAAGAGAGAGCAAACTAATGGAATCTTCCATAATGTATTCCCATAATCATTTCGGCAAATGTTTTGCTTTGTATTTTCTTTTCAGATGAGGCAGTCATCACCCAATATGGCATATAGGATCGTATAATGGTATAATGGTATTCGATCCATTGATTGCTGCCCTTTCATAAAGGGGCAGGCAAAATGCTAAACGATTCAGTTAGCCAAGTTGAGTGCTTCTGACTAATAAATTCGTAACAAATCAATGACCTTACAGACCACATAACAGAGGGCCCCACTCTGCTCCGACGCGGAGAGTGGGGCAGGCAACTGACAATGCCCCACAGTCCACCAATAAAACTACACGCATTTCTACTTTAGCACCAGTTGCAGCAACTGCAGCAGCATAACCAGCATCATCAGCAGCAGCATCAGGCAGACTTTGAGCTTGACTTGGTGATAGAACCGAGGGCCTTGTGGCATGTACTTGCTATACGACATTGGTGCATTCTTCACGCAACTCAAAATATGCCACAGCATTGTAGGCCTGAGGGAGAACGGGGTAAAGTGCTTGAGAGGATGGGGTTAAGAAATGTGAGTACTGGAAGGTCCAGTCCAGTTCAGGCCAGTCCAGTCCAAATGCCAAACGCGTTGGCCCACTAAAAGTGGATGAGATACTCGTTTCGAGTTGCTGCTGCGCCTTGCAACGTTCCCACAAGTTCAACTCTAATTGTGACTTTATTTGCGCATTTATTGCGAACGCGAACACAGTCAACAGATACAGATACAGATTTATATATATATAAATGTACATACTATATATATATATATATATATATATATATATATAGAAACAAGCAGCAGCAGTCGCAGTCGCTGTCGCTGTCGCAGCGCCCTCAATGTACAAACAGAGATCCTGAACAAACGTCGACTTGGGTGGTCTCGAACAACGTTGCGGCGCATCTTCAAAGCCTTCGCCACAGCTCGGGCTCCAACTTGGAACATGCACCATGAAGCAGTGAACCAGCCGAGACGAGACGAGCGAACCAACGCGAACAGCAACCAACCTCGGGCAGCTTCAGATACAACTACAGCTTTAAGCAGTGGCTGCATGCAACACACAGATACACCGACATACAGATACAAAAGCTAAGAAGGATGACTATAGAAGCAGAAGGCACATGGGTAGCAGGAGAAGGGACAGATACAACCACTACCACTACCAATACCAATACAACTACTACTACTACTTGTATGTTGTTGAGGGGGCACCCAAACTGAATTCTAAATGATTGTTGAAATTCTGCGGAAGAGTGTTTCGTTGGAATTTGCAAATGAGTTGTGTTTGTAGTTGTAGCTGTGTGTGTATGTGTGTATGTGTGTGCTGTCGAGGCAGTAGTTGCCGTGCACAAATTCTTATGTAGAAGTAGGAGCACAGGCATCAACTTCCACTCCAACTCCAGCTCCACATCCAACCCAAACTCCAGAGTTGTCTTTGATTCGACTGCAAATAATAAATTTTCAACTGTTGTTGAGGAAAGTCGGTGGCGGCGACGGCTGTGGTGGCAGTGGCAACGGCAACGGCAATAGCCAGAGACATCCCGGAGACGTTGTAATCCGCATTGCCGCAAAGCCCGCAGACTGCCTGATGCCACATGATGCATGTCTCATGCCACAAAGACTTTGTCGGCAATGACCCATTTAGCCGTTCAGTCACACTCACAATCACAGTCGCAGTCACAGTCACAGTCACAGTCACAATCGCAATACAACTTTGTGTATGAATCTGATTTTGATTCCCAGTTTGAATGCCTTAAAGTCTCCTAGTCCCAAGTTGCAGCTGCGTCGCACAAATGCAACAACTTGTGCAATTTTATTGGTATTAATCATCGTTGGTTATGCCACAGCAACAGTTGCAGGCGCAGTTGCAATTGCAATTGCAGCCCGGTAAACTCTTGTAATAGTTTTCATGCTGATTGATGAAGTCCATTTCCAGATCCTTTACAAAAGTTTTTTCAAAGAGCTCCAATCTGTCCGGCCCATAAATCAATTTGGCCAAACTTTCGCTGACAAACTCTCAGTGAATTGACCCCAAGCTAACTCGGCGGCTGAGTGTTTCTTGGCCCATTGTTGGTGCCACAGTTTTACATCGATAAAGCCCAGTGACTGTGACCAATCGTTTAACAGCAAAAAATCACCATTTAAAGTTAATTAAGGTCCTGCCTGCAACAAGTATCTGTTTTGACCTGCTTTTTGCCATAAATTGTGAGCCTCAACTTCAATCCAGTTGTCTACCATGGTTGGACAGTTTAAAGTTGGCCAAAACTCTACCCCATTTCAACTGCCAGTCGCCAGTCGCCAGCCACCAGTTGCCAATTGCCATTCGAATTTTGATTTTGCATGTCGATTGAATACAAATAAATGGCCAGTCTGATTGACTTTTCTGGACCTTTAAGCTTTCTTTATATTTACATTAATATATATATATATATATATATATATATATGTTTATATATAGTTCCTTAGGCTGTTGTCTAATTGAAAACAAATGGCTTAAAGATTGCATTTCCTTCTACTGAAAGTAATACTTGGCCTGAAGTTTGTTCAGGACTGACTTACAATAGATCTGATTTATTTATGACTCTTCAGATTGAAGATACTATAATGTTAATACAAACATAGATATATAGAATATCCAAATATATATATATATATATATATTTCAACTTCAATAAAAATTGGGTTTAATTCATTTATTTTTTTTTTAATTTGCTATAAAGGGAAGACATAAAATTTTTCTATAGAGAAGTTCTAGTTGAGTAAATCTAAATAATAATTCGAAAATTAGTAAGATAATCCTTATTGCTTCTGGCTATCACCTCAGTTCCTTCAACTAATGAATACAAGTTTGAAGTATATCCAATAACATCACCCGTACTGTTAGCAATTGGTTCGTCTGCAGGATGCAAACGTCCTAAAGGGCCCAACTGTAGGGGAATTGGAGTTCTTTAGGACAACGCCTGTTCGCACACATTGATAGTGACTCGTCCAAGCTAGGTTGGTAGGTTCCTATGGAGCCATGTACAACTTGCACCTAATGATTACCATCTGTATCTGTCTATGGCCTATGGCTAGTCAAGAATTTGCCACAACAGAAACCTGGTAAAATGGATTGTCTCTGTTCTGTGTGAGAGACACAATGAAATTATTTATTAAAATTATTTATTTATATACATTTAATTACTTTTTTATGTATGAAATCAATATATATGCTTTGTTTAAAATTATTAGTTTTAAATGATTATTTTCCAAAATAAAATCTAATTCAAATTTTCTATTTTTAAAAACTATTCTGAGAAGAACTCCAATAACGTGGCGACTGCTTCTTAACTTAACATATACCCTGGAGTATGCTATAGTAGAGTTCGAACTTCGAAGCAGCCTGAATTCACTATAATATACAGTTATACAATTTGTGAATCTTTGCATCAATATTGGGGTTTTGTTATATCGACTCCTTTCGACGTGGAAGCCCTTATTATCCAAAAAGTTGCCCATTAGTAAAGGCTAATTATGAATAAATCATTTTACAAAAAAAGTTTGTGATTCTTAAAACGAAAAAAAATAATGGTGTATATTGAGAACAATATCGATGATAAGTTCGATGAGAAAATAAAACCAGATAGGAAAGAACGAACTGTATGAAATCATACAATATAAATAAAATATATAAAGGTAAACCAAAGTAACCTTAACAAAAACTTACAAAAAGAGTTAATTGTACAATATTTTGATATAACTAATTGGGAATTATAAATCAATAGACACAACAAAAATTAATTGTACAATATTTTGATATAACCATTTGAGAATTATAAGTCAGCAGTATGAAAACGATATGTTTAAAAAAAAGTTGCATATTTACAGGAAAATGTAATAAGCTAATGTTTTTATTAACTTTATTATCCCCAGTTGCCTTTAAGAAAGGGTAATACAAATGTGCAAAATCAAAAAGTATGTAATAGTAAGAAAAAATCATCTGAGACCTCATAAAGTATATATATTCTTGATCAGGACAACAAGACGAGTCGATCTACCACTGTCCGTCTGTAAGAACACCTGCTTCTCAGACTCTATAGGAGCTAGAGCAACCAAAATTGGAATCTACACTCGTTATGTTCGTACGCTATACGAGTTTGTTTTCTACTGACCCCCGCAATAAGAAAAAAGCGATTATTAAGCAAAATTTTCATCCGATCGAATTTCTTTTTGTCACACATCATAATTAGGCCATTCTTGATCTACGTTCTAAATCTTATTAGGAATAAACAAAAAACACTGAAGTTATACAACATTAAGTACCGCGTAATGGTGCGCGGGGTGCTAAAAGGCGCGCGAAATGGTTTAAAGTGCGTGTAGAATTGTGTGTTGTGTACGTATGTGTGTGTACGGCTGTGTTGGGTATACATGACAACAGTTTGTATGGTTCTTATTATTAACTAGTTACAGCGACATTTTGCTATTTTATATATTTTATGTATTATTCGTTCCATTGAACAGCTAAAACACATATGATTATCTACAATATTAATTATTTTACTTTGTATTTAATTTTATTATATTTTTTGTTCATATTTTCTCTTGTTTTATTTTTAGAATGTACCGTTATGGCAAGTATAATTTGCAATTCAAAATCGTTTGAATAGATTCAAATCAACTGTTTGATTTTGGCTTCAGGCAGCAGCCTTAAATTTAATCTAAAAAAATTATTTATTTTTATTAGCCCTAATATAACCAATTTGCTATTAGTTGAATGCTAATTGTATGAAGCAGTTTGCCAATTAGTATACGTTGACTCACATGTGAGTGTTAGAAGTAAATATTATAATATAATATAAATAACTTATTTAATTAGAATTATTATTAATATATAGCAATAGCTTTTAAGTATTTCACATGTTGCTGCAAATAGATCTTAAGCAGAAACAGATATTTTATATATATTTAAATATATATAACAGATATTTATCATATATATAAGAAATATATATATCACGTATAAAAACGTTAACACTGAATCCGAATATCAATTCCATACAGTTGTTGCGGCAACCTTCAGCATGTGATTTTCACACAAATTGTTAAATATTCCACGGCACTTGATGGCCAATTTAGTAAAGTTAACTAGGCAAGCCAAGTTAGCCAAGTTTTCAATTGAGCGTTACCAATTCCCAGCTACTGCATGACGGCACGTAGACCACAGAAGGCCATAAACCAAGTGTCAATTGAGAATGTCAAAAGGAAACTGAGGAACCACAAGACGCTATAGAATGCAACTTAACTTCTTAATGAAATACTAATAATAATTATGATATTACAGTAAATACAGTTAACTACAGTTATACTAGTCTGATTAACCATCAGATATAGCCTCTGAAGACTTCTGATTCATTTGTATTTTGAATATCTCTTCCAAACCTACAACTGTTAGCTATATCTTTATCAGTATCAATCTTATATTATGTTTTATATAAATTTATATATATATGTTATCTAGTATTTAAAATATGTTTTTAAAATAATATTTATTTATTATTTATTTATAATAACATATTTTGTGGTAGAACATTCACAATATTTTATTTATATAATTGATTTATTCATTTATTCATAATATTAGATCTAGTATAAAATACTAAGCTTAATAATTAACAAATAACGGGCACTAACTGCTGGGATCATCGGCTCATATAATAGATTTTCCTTTATGGCTTCTTAAAAATAATAATAATATAAATAATAATAATAATAACAAAATGACACCCATGCCTTATACGGGACTCGAACCCATAACCCCAGTAAATGCTGTTGAAGTTCAACTTATCGCACACGACTACTGGGATCGGCGAGAATAGGGGCAATAATGTATCAATATAAGAAAATACATATAGTTTTATCTGAATAACGGAATTTGGATATATACTTATTTATAGAGACCATATCTGTCTGTGGCAGCCATATGCAAATTTTAATCGGCGAGAATATTACAAATATATAAATATTTGAAACTACATACAGAATGCGAGCTTTTATATATAGTCATTGATATGGATATATATCCTGATTGTCTACTGATTATTGTTCGTTATATATATTAAAGGACGTTAGCCATATGGCACCAGAACCATTAACATCGATCCTTATTCAAAGTAGTGGTAAAAAGGATCAGGTACTGGGCAAACAAGTTTCAAACCAATTTCAAATATTTAAATAATTTATTTTTTATATTATTATTATATTATATATTATATTATATTACAATATATTATAATATATATTATTTTGAATATTTATTTTATTTTCAAATGTTTCAATTTATTGAATATAACTCATAATCTATCACCTCCCCATCAACTTTGTTAAAAATATAAGCACATTCCTTAGTATTCCTCCCCTCATCCATATGCGCTATACATTTCTTTCAGTATGTTCATCTCTCCTGCTATAAACAGCTTTAGTATTAAGTTTACTTCTATAAGAATTATTATTAGAATTTAAAGGGGAAAACAAAAGATATATAAAAGTATCTGATATTGTCGCTTAACTATAAAGTTTGCATATTCAATTTTGTCTCTCATATGTATTGAAGGGAATGTGGAAGAGTTAAGTTAAAGTTGGTTAAAAACATATAGCAGCTTAATCCAGGTTAAGTACGATTATACATTGAATCCATCTATATGCATATGTCGAATGAGTTTTAGTTTTATTATAAGACTGTACTTGCAGTCACAGAATGTTTTATTTAGCTCAAATGAGAAAGCTTTTCATATATTATATCTGGTTTAAAGGAGGTTCGACTGTATCTTATGGCAGTAAACGATATGTTAAAGTATTTGGCAGTTTGAATGCTAGTGTGGCGCCACCTGCAGTGTGCAACATATGCAACGTGCGGTGCAGAGCCATAACAATTACAAAATGGGGGCAATGCAAACAAAACTGACATTTTACACCTTTTCATTATCTCTTGGCAAAAGTGGCAAACAAATCAACAGACAACAACCAACAGACATCAGACAGAAGAAAACAAACAGTTACACAAGCTGCAATACAACTCGAGAACAATGCAATAAAAAGTAAGGAAGAAAGGGGCTGCCAGGGAGAATGAGAATGGAAATGAGAATGGGAGGAGGATAGAATGAACATTAAAGTAAATAAGTAGGTGCAATGTATTATTTGTTTTATCGCTTTAGATTGAGGGATTGCCG
This sequence comes from Zygothrica quintamaculata, assembly GCA_037044455.1. Lineage (NCBI taxonomy): Eukaryota > Metazoa > Arthropoda > Insecta > Diptera > Drosophilidae > Zygothrica > Zygothrica quintamaculata. The sequence goes on along the minus strand of JBAMBS010001095.1, from coordinate 783,896 downwards.
CCAAACAAGCGACTAAAAAGCGTTAAGCGCTGCCCCGCTCTCTGCCCCACCAGCTCCACCTAAACAGCTGCCACACATCACTCTGCTAGCTTCCAATTCAATGTAGCACGATGGCACCCACAACCATGTTGCTGATGTGGTTAATGCCACACCACCTATCCCCCTACACCCCTGGCAATTTGTGTGCAGCAGTGCGCAAACTTCAGCTTCACCGCCGCTGCCCAACAACAGCCCGCCAACAGCTAGAGGCAACTTTTACTTGCCACCAAAACAGTACTAAAAGATGGCTAACTGAGTTAACTTACCTTGGCTTGGCTTCAGTTAACTTGCCTGGTTAGTTGGGTGCATAATTAGCCCCGGCGTTGCATCTTCTTAATCGTGATCCATTTCCTACACTTCTCAAAATGAAAACGTTGCACATAATTTATGGGCTCAACGGCTTAGGTGAACTGTTCCTCTGCTTATGCCGCACGAATTTAAAGATAGATAGAGTTAAGTAGAGCAGGACCTAAAGATACCCTCTAAACTATATACTGCATCAGTTATGGTAGATAAGACTCCCTCTCTTGAGTGTCTTATACCCATTATTGAATAAGTACAGGGTATTAGGCATAAGTGCAATGTGGCAGCTGATGATTACTTAAACAGCTCTACAGGGTGGAAACGGGGCGGGCGGGAGAAATTAAAAAATTTACTCAATTCCGGCTACTGTAGAATTAACAGACCATTTGGAGGAGGTACAGTGTGCACTGGCACTGGGGGGAAAGCTAACCGAAGCGTGACAAAGCTAATATTAAAGCAAAGGTGGCATAAATTAAAGAGCCGCATAAGAGCCACGTATCATTTAACAGGAAATTGCGACTATTCCGGCCAAATGCCGAACATTAAGTCATAATTGTAGTACCTATTGGTGCTGTTGCTATTGCTGCTGCTGCTGTTGCTCTCGTCTGGTCTGGGCTGGAGGACGTTTATCTGTCAGATACATTTCGAAGTTGGGGAAAGAGCAACGAATTCGATTTAAAGTTCGAAACCAGTTTGAGGATGGAGAAAACTCTCCATAGCTCCTGCACACACATACACACACACAAACACATGCATAGTCACACAGATAAAGAGAGCGAGAGTGAGAGAGATAGATACAAAGAGAGGGAGACGAAATTGACGAAATGTATCTAAAGTGGATTCTGTTTCTGTTTCGGTGGTTGTCCCTGCCTGGTACAGTTAAGCCAATGGGCGGAGTCAACGCACACACACACGCTCATACACATATGCTTTTATATTGTTGTGGCCTTAGTTGATGGAATTATCAAGACGCTTATTTACGGCGCTCCTTGGACACGGCCAAAACTTGCACGTTGCCAATTTAATTAGTCTTGCGCTAAGCGCATCGAAATGTTAACCGAAACCGATCCAGCAACAAGCAACAGCAAACAAAAACAACAACAAACAAGAAGTATAACAACAACAGAATAAGTATAAAGTATAAAGCCAGAATATGTTACATATTTTCAGTTAGCAAGCTGCAAGTCAGGCCAATTAAGTGATCTTCCACATGAGGCAAGTCTCCAGGGCCAAAAGCAAAACAACAAGCACTTAGCCAACTGGCCAAGAGCCAAGCATCGGCCAGAGTCTAACTAAAAGCCAGCCCAACAGTCGTAGCTGCATCTCTCTCTCTGTCTCTCTCACTGTCTGTCTCTCTTTCTCTGGCTCTTCTCCAATTTCCGTTGTGCCTTGTAGCGTTTTTAAAGGCAGCAACAGACGGCCAACAAATTGCGCACAACTTCATCATAATCAACGCTCCGGTCGAATGGCCTCTGCAATTGCAATGGCAACCATTGCGCGGGGTATGCCAGACTACCAGATACCCTAGGCAAACACAACGTATATAGCAACTAAAGACAATTCCCAACTCAGATCAGCTATAGTTATTTGGCAGTCAATAAAATTGTTGCTAAATGCCAAACATCCAGCCACAAATGAAGCCACAATTTATGTCAACCAGTTTATAATATCCCTTCATATATAACTTTATCGATCATTTATATTCCTAAAATAGAGATGTTGATATACCCTCTAAATGGTAATAGAACAGGGTATACTACACTCTGGTTGAAGCTGCCACCTTCTCATTCAACTGCTCTGCGAAAAACTAAGGTTAAATGCTGGCTAAATTATTTTACGTGCCTCAAGACGCAAGACGCAGGCCTTGGCCAAGACGCGAATCTTGTCCAGACGCAGGCGAAGATGAAGACAAAGGCAAAGACAAAGACGAAGACGAAAAAGAAGACGAAGACAAAGACGTAGCTGTAGCTGTAGACAGAGGCAACAAGCAGTTGGGGTCCATAACTCAGCTATTGTCAGGGGAACGGGCGGAAAATGATGTGAAAATTGTACCATAACTTTTGGTTACTGCTGCTACTGTTGTTGTTGTTGTTGCTGGTGTTGCTGGTGTTGCACAGAGGAAAGCTCTAAAACGATATTGCTGCATGTGGCAAGTTGCATGCTCCATTGCTGTAAATGTTGCTAGTGCACAACGCGCTCTGCTCTGCTGCTGATGTACATGTTGCTGCTTAGTCTTGGTGTTTGCAGTTGTTGTTGCTGTTGCTGTAGCTGTGGCTGTTGCTGTTGATGTTGCTGTTGCACTTTTGCTATTTGTTTTAGAATTCACAGCAACAAATCATAAATTGCATTTTACGATATTGATTGGCCAAATGATCAACTCTTGTTGCTGTTGTTGTTGTTGCTGTTGTTGGTGTTGGGGGCGTGTTTGTTATTGCTGTTACTGTTTATGTTGCTATTGTTGCTGTTGCTGTTGCTGCAGCTTTATGCTTTCGCAACAACGTTGCAATTTGGCAGGCTTGCAAGTTGCAACAAACTTTGCGTTATTCATTTTATTGTTTTATTTTTCAATTTGACCCGCGGGGCGTCAAATCAACTTTTAGAATCATTATTTGCACAACAGGAAATTATGATGATGATGATCATTATTATGATGATCATTATTATGATTATTATTATTAATATTACAATTTTCATTTTCCCAAGATTGAATATCATTGAATAATGGCTGAACTTTTCCTCGTTCAACCATTAAAATTGAAATGTTTTCGCGCTCCTGGGTTGAAAGGCAACAAAACGCCAATAGATTGTTCAACAGTCGTTAACTTGGCCCTAAGTCTACACATTATTCAGCTAAGATAGTTCAGTTGTTATTGGAATATTGACTGATACAATAGAATGTATATATATATGGCTATATATATAATAATCTCATCTCTCGGTAAAGAATTCTATATAAAATCTTATTTCAGTTGAAAAGCAACAAGAGGCTGAGAGCTTGTTAAACATATGTTAACTTGGCCCTAACTTTACACATTATTCAGCTAGAGTAGTTCAGTTATTAAAGCCTGATACTATGGAGTTTAGAATACTATATGAAAGTTATATCTTTTGGCTGATAAATCTATATAAATCTCAACTGAATCCCATATAAGTTAAATATTATCAGTTGCCTTTAGTTATCGATTGATTCAGTGACTTAAGCCAACATTACACGCAATTTCGAAGGTAACAGTTAATAATATGGAACCACAAGTTAAAGCAACTGCGTCACGTACAACAACCTATTAGGAACCCTATAAAAGGTTTGTCTGAGAGGCAGAGACAAACACAGCGAGAGAGAGAGAGAGAGGGTAAATTGGGTTAAGTAATCGCAAAAAGGTTTTCATTCAATCCAAGCAGCTGCTCTGAAAATATGCGTAGTCTCTGATCAGGATGTGGCACCATTTAAAACACGATCAGGAGCAGCAACAACAACAACAACAACAACAATGAGAACAACAACAACAACAACTTTATAAAGACATAAATTGGCAAATTGAAAAGTCTGTCCCTGATGATAATGATGATTATAATGCATATGACAATTATGATGATGATGATGACGATTATGATGCGAGTGCCTTGGCTGATGATGATGATGATGATGATGATGATGACCCATGATCAGTGGATTGGCAGCTAAATATTAAAGCCCATTCCCTACACACACGCACTATGCAATTTGGTCAAGTGCGAGTGGCCTTACGGATGCTCAGGTACATATAGAGCTGGACATGAAGTTGGACTTGGAACTGGAATTGGAGTTGGAGTTGGAGTTGGAGTTGGTGCTGGGACCTGCAATTAAACCATTAAATTAATGAGCAAGTGCGAGCAGGACAAGATGGAGGATGGCAGATACTTGGTTAACCACTTGGCCAACCACTTAGCCAGGCAAATGGAAAACGCACTACGTACACTGACGTCGACACGCCTACTTTTGGCTGCCACCCAGCTAATTGCATGCGGGCCAAGGATCTCAAACTGAACAAGGTGCAGGCAGCGGCAGCGGCAGAAGCGTTGGCATTGCTGCCATGAAAATTGCATATGGACAGAGGAAAAAGAACAAAAGAAAAAAAAGAGAAAAACCAAAGAACTGCCACAACAAGTGTAGCTAATTACAATGATATATTAAGCACCTGGGATACCCTACACCTTAAGTAAAATATGGCATTCAAAAGGAGGGTGTAGCTGGGAGAGAAAAAGGCGAAAGAAAATCTTTTCAGGTTGGAAAAGGTTAAGCTTTTCTTGTCAAAACCAACTCAAAAAGCACTAGAATTTATCCTACAATTTTCTTGTGCTGAATTTACATATCAGTCTGGGAAATTAACTACCCTTTAGTACCCATTTATAGGGTATTAAAGCAACATGCTTTGCAATTATGCTGTTGATTGCAGCAAACTTGTTGCTCAATCTTAATGCAACTTTTGCGCATTAGGAACTTATAAATATAAGGTATAATAACAGAGTATACAATACTTAAAAGAGAACAAGAAACTATATATATATATACTTGGTCTATCAGGTGTATAAGCTTAAGTTAAAACTAAGCTGAAAAGCAAAAAAATTAGAAAGAAAGGGAAGCTAAAACTTAGTAGAGGATATGCGTGTATGTCATGTATACCCGACTAGGCCATGTTGCTGATGTTGTTGCTGTTGTTGTTGTTGTTGTTGCTGTTGTTGACTATAGTTTTATTATAAAATTGAATTGGGTGCTTAAACGAATTATTTAATAAGCACTCGATCCACAACGCATCCAAATGTTGCCTCTTATTTCATTTTATTTTTTAGGGGCCAAGGGCCAACACAGCCACGCCTACCATCAATAATGTATAAGTGTATATAAATGTGTATGTGTGTGTGTGTGTGGGTAAGAGTTCATTTTGTACACAAAGCTTTTCTGTATTAAATCATTGCAATTTGGCCAAGCACTAGCAGAGTAAGCCATGGCTCTTATAATAATAATGCTCCGATGCCGCCATAGCTGTTACATGGCTCAAGGGCCATATACATATATATATAGATATGTATATATAGATATATATATATAGATATATATGTATGTTTTTATGTACACTTTATGACTTTGCTTTGCCCAGAGCCTTGATGAACCATTTTGCCTGCCTACTTCAAGTTATTCCCGCCTTCCTTCTTGCCCCACCAGTTGGAGCTGGCGCGCAATCTTTCATTTGATCGAGCGATCATTTTGCGCGTACTTGCAGCAGTCTAAATTACTGGCCCGCAACGTTATGTGCAACGTGTGGTGCACACTGCTTGCCCCACTCAATCACACGCCTCTTCACCTCTGCACCAGCTCCACCTTACCCCACTCATATCCTCCATACCCTTTACCACCTCTGGCGTGCTGCATTGTAATAACCATAATGGCGCGCACGATTTATGTTTTAATTTTGCATTTAAGCGGCAAGCGGCAAGTGGCGAGCGGCAAGTGGCAAGTGGAAAGCGGCAACCAAGAATCCCCAAACCAACTCTGTTTATAGTTACTGCTGATGCGGTTGAGCATATGGATAAGGATGGAGTTGCGGATGTGCCTGTGCTTGTGGCTGTGGCTATGGCTGTGGTTGCTATTGCTGGAGCCTTAACTTCACTTTGATTGGCGCTGATGAAGCATGCAATTGATGCAGTTGCTCGCGTTGCAGTTCTTACAGCTGCAGCAATTGCTGTTGCTTCTAAATTGAAAATGATGTTTGCAGGCGCTTCAAATCGATTAAGTGATCCTCAACAGCTGCTCCATCAATGCTGCAAGCCATCATCTGTTATGGAACTCACACTAAACCTGGAGCCGCTCTTGCCCAGGTGGGATATTGTCCACTTTGTCGTTGCCAATCAACTAGCTCCAATACGGGTATGCAGAGCTTCAGCCCCGTGATGAAGTCTTCACTCAACTGACGCAATGAACCAATGAATTCATATTATATATATATATTATATTATATATTGATATATATATACTGCATAATAAACCCTATGAATGAGTGTTTAATGACACTCGAGATCCTCACATTTAACCTTTAATAATACTCTATATATATCCAACTGTAACCTCAAGTCTGACAACAACTTTTGCTGCATTACATAAGATATTCATTTGGTTAACAAACAGCAATGAAATGCGGCATTCAATTGTTAGTTGGCCAAATGAAGTTTGGGGCTCATTAGCACATTGCTGAGAGGAAACCGCATTCCATATGATGACAATTGAAACCTTAGTTAGAGCTAGATGGAGTCGGTCTCCATCCCAGTGGAAGGTTATGGTGAAGTAACCTTTAGTTAGTGTTCCAACAATTTAGCATCTATTGGTAGTTAATATGGGGATAGGCGCGACATTCCCTGCACCAAACGCTACTGACAATTGCCAATTGGCAATTGGCAACTGAAATTGGCAGTTGGTAGTTGTTGCTAGCTGTTAGTAGTTGGTAGTTGGTAGTTGATAGTTGGTGGCAATTGCAATTCCATTTGGCCAAAACTCGTTGGCCAAATTGTCAGCGTGCAACAATCTACACCATTAAACAAACGAAGCCAACGCTCGACTCACCGCACACACAGACACACACATACAGTTAGAGTTGGCTTTATATGGTTATAAGGTTGAAAGCTGGCAATCTAATTAGTGTTCACTTTGGCCAAAAGCCTTTTAATTACAATCCAACTAAGCCAAAACTAAAAGCGCCTGCAATTAGAGTAACTAAAATGCGGCAAAGCAGAACGTGAGAATGGTCGCAGCAGCTGTGGCAGCACCTTATGCATTCCTTGCCCCAACAGATCAGTCCAAGATTGAGACTGAAACTATTGGTTGCTTGGACGGAGACCAGGACAAACCTTAATATTTGGCCTAACCGCAACAGACGCCGCATGTCAAAAACCGCAAAGAATTTAATTAGTTAAGCTGCAAAAACTGACCAGGACACCTTGCAACGTGGTGCCGCAGCAAATCGCCAGCCTGCATAAGACTATATATGGTATATATGTATGTTTGTTCATGCAACTGGACAACACATGTCCATATCGTCTACGCACAGCAGGCGCAACGCATCGGGTTGATCTAAGGACAATGCATTGACTTCTTGTTGGCGCAACAATGATTAGTTTCGGTCAAAGTCAAAGGCACAGAGCTAAAGCAGAGGCACAGGCAAACTACGAGTAAAATATCAGACAAAAGGGAGTAGGGAAAAGGCAACAGACTCTAAGGATACGACGTATAGGCGTGCCGCCTGTTTATAGTTTGATCTGTTCTTTGCTCGCTGATGTGTCTCTCTCTATGTGTGTGGCCCTATTTCTCTCTCTCTCAAACAGGAGTCAGTCTACGCATCCTTATAGGGATGTAGACTCAGGTAGACTGTGGTCGATTTTCCTGTCAAAACAACACAATTTATGCTTTGTATTGAGAGCAACTCTGGATAACAAGATGTTTACCGACGCCTACAAAAGGTGCTTCTAACTCCTTACCATGGGTATCCCTCTCCTCCTTGCTGCTGATGTTAATGTTGATTTATGGCCTTCGGATCGTGCATTAGATGGCATCGCTGCGTATTTAATGGCCAAGGTAATTAATCTACTTGCATTTATTTATAGGAATTGTTCTTACCAATTGCTTTTGCCTTTTTCTTTGCCTTACCATTTTATAACTAAACTTTACTACTGCAATCCCTGCGAGGGTTGCCCCTAACATTACATGTGCTCAGCTGCTTTGATATAGAGTAGAATTTAACCTTTTCCTATATATGGTATATCCCATACCATATTATACAATGCTTAAACTGTTCTCCTTACCAACTGATCTCGCTACAGGGTCATTCCTATATGATTCAGCGAATAACTTCCTTAACTTTCTTCCCTGAAGTAAAAAGAGATTTTACTGCTGATTTTAAAGTTTGCAGCAACATTTTAAGCAGTAAATCTCTTAATAACTCACACAAAGACTCTGTCTTTAATTATAAATCCGATGAAGTATATAATTGTTGTTACGACAGAAGCGACCCTCGTCTGTATTTTATGGAGCAGAAAATGAATGCAACAAAGCGTTGGTTATCAGCTTATATTGGCGCTCGGCGTACGGAAACGGTATATGGGAGACTGTTCACGGGACAGGGGAGAAGACACCAGGGAGAAGGGACAACAGACAAGAGACCTGTATGTAAGTGGCATACACTGTAAATCTCTTTAAATGTGCATTTAAGCGATAACATAAGCACAGACACCAATTTCGATACAAAACGTACCCCGCACACCAGCTCTATCCCTAACCCTAAGCCCAATAGCCACAACCAAATTCAACTTTAGTCAATTTTAAACGGGAGTCCAAAACTGTGACTTTGGCATGAGGACTTTTACTCCGAGTTGGGACTCCGACTGAATCCGGTATAGGGATCGGTTTCAGTTTCAGTTTATGTGTGACTGTAATTCAATGCTCAATGCGTTGAAAGCATCGCGATGGTTGAGAACCCCTCAATACCCTTTCAGCTCCTTCAGTTGATCGTGTTCGGGCACAATGTGAAAAAGGAGTCCCAAGCAGCAGACAGTGTCATGGGTAGCCAGCAACTGTTGATCGCTGATCACCGAACACCGATCACTGTTGACTTCTCTTTGTGTTGTTGTTGACGATATTTATTGTATTGTTAGTTGCATTTGTTGCTGCTGTTGTTTAGGTTGGTGCTGCTGCTGTTGCTGCTGTTCAAGTTGTTGGTTGTTTGTTGCTGCTGATTGTTGTCGTTGTCGTCGTTGTCGCCGTTGTCGTCGATCGATCGATTGATCGTCTGTAAGTCGAACTGCAAGCTGCAAGCTGTGAGCTGCGAGTCGTTTTGTCGCCTTGACACTTGGCCAACAGGCTTTTGGTTAACAAACAAATGTTGCCAGCTTGTTGCCAGAAATGTTAACAAGCCAAATAGTAAAGCCCTCAACTTGATCTCTCTCCACTCTGAGCACTGAACTCAGAGCACTGAGCTAGCTTGGCAAATGATCTACCAAAACCTGCAACAATTGCGATCACCCACTGACTATGCAATTACAAGTCATATATCATGGGGAGTACTCATAGAAACGCACACACAAATACAAACATATGTGGATAAAGATCAGAGCAAAGGATGCCGACAACACTTGTTGCAGTATAGAGAATACTATATGCTATATAGCAATGGACCACCCAAAGAATCATTGTGGTAATCACCCACAAAACTGGGCATTATACTCGTATGTCGGTCAGTTAACAACGTAAAAAGTCAATAAAAATCCTTTTGACATTTTCGGGCGCATTTGACCAAATGCCGACATAATTGTTGTGACAGGGTAACACACAACAGAAGACACACAGGACATCAGGCAACAGGCTCAAGAAAAAAAGGACACACAAAGCCTAAGCAGATTGTACTGACAATGGTTTAAATTAATGATCCTCCCTCAATCTTCTCTGTCGTAATAAATGGCCACTTACAACAGATCAGCCAATAGGCGGGCAGCTTCAGCTACAGTTCCAGCTTCACTTGCAACTCGTCAAGATTTCCGGCAGCGTCTACCTGAACGGGGAAAGTGTTTTTCTCTTCGGCTTGGGCTTCTGCTTCTGCTGTCGGCGCAACTGAATTGCATCAAAGAGGCCAAAGAAGCAGCCACAGCAATGCCTAAAAGATACAAAACACTCACACACACACACACACACACACACACACATGGATACAATGCTAAGATATCCCATGGCTAAAACGTTAAGTCATCTTTGCCGATCGTCTAATTGTCTCTACGATCTATTCGATCTATTCGATTTGGAATACTACAGGAAGTCTCACTGTATGCATAAATATTTTGACACTAAGATCTTTTGCGGCTCTTCTTTCCCCCCGCCCTGCTTAGCAGTGACTTTTATATCGCTGAGAAAAACCATAACATAATAAGCCAAAATACAATTTGACCATTTGATTTGCCTTCCCGGGATTTTCTTTCATTTGATGCCCTTTTAAGCCTTTTATACAATTCGCCACACTTTGCAGCATTTCCTTTTCATATTTCTTTTTGTCGTCGTTGTTGTTGTTGTTTTTATTGTTGTTGTAGCTGTTATTATTATCGTTGCCGCGCCCACTAAGCATCTTATAATGAACACCATTGCGGAACAGCCTGCCTCTCTATGATGACGACCAAGAGCAAAACCAAAAACCATTAGAAATTTCCACAAATTTGCCAAAAAGCAGAGCTTATTGCAATTTGGGGCGCGATCTTCGAGTGGGAGAAACTTCTCTACCTCTCACGTAATACTAATAAAACGCAAGTCATCGAAATTATCGATTTGCAACTGCACAGTACAGCTTTATAATTGGGGTACACAAGTTAAATAACAGATTATTTCCGCCATTTTGTTAAGTTGAAATCATTTCATAAGTTTTTCATAGTTTCACCTTCAACTGATGCAACAGATCCATGTTTGATTAATCAAATATGGAAAAGAAAAGAAAAAGATATATGTACGCTATTCTGCTATTCGTGACCACAACAATCTTCTTTAATCTAGTATACATATACAGTTATATATTAACTGCAGTATTTATAGAAAACAAAAACAATTTTACAATGTTGAAAATTTGATAAATACAATTCATTACGGGCGAACGGGAGAAGCACTTTAAAGATTACCTTAATATTAACGATTAACATAAAATTATGGTAATTTATATATTATAATTTTATTAACTTCATTAAATTTTAAATTTCATTTAATTACTTAAATACATACCATTATTGATAATAATAATTATTTAATTTTTTATTTAAAAGACTTTTTCAATGACGCAGAATTTTTGGAGCTTATTTTTTGTTAGAATATTATTTTAAAATTATATATAATATGTATGGGATTCATAAAAAAAAAATTTTAAATATATTTTAAATAAATAAAAAAATATTATTATTATATTATTATTATAATATCATGTTTAAAAAAATTATTTAAAAATGTTCAATTAGGGCTAAGCAATTTAAACCTAAAGTTCAATTTTCACAAATTATTGTAAAGTACCTAAAGAAATACGGATAAGTCTATAATTTAATATAAATTAACTCTGTAACTTGCACTACTGATAAACTGTATACAGATAAACATATTCTATTTTTATTATTACTATTTAATATTCGAATAATCAGTTTTAGTTTGCATAGATCATAATTAAATTTCAGTTTACTTATATGTATTACCTCTGATGATTATTGGAATTGCGTTTATTATGTGATTCCTATATAATTTACAATGAAGATAAGCAAAGGTACATGCTTTAAGTGGTCAAAAAATAAAGGTTCAAATTGGTTCTAAACTTTGCTAATAAACGTTTCTTTTGTTTTGCTGTTGTGCAGGTGAGTTTTCATACTAAACTCAAACTATAAATAATTTAGCATTTACACTAATCCATAAATTAATTTCTTAATTTTTTGAAATGGAAAAAGAACAAATGATTAAAAAATATATAAATAATATTAGACATATAAGAAGCAGTGGTAGATATACGTATTGAAATTTATTAAGGCCGATTTAAATTGTATATTATCAATCTTTATATTTATAGGAGTATACAGTAAGCTTGAATATAGTATATATATAGCTCAATATAGTATATATTTTATACCTATCATATACGCTTCAATTTCAGTTCCTCTGAATTCTATCAATAAGATGATTATTTTATCTATTTATCAATATTAAATATAATATTTAGTAACTGCGCTAAACACACAAAATAGATAGAAACTTGACAGAATTTATTATAGCAGGATTGTATATTCATCTTTTGTTTTAAGTATAGTTAAGAGAAAAAGGAAAATATATAAATATATCGCATGCTGTCAATTATAAGCGATGAGTTGAGCACTCAAAAGGAGAAAATGTTTTGTTCGTTCTCACCTTCTATTTATTTTGATTTTAGGTTTGATAAGTTCTACTCTTAGTATTTGTATATTAAAAATTATATGACTATAGTTAACTATAGTTATAGATAAATGTTAACTGATTAATCAATATAATTAAGCTAGTTCATTGGAACAGTTGGAGTTCACCTGAAACTAAATACAATTTACTGGGTTTTATTTTATTTCAGTTTTTTTTAGGGTTGCAGGGGACAAAAAAAAATTGCAAAAGAATAAAAAAAAACATACAAAAATAAAAATGTAAAAAAAATTTAAAATGACGCAAACAAAAAGACATTTTGCAGAATATTTATTCAGGAACTTGAATTCGGTATGGACTCCTGTGCTTCTCCCCTCACCCTCTTCCTCTCCTTCTCCTAGTCATACTCAATCCTCTGACTTCAATACGCTGTCTTCATGGCATTGTTTGTCTGTCCAAATCGAAGAGACAGCGATGAGATAATTTTGCAATGCTTATGGCCGCCAATTTGCGGAAGATCACCAAACAAGGAGCGCACGCAATAAGCAGCAGTTGGGTTGCATGCCCCAAACACACTTGTACACAGCCACACACACAGACACACACACACAGTAAGGGATTGGGCTGGATGGAACACGTGTGTGTTGATTGGTTCATAAGAAAAAGGCCACTACACAAAAAGAGGCAACAGAAAGAAATCATTTAAAACACACGAACAGAAAAAGAACTCAAGAGCCTCAACGATCGGATAATAGCAGGCAGAAAGCTGAACACTGAAAGGTGAAGTTAGAAGGGTGAAGGGAGCAGAGAGAAGGTAGCAAAACGAGGAGCAACTTTAACGACGAAGTGCAGCCATGCCAGCGATAGCTACAACTATATAAAGGAGCTCAGACCATGGACACACTAAGAATGGATAAGATGAAGGTTTGTGGAGTAAGGGGGAAGGCGCAAGGCTGATGGTCGGCAATCCGTGAGGCAGACAGGATCTCAATATACCAAAGAACAACGTCGTTTCGGGACTTGTACATAATTTTGCATTTTTTATAGGGTTCGTCGAAGGCGAAACAAAATGTCGGCTACGGCCTAAAACCATTAAAGGTAAACCAACCAGCAGAAACAAGCAACAATGAACGGGGAGGGAAGGGCACACGGATTCGCATCCTCTGAAAGAATTGTAAGAGAAAATTAAGAAGCGACGCCGATCTTCACTTGTATTTCACTTCGTTTTTTTTGTATACAATTTTTTTTTTATTTTTGGTTTTCATTTTGGGATCTTTTACGCTGTTGCTCTTGTTATTTGCCTCCGTCCTTTCAATGGTAGAACCTCTGATAATTATTCTATATTCTGTATATGTTAACGTAAGTGTGTGTGTGTGTGTGTGTGCTGTGTAGTATATAGAGTTGTGGATTCCACCACATTGAACATCGTTTCAGGTTCTCTAACACACACACAAAGATGTGTGTTGCTGTTGCTGTTGCAAGTTACTCGACTCGCATGTCATGTCCGCGCGCTGGGGCTGTCAACAGCCCGGGGATAAAATGATCAACATTGATCGCATAATGATCAGGCCACAAAAACAACAGCAACAATAATAACGTTAACAATAGCAACAACAACCACAACACCAAACAATATTTTTAAAATCTTTTTAACCAAGTTATTTGAGTATAGATACATTTACGATACACAAAGATACAGTTGCTCCGAGTGGCACAGATTCAATCAACGATCGCTGCCCAAGATCACATTGAATTGACTTTGACTGTGAACCAGAGACTAAAGCTTTGTACTGCGTAGAGATTTATGATTGAGTACGTGGCTTGAAGCTGGAACTGAAACTGGAACGAAAACTGGTGCAGGGGAGCTCTTGGGGTCTGTCTCTAGTCTTTGGTCTTTGGTCTTTGGTCTCTTGGCCAAGTTAAGTAAGCTATTATGCATGTGTGTCTGGGCCACTGTCTGTGTGTTAGGAAGATTGGGTCAGACGGTTGGTGGAATGGCGGTTGCTATAATTTTGATCGTCATTTTTGTAGGCCCAGCATAATTTACTTAATTATATTTAATTGAATTTTAAAGCTACTGGTTAAAGCAATCGCTTGTCGGTGTGTTTTTCTCTTCATCTTCAACTTGATCTGCTCTCTCTTTATCATCTTTCCTCGCTTTTTATTTTCTTTTTTGTATGATCTTATTTCTTAATTGCGTACATCTTTTGACTCCACCAATTTCATCGTCGGGTTGTTCAACTTTCCCAGCGTTTTACACAACTGATACGTGTCAAGCTGACAAATTTCCGCCTATTTTGATCGTTGCAAAGATAAGGATAACAGGACACGGATGACACTCGAACCCTGTCGAATCTTAATTCTTTTCAGCCGTTTATCACGTCAATAAACGTTGCCCAAAAGTCAAATATAAAGTCCTTGCAACAACTTCCTTGAACCCCTTTAATGCTCTCCTCGCTGCTTGTCTGCCTGCATGCTCTGCGCTCATCCTATAGACTTACTATAGCAGGGGCAGCACTTTCCCAGGACGCGTGACATAAATCAAAGGACACACACAAAATCGTAATACCAGCAACACAATGAAAAGGATTTGTTCTGTGCAAATCCTTTGAGAATTGATTCGTGCACGCTAATAAGCCCAAACAGAAAACTAAATTATACCACAATACACACACATAGACACATATATACATTCAATACACACAGAAGAGAGCACACACACCATTTCCGGAATTTGTTGTGTGGTTTTCTAAAGCCAAATGACATAATCATAATGAGAATGAGTTACAAAAGGGGCTGGAATCGTCGGGGCTTAACCCCCACCCCAACCCGTCTCTGGGTGATATGAATTTCAATTTTCATCCACCCCTCGACTGGGTTTTTAAGGGTGGCAATTAATATGTTTACCCAAGTCGTAGTATGCAAAACAAAATGGCTGCTGCCGCCCTAGTGAAAACATGTTCTATGCGCATATTCCCCCTCTCCCTTCGGCTTTCCCCTTCCATCAAATGAACATTTCAAATGAACTTGCAACTATTGCAAGCTGTGCGGGCGATAAGTTGCACAGGCAACAGGATAAGTGGGTATGACGACATACCTTCAAGTGGTAAACATTATACACACATAATACATATATATATATATATATATATATATATTTATATACACATATTTATATAGGGGTGTTAGTATACTACACGTGAGTATTTCCGTTTTATACAAGGGAAATGGGAAATAAGAGATCGAAATTTTACTTAATATATATAAAATATATTTTCATAGAAGGTAGACAGAACTAGCACTTATCAGATAACAAGCGAACTATATATACTAACCCAATTATCATAACTATTTGCTCTTATTAGGAAATTTTATCTCACAGATGATTATGCTCTTTCTCTCAACAAATTTGAATATTATGTGCAAAAGTGTTAATTAGCTTGCTGAAGTAACCTCAATGAATATATTATGCAATGTCATTATTTATTTCTATTATAATGATATGAAGTCTTAAAACCTGCAATACTAAAGCCTTCGGTTATACTTTTATTAATTATAGTATATATGTACAGTTTTGATTATAATTGATATATGAGATTATAATTTATATATGAGATTAAATAAATTATAATAAAATTGAATGTGATTAAGTTAAATTTCACATGATTTTGCTAAAGTCAAATTTCACATGCTTTTGCTTCTGTATTTGCTTCTGAAAGTAATATAAATCACAGTCAAAGCAGCAGCAAAATTCGAATACCAAAAGCCGTCGCCATTTTTCATTTGTTACGTTTCGCTCTGCTGTTGCCATCGGTAATTAGCGTAAGTCGAAGCTACAGTAAGCGATCAACTATTAAGAGTCTTCGGCAGTCGCAGCCGAGGGAAGCAATCGTGTCGTCCATTGTTTGATATCTATAATATTTACACTGCAGACTGCAGTGTACGGCTGTTGTTAGAAAGAGAGCAAGTAGAGAGAGTATAGTTTAAGTAATGTTGGAGTAGTATTAATGTTGTGTGTCCCATTCTGATTCTTAAGTAAGTATTAGGTAGTCAAAAGTAAACCATTATGTTTGCAGTGAATTGAGGGTTTTATTTACCATAGTTAAAATTATTTAAATTATGATAAGTTGCCATATTGTAAGTATTTTAATTATGCCTTTTAGCAATAGCAACGGATAGTAAACACTTGAACTATAAGGTGGCTGCATAAGAGCTTCTTAAACAAGCTCAAGCAGTTTCAATGGGGTTGTCTTAATGAAGCGGAATTCACCTCCAGTTGGTGAAACCTGGGCGCTTCTTTTCTGTATACGAAAATTTACTTTGTAATATTTTGCTAACCGATTTTTTATTAAGGTTCGGGAAATGGGAGTACACTTGTTGATTATAATGTTTATTAATATTAGTTTCATGTGAAAATTTATTCACAATGATGATTACGTGACTTGGGATACAAAGTAATTTAATTCTGTTTGAAATAATTGTAATAACACACTGATATTTATTATTAATATTTAATATAGAGTCTAAGGTGAACATTGAATGAATTTGTAATAAATTTTAATGGTGTGGAGTAGCCCCACATTTCAATGGTCATAGCGAGAATATCAGATTTTGTTTTGCCGGATGTAACCTATCCAATTCAGCCACAAAATACCCTCTCAGATGATTTTCCAAAGACAAGTTACAATCAAAACATTTAATTGTCACCATTAAGACAGAATTTCAGGTAAATAAAATGCTTTGGGTGTGATTAATTATAGATCAAATTATACTAAATACACAAAGATTTAATTCTAAGTAGAAAACAGTTTTCCTTATAGTCAATAAAATTACACATTAGGAATGAAAAGACATAGAAATAAGTTATATACTTTATGTAAACGTGTAAAGTATTAATTCGTTTTTCTTTTAAAATTATCTAAATTATCAGTTGGTAATCTTATTTTATAATCATTTCAATATCCTTTGTTTGGTCACAGCAAAACTATCGATAAAAAAGTATCTTAACAGTCTGTCTAAGCCCCAATCATTACCTTATACAAAGTCACAGTTATTTGAAGCTGCCGCACCCATTTTGGTAATATCAATGGATTGCATTTACCCCCTGCCTGGTTGTTGTTGTTGTTGTTGTTGTTATAGTTGTTGTTGTTGCTGTTTAACCAACTGGCGGTTAACATTAACGTCCAATAAATTGTTGTCAAATGTCGCGCACCCCGTTGATTTTAATGTGGTTTAAATAGGATAATAAAACTAACCACAGAAGAAAAAGAGAATAACAAAAAGAAAAAAAAAGAAAGAAACAAGTGAGGACGGCAAAACACAGAGGGAAGTGATAGGGAAAGAGGCACAGTTGAAGGTGAAGAAGGAGATGGAGATGATGGCAGAAGACAGAGGCCAGAATTTATTGTTGGCCTCCATATAAAATAGTGCGTTTACACACACACACACACACATACACACACACACACACACACACGCACACAAAAGACATAGACTCAGGGAGATATACACCTACTTTTTGTGGTGCAGTGTGGTGCACAGGTTGAACAACGGAAAACCAATAACTTTTCCACTGAATGACAGCGAAGCGGAGAAGAGCTGCCACCTGAGGTGAGTTCAGGTGAGCTGAAGAGCTGATGAGTCGAAGAGCTGAAGCCGAGGTAACAGGTGCTTATCGGGGGCTGAATCGTGACATTTTATTGGCTGGGCCCAGCGGCTAAGATGCTTATCAATTGACCCAATGGCCGCTGACAGAGACAGTGAGAGGGAGTGAGAGTGAAGTAGAAAAGGGTAAGGTAAAGGGCAGTTTAAAGAGGGAAACTAAAAGCAGCTGACGCTGAAAATGGAAATAGAATTGGATGTGGAAATGGAAATGGAAATGGTGGATCCAATGGACAAGCTGCGTCCATATGGAAATGTAGCTGCACATAAACAACAATTTTATGACTGACTTGCTCGACATGGCTGACAGTTCGTAAAATGAAAGGAAAGACTCAAGATCAGAGATGTGAAGCTCTCTTTTTTGGGGCAACTGGAGCACTCACAGTTCCATGGAAATTTACATCTTGTGCCATAAATTGTTAAGTTGTTAAATTTGTTAAATTTTAATTAATTTTCTCGAATATCATAAGCCAGGCAAAAGCTCAAAGCGAGCCACGCGTGTATTTGCTGCCAGTCAAAACAAAAAAAAATAAAAAATAAAAAAAAACAGCTAATTAATTTGCCCAATTTGTTGCCATACCCAAATCAGCAGCCCGCTGGGAGTTGATCAATTAGCCATGGCTGTCCCAGCTTCAAGCCACAATTCGAGTCTGACACCAACAGCAACACCAACACCAACACCAACATCAACATTAACATCAAGTCCAAATCCAAGTCAGAGTCTGGACTGGTGTTGGTATCGTTATTTTGGTTGTAGGTATCCAGTTGGTGAGGTGCCAACTTACACAGCTTCAGAGGCGCCGCCTTCGCACGTCTCATTCACATTCACATTCACATTCACATTCACAGACAGATTCTCAATCACATTCAAATTCACATTCATAAGATTTGAGGTGCTTAATCACAGACCACCCAAAAGGCGAGGGACCCCCATTTGGAGATGACTCTTCAGATGACTTTCTGATAATTTGCGCGTGGGTTAACCAAAAAATTAATTAAATCTTTTTTAATGATGCCGCATCTGATCCCGTAATCTCCTTTGCCATCTCTTTCCCTCCCTCTCACTCTCTCTCTCTCTCTCTCTCTCTCTCTCTCTTTCTGATCACCTAATGATTGCTTTTCGCACCTTTTTTACACTTCAACTTATTGGCCAATTACCTTTGCCTGCAATATCCTCTGCGTTTCTTGTATAAATATTGTGACTAAGCAGTCAGCTAATGACTGATTATATCACCCCAAGAGCTATATTGCTCCTTTATGAGAAGGATTCCAACAAGCAAACTGACAGATCGCAACGATTTCATAAGCACATAAGATAGTTTTCAATGAAACGAAATCTTATGGATTAGACTATGAATAAATGTTACCAAGAACTTTGCACTTTTAACTGAGCTAAGAATATATTATTTATAAATAAATATTAATACTATTAACTATGTATATATACATACTATATACTAAAATATAGTACATATATACAGCTATAGAAAAACTTATAGAAACGATATATGAATTAAGCAAATAATCGCAAATTTTTCTTTTGGAAACTTTTAGGGCTAAAGCACACTATATATATCTGTGTTTGATATACTTACTTTAATTAGCTACTATTACTTTTAGGTACATTTCAGCAGCGGTTGCATCAGGTTCCTTTATCCAATAGCAGACAACATTTGTGGCAAAAAGTAGAAGATCAGTGGAACAACATCAATTCATCAATTTATGGCAATCTTGCAGATTAAAGATGCTTTGAAATAATATAAAAACAAAAGCAAAACAACAAAAAATGCAATAAATTTATAATTATGTTAAAATTAAATAGCACTAACATGTTTCATGGCTTTGAGTGCCTCGTTTCTTTTATTATTACAAAGGCAAACACTAATTAATAATTATTATTACATGAATTTTCATTAAATGATTTGCTTCTGCACAAAATCCAAATAATCGCTTGACTTTGCTTCTTATTTTAATCCTTTCTGCTATGATAAAGTTACAAGTAATATATTTAAGGATACTTAAATAGATAATATATATATATTAAAATACTTATGAACTATAAATCTCTTATATAAATATATGAAGTGCAATTATCATTATAAATTTGATAGCTTTTAGGTATTTTTAGCTTATAATCTGAGTTTTTCATATATTTATGGGTATTAATCGCAGTTCTCTTTAAGTAGTTGGCTGCGAAGAACAGGCAACATATGCTCAAAGTAAACCAATATAAGCCAACAGAATTTGACAGTGGGGAGATTTTGGTAATATTGTTTAGAAGGAGAAAAAAGGGGATCTACAAAATGGCAGAACAAATAACATGAGGACAAAGTTTTTGCTTTTCTCTGGTATGAAACAAAATATTTTGTTTTTGTTTTCTTGGGCAAAAAAGGGAAGAAGAACAGAAAAGCAATAGAAAACTACAATATAACTAAACAAGGCTGGAGAGAAGAGAAAGAAGGGCCAAACGACAGGCTTATGTGGCTAAAAGTCAACAGTAATAAAAACGCGCCACAGCAGCAGCCACAACACGAGCTGACAATGAACAGGAGCAGGAGACAGGAGCAGGATACAGGAGACGGCAGCAGCATCGGGAGCTGAGCGTCACGTTGACAACAAAAACTAAGGCAATAAAACCGAAATCAGAATAATGGCACAGCCGTTGCCGTGGATGTCAGCAAAATTAAATAAATCCCCCGGGCGGCAGATGTGCAGGGCTGCAGGACTGAGTAGCCACAAGGCACAGGCCATCAGAGAACAGGAATAGAAACGGTAGCAGGAGGCAGAGGCCTGGCCTATCATTAGGCCTCACATTGTGCAGCCAGCGAAGCGAGCAAACAAACAGCAAAAGCAACGCAACATAATGACATTCCGGGCTATAAAATCAATTACATAATGAACATACAAAAACACGAAATAAGAAGATACGTGCAGAGCGAGAGAGAGAGAGAGCGAATGAGAGGGAGTAAGCGTGCTAGAGACATAGATAACAGAATTGCCTTTAACTACTTTGGTTAACAAACCATTTTGCCAAAATCTATTTTGCTTCTTTCTCAGTGAGCAGTAGTCAAAGATATAGCCAAGTCGGATCCAGGACAATGCCCAAGAAGTCAGAGACAATGAACAATGCGGTATTTGGGCCCATCTACTGACTTCTGTGCGGTTAGCCATATAAAAACACAAAACGCATCCTGTTGCCAAAAAGAATATACACAAACAACTGCAAACAATAACCAGCCCAGAAGGCCAGAAGCCAAAACCAGACGCAAGCAACAGGACAGCAAAATAACAGCAACAGGATAACAACAGGATGCAACACAGCAGGACGCGTGTCTCTGTTTGCAAAACTCACAAAAAACAAAACACAAAACTAAATTCTGCCACAAACTAAACGAATTTCATTAAGAATCGAGTACCAAGGCGACAGACAGGTGTGCTTCTCTTTGAGATACCCTGTAATAATATTTAGGTATATTTCCAAGACGAATGCTGAGCAATTAACCCCTATGAATTTGCTGTTATATATATAGATCTAAAGGATTAATATAATCAACTTTTACTGTAGTTGAAGTCTGCTGTTACTTGTCAACAATTACAGAGTATAAAAATTTGTAAGACCTTTTAAGCCACAAGTCAAACAAATTTGATTAAGCAAAAAAAACTAGCAATAATGACAGCAATCAGGAACAGTAGAAAAGAGAAGAGAAGAGGTAAGGACATATTGAACATAGGAACATCCTTTACTTCCTTAAGGCCTAACCTGTCTCTTCAGTTTCGTCTTGGACAAAACGCGAATTGGCCAAACTGCAAATTAAGTTTTTCTACGCAAAATATGCAGAGACGCCACGTATTTTTTTCTTTCTGGGCCAAATTGGTTGCGTGACTCAAATGTTTTCATCATTTTTGGTAAAAAGAATAATAATAATTTAGCATATAATATGCTTCAGGTATTCAATTATAGCCCCCCTCCCCCTTCCCCCTCAACAACAGTAACAGAAAGAGAAACAACAATCAACTATGAACTATGAGTAATGTTCCTTCTCCCATACCAATATAAGATTCTCAGACTAACCCCCGAAACTGGTGGCATGTGTCATATTTCCTTGGGTAATTTGGGGGGGGGGGGGGGGGTTTGTCAGGGGAAAAAAAACTGAAATGTCAAGAAATTTGACAGCCAAACGATTGTTGGGCAATAAACTTAACGTTGCAGTCAGTCGAATGTGTCTAAAGCGTGGCCATAATACAGTTCTTTATAAACTGTAACTATATTCATTATATACATTATATTGATATGTCAGAAATTGTCTATGGACTATCAAAGTTTTTGTTATACCCCAGTTCGTAACGGATCAAAACAGTAAAGAGAAGGAAATAAATAAAGTTTTCTTTAGAAAATCCATTACAAATTTTATTGTAATATAATAGAACGATTACTATATAACTTTCACTTTGACACAGTTCATAGCAAATAAAATTCCAAATATAATCTGATTATATTATAATTATACTGTGTATTAAAATAAATTCTAGCAACTATAAAAAAATTCTTGTTAAGTTAACAAAAGTTACAGAGTCTGAAGACACTTTATATAATTCCATTATATTTTTAATTTATAACAAATATCATTTAAGCTTTCTTTTCTCAGAATATTCACTTGAGATATATATACTCCAAATTCATCCTTTGAAAGGATAAATGTAATTGTTATCTAAATGGATTACTCATCATTGAGTAGATGGGCCGTCTCGGGTTACGAGTCAGGTGCATTAAGGGATAATATATTTATCTTTTAAATTTACTAAATGTTTTTAAAATAATATTAATTTATTATAAATAATAATCAACAAATTTTGTGGTAGAACACTGGAAAAAATTTGATTTATAGAATAGATTTTCTTTTATGTATTCTCAGGGTATGTATTCAGGGCCCCAGTAAAATTGCAGTTTAACTTCAACTTAGTCCACACGACTACAGGAGTCGACGAGAAGAACATTACAAATGTGTAACAATAGAAGAAGAGAAAGAACGAACAAGTGTTAATCCCTTTACAACTTGTTTGCAGCGCAGTTTAAGTCACAGAATTAATTTTATGAAATTATAATTTAAAATCTCTTTTAAAAAAGAATGAAAATATTATTTACATAAGCTTATATATATAATGTGTATTTATATATTTTAAATCAATATTTTGAAGAATATAATAAAGAAAATAATATTAAGTTAAACTACTCAATAAAAACTCTGAAAACTTGCTTGATTTTTTATTAAACTAATATAGAACTCGAATTCAAATATTAGGTCACGTCCCTATAAAATATTTATATCGAATTAATTAAAAAAAAATTGTTAAAAATAAAATATATTTATAAAATTATTTAGACATTTTATTAAAAACATAATAAAAATATTAAATAAAAATGTTTTAATAAAAACGTTTTAATACTATTAATTTATACACATATTTAATACAAAAATGCTAGATTCATTTTATAATTATTCTTGAATTACCTTAGCTAAAGAAATGTTCTTATTATTTTTGTTGTTGAATTAAATAATATTATTAATATATCTTTGAATACTCATAGTTAATAATATTATATAACAAACTACAAAATATATTTTCTTATTTGAAATTTAAAATATATATATTTTTTTAAATCAAAACAATTAGTTGACAAAATGAATATAGAATATATATTTATCTATATTAAAGGTATATCAGAAATCTAAATAAAATAGTGCAATTAAGGCAACTTATCAATGAAACCCAAGAAACCTTTTCTTTTAAAAATATTAGAAAAATATTTTAATAATAACTAAACACTAAAAATTAATATATTCACATTAAAGAGATAAGTAACTTAGAAACAAATATAAATATATAAACTTATATTAACTAATTTTGCCATGTTTTAGACCTTTGTTTGCTCCAAAAAAAAAAGGCATTAGCAATGTGGAGTAGAGTTATGAAAAGAACTTAAACAGCTTATATAAAGCTGGTGGAATTTTTATTATTTATATAAATCTGAATAGCATCGATATACATATATAGATATATAAACTAAGAAGTATATAAAATACTTAAGAGCTGCACAAGTAATCTACGCGGCTTATTTACTAACTAGATAAAAATACAAAAAGTTTATAGATTTTTCATTTAGCTGAACATTTGAGAAATGTGTAAAAATTTGCATAGCCATAACCTCAAATAATATTACTTAAAGACATATATATATATATATCTATACATATATACATATGAATAAATATCGAAATTGCCGAAGCAGCTTTCAGTCCATTTTTTACGATGTTTTCAACACAAACCAATCAATTTTATGGCCCAGTTTATTAATAAGAAGAGGAGATGGAAATAGCAGGCTGAAAAGCAAATAATTTAAGTGCCCCAAGAGGATCATAAGCAGAAGATATATAATATGAAGGGACCCTCAATCAACCATTAACATGTTCACTAATTTTACGAGTCTCATTCAAAGATTTTCCTTTAAAAAGTAGATTTTTGGCTTTGTTTCTGCAAGCTGTAAAATCAAAAATCGTCCCGTAAATACATGTATACATATACATATATATGTATATAAATGAAGATTATAAACTTTTATGTGCAATTGAAAACAGTTAACAGCAGATTCCCTGAGTTAAAATCTGAAGCTCATTTTGAATACAAAAGCCGCGTGCTGATGCCAAACTGGTCCAACGAGAAGAAAAGAAACTTGTCAACAATGTTTTATGAGCGCGTCGCGAGGTATTTTTTGTTGGTCAAAATAAAGATGAAGAAGAAGCAGTACAAACAGAAAAAAAAGGCTGTAAAATCGAAAAACGTTAAATCGTTAACAACAACCAAAACAACAACAACAGCAACAATAAGGTCCAATGACGATGGCACCAGCTGCGCCTTTAGAGAGTTAAAGAAGTCGGAGGAGTCGCCACCAAATCGACGACAGCCATATTGAAAACTCAACGGATGACGATGGCTATGGCTATGGCTGTAGCTGTGACTATGTCTATAGGGCCGAATTGGGGATCGGGAATGGGTATGGGAATGGATATGGGCTATGGTGTACGGTGTATGGGAAACGGAGGAACGGAGGCAAAATGGAGTTGCCTCAAGGTATCTTGTGCGCACATGGAAAACCATAAACATAAATAATAATACAATATATACAAAAAATATATATATATATACGTATTTTTAGAAAGACTAAGAGCCAGAGTTGATCAGTTGTTGAATCGATTCCACATCTACATGTTGAACGTACATATCGAATGGAATGAAAGATCCCCCTCCTGAAATGCGCATATATTTAAGTATGAAATGAAACTTTGTATTTAATTTATGATCTTTCGCTGTATTTTTGATTGTGCAGCAAACGAGAGAAACAGAAATAACAGCAACAATTTGATTGTCGAACATTTTGTAAATGATCGATGATTGATTTGTTGCCTAAACTCAGACCCATACCCATACCTACACCTATATCTCTACATATACCCATACCCATACAGCTACCCATACCTATACCTATTTACAAAACCATAACAGACCAAGGGTAAATACGATAAACAACAAATTACATCGCCTCTCAACGGTGAAAGAGCAGCTGCAATTAAGTCCAAACAGAATTGAAGAGCAGTTGGCCAACAGCGTTTACACCAACTTAAAGTCTGAATATGGCTACCCAACCAACCATATGCCTCTATACGAGCAAAGCCAGTAGATCCTAATTTCGTACAGGCTATAGAGACGTCCCAACCAACTGGCAACTGGCAACTGGTAACTGCCATTGAGTAGCCCAAAAAAGGAGAAACCTGAAACTGTAAAGACCATAAAAAGAGCAAACAAACAGAACATAACACAGAACAGAAGAGTTTATGAATATGCAAGTGTCTTGAACAGCATAAGGTAGGTAGTCGGGTGGAGGGGGGAAGGGGGATGGGGCGGGAGAGTATCTCTAAATAGAAGCAGACTTAAAGAAGGTACGACCAAGACATGGTCACTAGCCACGGCGGAGACTAAAAAAGACTACGCAAACTCCATTTATGGAAACAGTCAATAATCCTCGTACAATGGCTTAAACAATTGAATTTGTTAACCATAAATATAGCTATAGTTATTCGGTAGTTAATAGGTGCTTAAACTTTAATATTAGTTACTTCTGTATAACTATAATTAAGCCGATTAAATTTTATATAAGTCTACAGTATCATATATATCTATATATCTATAAGTCATGAAATCATTTTCCTTATCCAAAATTAGCTTTGCTTAATGTTAGGCTATGGTTATATCTCCCATTATATATACTATTTGTCAGATATGTAATCAACTTATAATACAATACAATTGAGTTCCAGTTACATCTATATCGTATACATTTATTACTAACTATAGTCTATGCTAAGTATCTATTAACGCTGATTAAGGGGCGTTTTGCCTTGCGTGTTTACAGCTCTAATCAGCACTGTTCATATAACTATATATACTAGACAGATACTTATATATATTTACTTATATATTTTGTATATATTTTAAGTATTTATTTTGCATTTTGGTCCTACTGTGCGTACTGGAGCTGGCTTGTGCTTGTAGCCGCTTTGATCTTAAACTTCATCTCAAGTTTCCTTTGCGGTAGTCCATTAGCCAAATGCAGAGATCCCATTTCCCAGTTACCTGTCCGATAAGTAAAGTGCAAGTGGAATCCCTTTATTGCTTATATGTGTATACATATATATGTATATATGTATGTATATATATACATATATATTAAGAGGAAGGCATAATTTGCCTTCTGCGTTGATAAATTCTATCGTTCGAATTGTGTTCAGAGTTTTATTATTGGCGAATTTTGAGGCGCCCCCATATCGTTTATCACATCAAGTGATGTTCTCTTTATATAAATGAATGTGCAACGCATCCTGGCACCCAACTGAATTACAAGCATCATTCTGTTCAACACACACACGCATGAACATACAAACACAGAGAGATATTGTGGCAGACAATTGGAAAACACATTAAGGCAATCAAACAACCAAAAATTGAATTTGATAATGTGGCAGTGGCTGCTGTTGCTGTTGCTGCTGTTGATGTTGCTGTTTATGTTGCTGGGAGAAGGGAGAATAGAGGCTTATGTAGAGAAGGAGGGAGCAGGGGTAGAGGAAAAACTAAAACCGATGTTCTCTAAAGCCAATGGTCATAAATTTTCCAATGTTGCCAGTTGTTGTTGCTATTGTTACTATTGGGCTGTTGCTGTTGTAGCTATTGATGATGATGATGATGATGGTGCTGGCGAGATGAAACCCTAAAAACCAATCGCCGTGTATATATATGTACTAACGTTTTATCAGACAGTCAGACAGAGACACAGTTAGACAGAGAGAAGAAGAGGGTCAGTGGAGGAAGGGTGGGTAAGTGAGAGAAGTAAATCGAGATTACAAGCAACGCGCCATCGACATTGCCACAAGATGATGAAGCAGCAAAATTTCGAAAATGGACGAAGAACACGCAATCCAGTCAAACACCACGATACTAACTCATACTATCCCTATATGCGTGCGAGTGTGTGTGTTGTGTGTGTGTTTGGAGGGCGTTGCAATATGCTGTCTATCTATCTATCTATCTGTCTGTCTGACTATATATATGTGTGTGTGTGTGTGTGTTTAAGCCACTGTGGCAGCTGCGCCCAAATGCTAATAATCTCATAGTTCTGCACAAACAATCAATTGATAGAAAACTTCATGGATACAAATCCAGACGAACAGAGAGGAGGAGGCACAAGGGTATAAATGCTGGCTGGAAAATTGAAAACCATATTTACGATATTCAACCATTTGTTATCTCTTTTTTTGCTGTTGTAATCGTGGCATTAATGTAATATGTTGCCACAAGTAAAAAAAAACACACTCATTCACTTTTTCAGCTACTTTTTTGTTGCCAGTTACATATCCTTTTTAGTCCTTTTATCCGTTTAAAGAAAGGACAATGGGAGTTGCTAAGACTGCAGTAAATGTATGTAACAAATAGAAGGGAGCATATCCGTCTCTATATAGCATATATTTCATTAGCATCAATCCATTTGTCGCCTGTTAATCTTTTCCTTCGCAAAAGTAAGAGATACTTTTAATGAGCTAGTTTTTCAA
Organism: Zygothrica quintamaculata; assembly: GCA_037044455.1. Lineage (NCBI taxonomy): Eukaryota > Metazoa > Arthropoda > Insecta > Diptera > Drosophilidae > Zygothrica > Zygothrica quintamaculata. The sequence continues at coordinate 755,822 of JBAMBS010001095.1, read as the reverse complement.
CTTTTCTTTATACCATAATATTGTATGAAGATTGCATGATATATACAGATTAAGCTTCTCTTAGTCGGGTGTACTCTACAGAGTTCTTATTTGTCGTTCTTCAGCTGCTTTCCATACTGATTTTGAATGCAAAACGTTGCCTCTTGTTATCGTCATGGTCATACATCCAACTTTCTTCTTTCAGCTCCTCCATCTCCTCCATCTCCTTCAGTTTCTCATCTTTGATACTAAATCTTTTTCGCTTTGGGCTCTTCTTGTTGATTTTAGGGTTTTTATCTTTTAATATGCACAAAATTGTATGTCAAATCTTCACAATTTTACAATCAATTCCAAAAAGAAAACGAATCTCCAGATATTCTTCTCCATTCGCCTCCAGCTGCTGTCACAGATTTAGGTTTGAATATTACTCAATCCATAAGATACAAATTGATGTTTGCTCGAGGCAAAAGATTCACTTCAATTAGCTAGAGCATTAGATATTCAAGTTAAGAATGAACCAAAATATTAAGAACAAATTTTAACTGGCGTTAATAAGACTCTATCCTAGATACTTAAAGGATGCTCTATACCCAAAGTATCTTCTTCTTAGCTGTCAGTTTCTTTGTAACGTTCTCGGATATCATCTCTCACGTTAAGCTATTCTATACACCAGCTGGTGGTACAGCTTCTCATCGTGTATTCATCAGTTGTCATGTAAGCCATGTGAGTACTCATTGTGGGTATTCATAAGCAATTAGCTGCTCCACTTACTCAGTCAAGCAGCTGTCGCACTTTCACCGAACGCATTACAAGCATTTCCGCACTTCCAAGAAGTGGAGGAGAAGCCAAAGCAGAAGCAACTACAGAACGAATAACTAGATCATTAATGGCAATAAATACCCTACAACAACAATTGGCATTCCATTCACACAACACACAACAAACAACACACACACATACCCAACAGAACAGGGTAGAGAGGCACAGACCAATGACAAATCCTAACCACAAGCCACTTACAAGCTGTCAGTTATTACTTGGATATGGATGTGGATGTGGATGTGGATGTTGGTATGGATTTGGACGTGCAACCTGAACAATGCTATAACTACGGATGTGTCTGTGCTTGTGGTTAATGTTGCCATTTGATGACGGCTACCATGGCAACCGACCGACAACCCCTCGCAATTGATATTGGTATTGGAATTGGACTTGGACTTGGACATAGACTCAACCCCTCGTTAGCAGCACAGCGTGTAAATCAGTAAAGTAGTTCTCACATTTTCAAACACGCAAGCAATTTTCCGACCACACATCAAACATACGCATAAAAACACACACACACACATGCAAAGAGACAAGCAGTTACAAATCTCTTTAAGAGCAAACGTTACGCCCCCCTTTTGGCACTTGCCACAGATGCTGTTGTTACTGCGACTGAGCGCCATTTTGTGCTGAGTGGATTTACGAGGATATATTAAGGATAAGGCTATAGGATGAGTATAGAATTGAGAATGGGTATTGGTATAGGAATGGGAATAGGAATTGAAATTGGAATGGGTATAATGTTGACGTTGTGGTAACATTTGTGGCTAAGTATCAGTTACACATCCATTGACAGGCCGCACATTCGGGCATGATAAATGCCTTTTAATAATAAAAAAGAAAATGATTTCATATAAAACATTTGCTTGAGTTTCCCAGCAAATCCCAAAGAATCACATTTATTCTCCAGCCTATCGAAACTCATATGAAATACAGAATGAAAAACTCATCAGTGATTTTGATTTTTCACAGGAGTTTTATACTAACTATAATCATATATAAAACTATAATCAGGCGAATTATAAAATAATATTAATAAATAATAATATATTCAATTAAAACATTATTACATTAAATTGATTTTTTCATAATTCATTAAATATATTTAAATGTAAATAAATAGATAAATAAATGAATAAATAAAATAAAAAACATATATATATAAAATTAAAAATAAATACATAAATAAAATAAAAAAATAATACATTAAAAAAAATTAAAAAAGTAAATTAAGTAATAAAAACTAATAAAATAGTTTAATAATACTTTTTGGAGAAAATAATTCCATCAAAATTAATTTTTGATTATATTTAAAATATAAATAAAAATATCAAAAGTAGAAAAAATTAATAAATAAATAAATATATAACAAATAAATAAATAAATAAAAATTTCAAGAATTAATAAATAAATAAAAGCATCAATAAAATATAACAAAAAATTAATAAATAGTTTAATCATTAAATAAATAAATAAATATATTTAATTATTTACAAATTGATTTTTGATTAAAATAAAAATAAGTAATAAAATATAGAACGTAAAATATTAACTACCACTCAACTATTAATTAACTATTATATCTATATATTATAAATTCGAAATCGATTGCACATATATATTTATTAAATATAGGCACGAAGATATAAGTTATCAAAGGGAATAAAAATAAAAAAAAATATAGACTGATTGGAAGCTCTTTACAGCAAAACAAAAGGAATTGAAATTTTTGCATACAAAAGATCGAAAGCCAACTATTGTATGACAAGAGGATACAACTTTATCGGCTAAACAGATTAACTTGTCCTTAAGTATTTAAACTGCTAAAATCTTTATTTAAAAATATGATTATGTATTCAAAAATAACCCTAATTGATATTTTTTTGGTTGATCAGCAAATTGCTCCATTTTTATTTCTTTAACCTTTTGTCGTTTGTTGATTTTTGGTAATTTTTGAGTTTTTGCTTGAAATATTTGGGCAAATATGTTTACTGCGAAACATTTCCAGATAAATGAGGGGAGAAAAAAAGAATCTAAAATGAAGAAAGAACAAAAAAAGGAAAAACAAAAAAACACAAAAACGCATTCAATAAACAGCCAAGTTCTTACGGGCTCTTTCGGCCATGCTGAATTCCAGGCATCATTAAGCAAGGCAACAGTCGGATACATAAGTATCCATGCCATTCGAATCCGCTTCAGTGTACACCCTACTCCCTCCTAGGCCCTTGGACACCCGCAATAGTAGACCAACTGGTCGATGCACGGAAACTGGTCAAATCGAGAACTTGAGAGAGGGAAAGGGAACGGGATTGCGATTGGTTTCAGGGCTGAGGGTGCGCGCCGAAAGAAAGAGTACGTGTACCATAGATGATGTCGTGGCTGCAGCTTTCTTTCTACCTGCCACGCATTTATTAAACACGATCTGATGGGGCATCGGCACAACACGTTTTGGCTACAACTTCACTTGATTGGAGCTGGGACTGGGAATGAGTCTGCGATTGAGAGACTGAGACTGAGACTGAGACTGGGACGGAGACTAGGGACTGCACTTAGGCGTTTACCTGACTCAGGCTGGAATTGAGATTGGAAGTGGGACTGAGAAGAAGACTGTGACTGGGATTGGGACTGTGACTGGGACTGGGACTTGGACTTGGACTGGGACTGGCATTGGGTCTACGCGTGCAGCAAGCAAAATGCGAAAACGTTAATTAAGATTATGAAGTCATAAGAGTTGCATATGTATGTGTACGTGTGTGTATGTGTGTTTGTATGAAATCCTTAGTCCAGGGTTTCTACTGATACTTGTGTGAAGAAACCTTGGACCGGTTTAAGTCATTTTTTTTTTAGCTTCTGGCCAACCAAGCTGCACGATCTTCACGCGAGTTGATTTTTAAGTCAACAACTTGATTTTCCAGCAATAACAAGATTAAATTATTTAATTTTTTACCTCATTTGAAGCCCCATGGTGGGTTCAGTATCCAGAGGAACCAAGGACCAAGAAACCTCTTTGATTTACCAAAACGAGCGCCGTCCACAGAACTAGCAGTTTACTAATGGCGACTTATAATTATGTGCTTCGGTATGGCAACAGTTTTGGAACAGGATTCGGGTGAGGATGGTGTGGGCGGGGATAGAAGAGGGTGTAGTTAAAGTAAGAACACCCTACAGCAGGGCAAATGCAGACCTGTACTGTCGCAGCTTAAGTGGCTTTTAATGCTAATGCATCTAAAGTTTTTGCATTTATGACCAAAAATAAAGTCCAGAGCTTTTGGCTAGTTACAACATAAACCAATATCCGGTTATATTTTCTTGCTTCTAATGAGCATTAATGATGCGCATTAAGCAGAATTTCAATTATGATAAAGTTGTAAAATAGCTGCCGATCGATAAACAATCCCAACTTTGGTGCTAACTGAAAAGAAATGAGACGCTTTCATATTAGCCAAATTACATCAAATGGCCGTCTAATAAATTCATAATTTGGGTAACACGCAACAAAAGTTATTAATTAGTCAGTCTTTACTGTAAGCTAAGAGCGTGTATATTGGTTGCCAGGCATTGGTATTTAACCCTCTAATGGAATACACACACACACACACCTACACACATACATAAAATAGTCTGGGATACACACACCCAAAAACAGCTGCAAATGGCGCCCCGTTAAACGTTGCCATGCGCTTCCGCCGTTGCCTTTGGGTGTTACGGCCATGTTGCATGGTACAGTTATATGTGGCAGTGTGTGGGTTTGTGCTACGATCGTTACCAGCAAACATAACTAGCCCAAGTTAGGGATAGTTTTAATTGCTAACGAGTCTCTATGGCCAAAGGCAATGAAGCAATGCGACAGCAGGTAGCAATAATTAGGCGCCAGGATCCGGGGAGTGAGTAGTTATATTAATGATATACCCCGATTTTCTATGTTGTGCGAGCTAATGAAAATATAAAGCAAGGTATCCATAGTGCCATTAGTCTTACTCTCTCTATCTCTCTCTTTCTCTCTCTATGGCTGTCTCTATTCAATAAAAAATGTAGCGAAAAGCGAATATTAATTGCAGTTGTCTCTTTCGAACATTGCGTGCTTTATATGGAAGCATTTCCATTGCCCGAAGGGTTTCAAGTTTGTTGTATCATTCAATTTGATGGGGTTTTCACGCCCAACCACTCCCCTTTCCCCCTTTTTTGTGTCTTTCAAAAAATCCTACCTCTAACTTCCCTTGGCTTGTAGGCGTTATGTTGGGGCGTGAGCGTTTGCCGCCTACTCACAATTTTCAAAGTTTAAATTTTCCACTTAGCCTTTGAGCTTTTCCGTTTACCATGTGGGCTGCTAAACATACACACAACACACACACACACACACACAAACACACACTTCGTCTAGGCTAAAGTCCGGTTAGGACTAGCAGGAGGGCTTGGCCTCCATATTTGAGGACTTTAAGCATTTTGCAACCTTTATTTGATTTTATTTTCTAATTGAATGGAAAACTAAGCAGCTGTTAGCATGTTGGCGTGTCCAGGGAAAGGAGTGTAAAGCAAGGAAAACCACAAGAGAAAGTTGACAGGTGAAAGGGTTAAACATTTAGGCAGCTCGCAGCTAATTTGAAATCGATACAAGAGACTGGCATTAGAATTATATTTGTTTTATATAGATATATATATATGGATGCCACATTCCTATCATATGCCTTACCACCAGATATATATATATTTATATATCTATATATATATATACATCAAATCATAGAAGTATAAACATAGTTAAACTTGGCTTTTATAAACTGATAAACTTCCCTTGGATAGACTCCAATTTTTCCTAGAATCTTCTCTATTATAATATACATATCCCACAGCTTGTTGTTCCAGTAAACAATTATATATATACATATATATATAGCTATGTGGTCATACACCCCTGTAGATGTCATATTACCATATGGATAGTACGGGAATTAGAAGGTGGAATGGGAGAAGAGAAGAGAAAAAACCATCACAATTATAATAACATATATTTAAGCTAATAACTGAATTAATTAAAATCTCATTTTTACAGCAGAGGAAATGTGTATAGCCAACCAGAGAGAGATAGAGAGACAGAGAGAGAGAAAGAGAAAGAAGGCAACTAACTGAAATTTTCGGTTGTGCTGGCTAATTAATTTAAGGCTTGGTATAAAAAAACAAACTACATGAACTACCTCCGCTCATATAGGCCATAATTAAAAGTCCAAAAGCAGCACAACAAACACAATTTTTACGACACTTGATTAGGGTCAACGGTTGCTTTTTGGGTTAGAAAAAATTGTTACCAAAATATGGTACAGGAATTGTTTGTGGCTAAAATGAGCAAACAATATGCAGCAACAACAGTTGCTGTCTCACTCGCACAAACTGAATTACTGCCCCTCCATGTTGGGTTCTAATTAATTCAATCTGTGCACTTACACGCTTATCAAAATGAGGCAGCTAGCCCACCGACAAACCCAAGTCCAGGGCCATATTCAGTGGTGAACCCGAACCCGAGTCCAAACTCAAACTCAAACAGAAATCCGGGTAACCAATCCCAATATCCATGTGGCAAGTGCGAAGTGCCAAGTCCAAGCTAAAGGGGAGGACACATTGAGGGCGTTGTTTACTCATGATTTTTAATTAACTTGAAATCAACCCAAAACCTGGTTGAATGCTTAAATGGGTGGGTGGTAAGTGAAGTGGACAGTGGGATTCCAGCACAATTCCCTTTTTTCGTCATTTCTGTTTCTCCCATACTCTGGATACTCCGGGTCTCCTGTGCATAATTTGATTACAGCTTATCACCAACGCCGGATCTTGTTTAGCTCGTTACGTGCAAGCCGTGACATTTTCACGCAATTGTTGTGTTTGTGTTGTGGCTCTAGCAGGCAAAGCGGGGGAGATGGCGGAGGAGTAGCAGAAGGTAGTCCTTGGCATTGAGCTCTGTGGCCTGCCCATTTTCAGCAAGTTTATTTACACACGCTGGCGTCAGATAATAAATTGGCCCAGCCCGGGCACACCCACGCACTTTGCGCTGTCTGTTGGCCATGGCAAATGAACAACAAACAGCCACAAGGATAATAAAACGATTTCCGCAACGTGCCATAAAATCCCTCGAGCAATTCAATTCAATCTACGCCGTGTAGCAGCCGGAGCAGCCAAAGCAACCAAAGAACAAACCAACCAAGTCTCACTCTTAGTCATATAAACACAATCCCAGTTTTAACATTGGGGCGGAGTAGCTAGATGTCTGAGGAGGATGAAGGACCCAGTGGCAGAGACTACATACCATTTGATCTTTGCAGCGTCAATTTGTAGTAAAAACACGCGCGTTTTTATTATTCCATCAGGACAAGGGCAACCACAAAGACAACAACATCGGAGGGGTTGAAAACAACAACAGGACGAAACGACGGACAAACACTCCCTTATGTGCCATCAGCAAATTAGAAACGTTTAGAGTTTAGACCAAGGGTTGCCCGCACACACTCTCTCACACATATACAGAATGGCGTTGGGACCATGATACCATGATACCATGATGCGTTGGAACGATGTGATGATTACGATGGCGCAGTATGATGTCGCCCAATACCCTCCCCTGCCGTGCCTAAGGATCTCCCTTTCACCCTCTGCGCACACAACATAAACCCAGTCTAGTGACTCTTCCTTAACCATATTGGCAGGGTAACGCGTAAAGCAAAAAGCGCTTTATTGAATTAAATTTTAATTGAAAGACATGCGCGTGAATACATTTAAGCTTAAACGATTGAATAGGTGAGTAAAAGGGAATGTAAGAAACAAGAAGTTATGGTTGAAACGTTTCCTGAATTGTCCATGAAATATATATATACTTCAATTTGGGTATTTTAACATAATTAACTTGCTTAGAGAGTAAAATAATCAATTGAATTTTGTGTATGGAAAGAAAAGGGAGAGAAACTGAAAATATTCTCACAATAAAAGAGGCATATTAAGAATATAGAAAGAGGAAAACTAGTGTAAATATTTATAAAGATAATGCATACCTTAAATGGTATTCTGATTTAAGTAAATATTTTATCGACTAATGTTATCGATAACTGTTCAATGGTCAATGCTAATTATCATTCTTCAAAGCAACCATCGTTGCACATGCAACATTTATTTTGTGATTAAGCCAATCATAGGAGGCATTTGTTACCAAACTGGCAACTGGATCAAATGGCAGCCAACAGCACTAAGCCAATATACAATGGAGTATTACTATTAAAGTGGTTGTTCTTGTTATTGTTGTTGTTGTTGGTTGCAGTAACAACTGTATACATGCCATATAGGGCGTCAGTTATGAGCAGCACTTGCAACAAGTTGACATCGAGATCGACATCGAGATCGAGTTCGAGCTCGAGATCGGAACGAGATCTAACGTAATTATGAATGATTATGCGCATGCGCATGATGATCATGTCCAGTCCAGTTAAGTGAGCACAATACAACAGCAAGAAACAGTAGCAGAGGCAAAGAAAGAGAGAGAGACAGAGATATGTATACATCAGACCACAGCGAACCGTTGCCAAGTGGTATGGAGTGGAGTACGTTGATTAGCTGTCAGTATTGACAGCCGCTGGCTGCGGATTGATGACAATTATTTTATTGTCAACGGCAGAATATGGACACCAATTGGAGGTTGCCGTCGCCGACATGCCAACAACTTGTTGGAGGAGCCACATTTTTGTTGTTGGCTGGCCATGTTGGGCAAGACTTTTACAAGTGGCAACATATTTTAGCCATCATTTGCTGCTCACTGAGCTGTGCTACTGAGCTGGACCCCGGGGCCCACCCAAAGCGCCAATTGTCGTCGTTGCGCGGATCACAAAAATTCCGCCGCTTGTAAAAGGCAATTGAGAGTTATAGTTAGAGTTATAGAAATAAGGGAAAGATCTTGGCATAATCCGCCTGGCAGTCAGGTCAGGCTGTGTGTCAAAATATTTACAGGATAACATACAATAAAAGGACAATAAAAAAAAGGTCACAATAAGGACAATAACAACTGTTGGCCGGGTCTATTGCGGTCACATCAAAAGATAAAAATACAGATACAGATACAGATAGAGCACGTTTTGGACTCGTATTTTGTCAACTCACAAATTGCCTGGCATTGGGTCATCCTATTGTCAGGTTATCTATTATCCTGTGATCCTTTATGGTTTATGGGATGCGCATTGACTCACATCTAAGTTGCCGCCCGGCCACCCGCATTCAGCAGCGTGAGAACATCTCCTTCCCAGAATTTTATGGACTCGACTCTGGCGCTACCATGGCTCGGACGTGAGCTTCTCTACTTGCTGCGGATTGAGATTTGCCCTGCGTCTCGAGACTTGAGAGTTGAGACTCCAGACTTAAGAATTCAGATTGAGATTGAGCGCACATTTATGGCAGGCGCATGGCGTCCAGCTGGAAACTTTTGAAAGCCTCCACACTTAAATGGACTTGTGCAGTATTTATGATTGGTGCCGTCCATAAGAGCCCATAAATGGGCCGCTGCGTGATCTGTGTGATCTGTGTGATCTGTAAGCGGCGTTTTATATAATATATGAGTGTATATAGCCCTATCAAGTTGATTTGATAGCCCACTGGCTCGGAATGCGTCTGCAGCTAATGATATAGACTGTTTGTAGGCAAGGGGAAAAGCCAGGCAGGGTATAGAGCTAAAATTAACAACCATTCGCCTGGCGTTAATTTCACTTAGGCAATTTCCTCGGTCAGGTTAGCCGCAATGGGCAGCTGCTGTTAAGCATCTCGTGTCAGAAGGCAATCAAAATTATTACACTAAACCCCGAAGAATAGCCCCCAAAAAAAATAAAAAACTTCACTTACAGTAACATCAACGCCCCAAAAAAGCCAAGTTAGCTTAATGCTATTGCCAAAAGAAAAAACAAAAAGACAAAAAAGCGATAAACGAGAAACGCAAAAAAGTATTTTAAACAATTCTGCCAAGCTTAGCAATACCCATTATATGTAGTACTAAAAATAACCTAAAAGAAAAATAAATAATTTATATTTAATTTTCATTATTTCTTTATAAATATAACATATAAATATTTTATATACAATTCTAATTTTAATATAAATATTTTATATACAATTTTAATTTTATATAAAATATTTTATATTTAATTAAAATTTTATATTAAATATTTTATATACAATTTTAATTTAATATAAAATATTTATATTTCCATAAGAAAGGACACAAAAATATTCACGTTTATTTATCTTTATTTCTCTAAGCAAAGTCTTTATTTTCGCAGCTGTTTCACCTGAATGGTGCTATAATATATATTCTTAGTGAGTTGTATAATATTTCAATCAGAAATAAAACCCCTTCCAATACCACAACATTAACAGTCAAGCCAATGTAATGTTATAGGATAAAATTATCTTAACATTTACATAACATAGCTTACGCCTGTTAACATGGTCCTTCTCTGTTAAGTGGATCAGTTGGTGTCGCTGATTAACATAGACGCTGTTCAGCTGGTAAACTTTAACATGGCAAGGGTGTTGCTCGCTTAGATTAACTGTTGCTTCTTTGTAGAAATCTTATTAATAAGTTATATTTAAAATGAATTTACACAAAGCATACCCAAGTTGGCCAATAGCTGAAGGTATACAAATTAAAACCTTTGCCAAAAAGCCAAACAACAGCCAAAATAGTCACGCGCTGGCGATTCAAGTAAAAACGTGAAATCGCATTTAAGGTTCGAGCTAAGGTTTGCGCTGAGGTTAAAATCGAAGCTGCCTAAATTTTGGTATTGCATGACAGGAGGTTGGTCACAGGCAAAGGACATGCCTCCCCCTATGCCACAAAGAAACAGCCTTGTGTATTATGGCCAAAATGTAAAGGCTGCTGATATGATGATGATGATTATAATGGGAATTGGTAACCGGACAGCCACAAAAAGCCAAACCTAATAAAGCAACAAATTTTCATTTCTTAATAATAACAGCTGAAAGTGAAGAGTTGTTGTTGTTGCTATTGTTGTTGCTGTTGTTGTTACCCAATTTGAACTTATTAACCTTATGAAAAATGAAAAATCAACAACAACTGCTTGGCCATTGTGCGGTCTCCCGTGTCCCGAGTCTCGAGTGCCGAGTCCGCTGTCTATCATCCACAATCCGCAATTAACCTGATTGCGTTATATTGCAGAAATTGTTAGCAGAAACATTGTGCTAACATAATGCTTAGAGGAACGTGATCTTAACTAACAAAGTACTTAACTGGTAACTAACTGAAATGAACTGTTATATGTACTAGAGGTTAGGTTTATCCAACCAAGTCATCTTCTAATACATTTGCAATAATTAGTTTACAATTATCTATCTGGCAAATCCTTCAGCTCTGTCGACCGCGGATTCAATTCAAAAACTGAGCAAAGTATAGTCGATCGAGTGTACAGTAGGGGTACCAAAATCCAATTCAAATTGACCTATTAACTATATGCTTAATGAAAATTTCAGCTTGCTCAAAAATGTCCAATTATGTATGGGCCATAATTCCACGAAATGCTCAGCAGACAGCTGGAATCCAAGAGCTCAACTCAAAGAGGCAATCTTTGGCAAAAGTAAGTTATTTCCTGGCGCTGCGCTTGCGCCTGTGCTTGTGCCTGTGCCTCCGTTAGCGTCTGCCCTATCCATAGCGCTATCCCTATCCGTATTCGTATCCCAATCCTTAGTTTGCATTCTCAGCGCTCCATTATGAAAAACGCTGGCGGTCAGAAGGCGAAGATGGAGCATGGAACGTGAATGGGCGGGAACGAAGTGCATGAACGACGTGAACGATTCTCGAGCCAAATATGAATACCATCTACTACAAGTAGGGCCATGGCATGGCCATTTTAGAACTACAAGTTGAGAGCCAGACAATCAGTAGACGTTTACCAGTTCCAGTCTCACTTACATTCGCATTCCCATTCCCATTCCCAGTCGCAGTCGCAGTCGCACTCGCAGTCTTAGCTTCAGCCTCAGTTTAAGGTTTAAATCGGACTCGAAGTCTGGGTAACCATTGGAAGGTTGCCTTAAATGGCTGGCCAACTCCTTGCTCCTAAGTAAGTTATAAATAATAACTGGCATGTTGTAAATCAAAATTATCAGTTTACGTTTGGCCCTGCGTACCAATTGTTCAATTCTCTTCTTGTTGTAGTTTCTCGCTCCCAGTGTCTGCGTCTTGGCCAAAATGGCAGACGCACAGACCAAGAAATTCAAATTATGGTAAGCACCAGCCACAATTGTGCACTGGCTGATTGTGGGTCTAGATGCGACTGTAATTATAAGGTACTACTTCCAATCGCTACAGGAAAATCGGCAGCCATTTACCGTGATGGAGAGGGGGAGGCTTACGAAGGAGCAACTGGCGAAGCGTTTAACTGTGCAGCCAGCCAACCACAGTTTGATGCGTTTCTTATTGCATTTTAAGTGGCCAAGAGGGATCGTCGAGGGCTCATTTGAGCTGCTTCTCTGAGCCATTTCAATTGATTTGGCTGTGGCTCACATTGTTGATAGTCTTTTGACACCAATTGGTAAAATGCACCGGGTCTTGCTTAGGTCTGGGACAAGACTATGAGATCATAGCATGACTCAAATGCTGTCTCGTTATTCGTTTATTCAGTATGAGCTTATACACTTATTCGTTTATTCACTGTTGTTGCTGTGTTTATTGTTTTTCTTTCCATGTTTCGCATGCAATTGAGCCATGTTCGATTAATCTCTTTGATTTATGCTCACGTGAACCGCCAGTCCCAAGCCCACAAATAAAAAAAGAAATACTAACAAATGTTTCCTTTCTGCACCCCAGCCTACCCCATGCATGCCCCACCACAGTACCCCTTTCAATTGCCATAGACAGAGCCCATGTGTTATGCGACTTTAATTGGCGTTTATTGTGAGAGACGAGACGCCTGGCTGTGCAGCGAGGCCGACGACGCGCCACATGGCTTTAGCTCCAAACTGGAGCTAGTATCACTTTGGATCAGGTAAGTCGCCCAGGCCAGGCCCCTACAGCTGTTATGTATATGTTTATATATAATATATATATATAGAACAAAAACTAATAGTTGAAAATGTCAATCAAATATATCTAACTATAGAATACCCTATAATCAACCTCAAAGAACAATTGAAATTATATGAAAAGTGGCAACTCTTCTCTCTTATGTTATAAGGTTTATATAGAAGAAACTACCATATTGTATAACATATAGATTCCTATGTTTAGAACATACCCTTTTCAACTTTATTATAAGAGCATATGAGAAGTTAAAGCAAAACTAATAACAACATTAAGTTCTGCAGTGGATGGTGAAGCTCGGACTAAGACTGAAGCTGCAGCTGAATGCAGGAACGTTAACAGCGGCAGCTGTGCTGTGGATACCATATGAAAATTTAACACCATCAATGGCTTCTTGGTTTGGACAGAGACCATATCGTGGAGCTCTAATGTCCACACTGTTTGCTCCTTGAAGTTAGGTTACCCAGTTGCCTGCTTCACATGTTACTTCTATGAAGACTCGATGACGACGACTTGTAGAAATGTGGAGGGAGGTGAAGAGGAGACACATTGGAACTCGCTTCTTCGGCTTGGGGTTTTTGTTATGGAATTATGAAGCCATAAATATGAAATTCAGCACATTTATTAGCGTTGTCAAATGTCGTGCCCCAAGTTGTTGTTGCTGTTGTTTCGATGTTGTTGTTATGTGGTTGTTAGTATACGAGTTGTTGTTGTTACCATTAGTGTTGCTTTATTTTTGTTAGGTTGTTATACGGCTCTGACTTTGGCTCTCACTCTGACTCCGACTCTGACTCCAGCATTGGCTTTGGCTTTGGCTCTGACTCTGGCTAATGGCCTCAGCGTACAACAAAATGAAGCAAGCAATTGCCTGGGGTTACTCACTATGCTTCGACTATTGCTTTACTACTTCTCGAGGAGGGGAGATGTAATGGTAGTGGTAGTACGTACTACGTAGTACGAGTATAACTTGCTTTATGGAGTTCACAGTTTTGCTTGTTTTCGGCATGTTTCTACAGCAGTTCTTTGTTTTTCCACCTTCCACCTTCTCCCTCTTCTTTCTTCCTTTTGTTTATTTTCGTTTAGGTTTCTGTCTTTTAACGTTGACATCAAATTTATTGTGTGTAATTTGTGTGCTGTGAAAATGAATTGAATCCCAAGCTACATATTACAACAATAACAACAACCAAACGAGTCCCTTAAATAAACACACTGAAAAAGAAATTTTAAATTTCAGATGATTAAATCTTGTCCATAGTAAGCCAGCTACTTAATTAAGAGTAAATCACTACAGAGACAGTTAAAGCTACGCAGTGATATTGCCATGGGAGGCACTCCCTCTCTACTTAGTCATAAGACCGAACCTGGTAGTGATAAGAAGGGTTGCTTCCGAGCTCCACTCAAATTATGATTTCTCTTAAAATTTCTAACAATGTTTCTCTTTACAATGAGGTTAAAGCGCCAATTAAATGCATTAATTAAAGCTAAAACCAATATAAAAAAAATATATTAAAAGTTTTAAATAATTTACCAAGTTTTAGGGGGAAATTCAACAGGAGGTGATGCTTGACATAAAAAAAACCAAAATGAAAATCTTTATACTTATCTGGTATACTAGGTATCTATGTATATACCATTTCCCTAGGAAGCTGACAAGCTGAAAGAGTGAAATAATTTAAGACACGGGAAAAAGACTCAAATATATATAAATAAATGGATCATTTTCAAAATATGTCGATAATTTTAACATTTTGAAATTAGTTTAAATTATCGAAATAAGACAAGAAGAATTAAATTTGCATTCAATTTATACAAGCTTAAAATAAAAAGCATATTTAATCTGTAATCAGTTTATAACACGAGTTTCTTTAAACTTTATGAAACAAAAGTTGGAATTTGTCCGAACTATAAAGATTGTATTTATTACTTATAATAATACTTTAGATAACTTTCCCTTCCAAATTTTTATAACAAAGCCCCAACTAGGGCACTGTGAGGGGGTTATAAGAAGAAATAAAGGACAATCTATTCAAAAAATTAAAATATTTGAAAATAAAATAAATATTTAAAATAATATATACTAAAATATAATTTAATATAACATAATATAATATAAAATAATATAATATAATATAATATAAAATAATATAATATAATATAATACAATATATAATATAATAATAATATATAAAATAAATTTTTAAAATATTTAAAAGACAGTTGCATGGATTTTCATTCCTTATTATATCGATATATACCCGATCCTTTTTACCATTACTTTCAATTAGAATCGATGTTAACGGTCTCAGTCTTATATGGCTACCATTCATTAATATATACAATGAACAATAATCAGTAGAAAATCTGGATACCGCAGATATATATCGGCACACAGCAGCCTGTTTACTTATTGTCCATATCAAAATTCAACTCCTGTATTTAGTTTCTTATATTTATATATTTGTAATATTCTCGCCGACCCCAGTAGTCGAGTGGACTAAGTTGCAGGTGAGCTGCAATTTACTGGGGCCCTGGGTTCGAATCCCAGTTAAGGCATGAGTGGTTTTTATTTTGTAAAAATACATATAGGAAATCTATAAAGCGAATATTGTCAGTGCGCTCTACCACAAAATTTGTTGATTAGTAAATTATCATTACAATATTATTAATAAATATTCTTATCAAAATATTT
This sequence comes from Zygothrica quintamaculata, assembly GCA_037044455.1. Lineage (NCBI taxonomy): Eukaryota > Metazoa > Arthropoda > Insecta > Diptera > Drosophilidae > Zygothrica > Zygothrica quintamaculata. The sequence continues at coordinate 740,280 of JBAMBS010001095.1, read as the reverse complement.
AGTATATATTAAAGATAATTATATTAACTCTTTATAAACTTGACTCGTAGCTTGTGACCCAATGAAAATTAACCCATTTGTAAGAGAGCTGACTTGATATGCATTTGGAGCTATATGAATACTTATCAAAAAAATACGACAAATTGAAATTGATTAAAGAAATTAATTTCAAATAAACTTCTTATAAATCTATTATTAAAAGTGCAACAAAAGGATAAAAATGTAGAATTATTTTAGTATAAGTTGCATATTAAATTCTGGAGATATTAAATTCATAAAGTAATCATTATATATGAGCCTTGAGTTCGTCAATCAATTGAATAAAATCAGCCATACTGTTCGCATAGTAGTCAGGCAGCAGTTCGGGACGGCTCTCCGCCTGAAGCTGTGACAGCGAGCAACCTCCGGAAAGTACTAGAAGCGTTTGGAAACCACAAGTACGACCAAATGCTATATCCTGTGAAAGCATATCGCCGATCATAAGTACACGATCACGCTGCTTAACCTTGTGCTCCCGGATTAGCATATCGCCCATTAGATGACCTGGTTTGCCCAGTACCAGGCCCTCTTTACCACTGCTTTCAACTAAAATCGACGCAAATACTCCCGGTCCGATGAGGTTAATATCGTTTGAAATATGTAAGGAACGATCCGTAGCACCAATAACCAGTAGACAATCAGGATGCCGCAGATACATATGGGCACGCATCATCTTGACCATGTTTAAATTGAGGTCCATATCAATGACTACAGCACGCACTGGCTGACTATCAAAAATGTGTTTTGATAACTCGCCTAAGCTCTCCGTAATGAAATCGTTGGGCTAGTGAAAAACAAATGTTAGTTTAATTCAATCAATTAGATACGATGAATAGAACTTACACCTTCCAGTAGCTGGAAGCCTGCATCACGCAACACCGCCTGGAAATTACTTCCTGATATTATATAGATAAGTCCATCAAACTTAATGCTTTGTAGGTAATGGACTAAAGCCTGTGCGGGATGCCAAATTTGCGCTGGAGTCACCTGCATGCCAGCCTTGTCAAGCTGTCGAACAGTGGATTCCATAGTACGCACACTGTTGTTGGTGACAAAGGTGATCTGTTTGCCGGCACGTTCCAGGGCTTCATAGCCACCGGGTGCATTGGGTACACCCTCGTAAGGAGCCAAAACGACACCATCGATATCACTGAATACATGATCAAATGAATCCAAAAATTGTCTACGCTCTTCAGCGCTCAACTCTAATATATGCTTAGGTGACTTCTCCAACTATTCAAAGAATCAGATAAGATTATAACTCTACAATTGTCCTATTTAACTTACATTCCCGCTCGCCATATTCCTGCTATCGACTGAACGTCTGCTAAACAACTGATTCATTATGATTGTGGCATTCTACATCTACATATAATAATCACAAAGAGTATAAGAGTATATAGTATATAAACAATCTACTTATACAGCTAATATTGTACTATGATTCTTAGATTGCCCTCTCTTCGCTTCTTAAAATAATTGATAAGAAATATTTCACAGCTGAGTTTCTGCAAAAGGTTTCGCCACGAAACTATCACCTAACACAACTTATAGATAAGTTTCGATAGATAAGCACATATATATATATATATATAAAATATTTCAAAGCTCAAAATGTTATTGCGTATTTTTGGGTTATCTATGAAAAACACAATAATAATTATACACAATAATAAGATTAATCAGTTGAAAACTGGACGACAGTTTATTAATAATTATCAACTAATTACTGTTTAGACATTGAATACAATCAATTAATTTGTACCAACTGAATTGAAAGAAGGAGTTAACCCAACACGAAATATAACAAAGTTTATCAGTTAACAAGGAATAACTGTACATAAATTTAAGCTCTTAAATCCGAAAGTAATAGAAAACTCCCTTAATCCCTCAAACATTCTCTAATGATCTCTGTTCAAGACAATAGGCAGATGAATTGCACATAATATATTTAGATTAATTTGTAACAAATTGTAATCGATAAGAAACACAATTCTAGATTTTGAGGTTATGTTATAAGAACACTCGCATGTGGGTGTGAAATTGAGTTAAAGTCTCTCTTAAGGGAGCTTACTTCTTACACTATATTATTCCTAATATAATCTATAATAATAAAATTGTTAGGAAATGGTTACTCCTACACAACTCAGGGCTTAGGGGATTCAGCATTGGGCATTGGGCATTGGGGATTTATTAACAATTAAATTGAATTTAGTAATAAATTAGAGCCATTTTGTAATAGAATAATTAAGTATAGAGTATAGAGAAGTACATATATAGTAGATAGTTATTATAACATCAAGTGCCCGCATTCCATGGCCAATTCTGCAACTTCCCCTTCCTTCAATGAGTCAATAATTGACCACAACTGCGACTAATATTAAAGCCAAACGGAGCGTGCAGTGCTTATGGTATGCTTCTTTATGGCCAATTAAAGCAAAGTCCTCGGCCCCAGAGACAGACACATAAATTGAAAATGATAAAAACAATATTGAAACTAATATTTGTTAATGAACCACAAACAGACAGACAAACGGACACAGAGAGAGAGAGAGACAGTCGGATAAGCAGACAGACAGCCAGGCAGACAAAGAAACCCGCACAATGGAGCTGGCAACTGATACTGGAAACTTGGAATAGCTGTGGAAATATACTTCTTGATTCTTTTCAAGCTCAAGTCGACAGTTGCAGACGCACAACAGAAGCAACAGAAGCAACAGAAATTGATTGAAATCAAAGTGTAAATTGAGCTCTGAGTTCTCTGGCCCAATGCCAATGCCCGTTGCGAATCAGCGTTAAAAACAACAGCAACAGCAACAGCAACAACAGCAACAACAACAACAGCTAAAAATGCAGCAGAAAAAGCAGCAAGGAAAAAATAGTTGAATTTAATTGACTCATGCGTATCCATGAAATACAATTGCGGCAACAGTTTCTTAAGTTTACACGTTCATATTATTATATACAGTTTGCAGTTATATGATATGACAGCAGTTGAAAGAAAAGAGTTGCTTTGACAGCTCTTTCTTCTTAATACAAGAGTTGTATGTTAAGAACTAAGTTAAGTGATGATGGAAACTTTCAAACCAGAACACTGAAAGATGTTACTTTCAATAAAAATCGATGCATTTCGCGGTCTCTTCACGTTTCCTATAATAATCCTAACTAACATTAATTTAACTTACTTATTATTTATTTTTTAATATTTATTAATTATTTACTATTCATTTTTTATTATTTATTATTTTTATTTTATTTATATTTTTTATTATTTTATTGTATATTTATTAATTAGTACTTTTATTTATTATTTATTATTGTTCAATATTTATTATTTAATTTGCGTTATTTATTTATATTTATTGCTTCTTATTAATTATTTTTTCTTATAATTTTTTATTTATTTTCGAGCCGGTTGATAATTCTTATTTAATAAACCTATACTTTACCTAATTATTATTATTCTATTATTTATTATTTATTGAATAATATTTATATTTTTTTTTACTATTAAAGTTTTCATTTGATTTTTATTTTATTTATTTTAATAACTATTTGTTATTTAATATTTTATATTTATTATTTATTATTACTTATTATAAATATTTTATATTTTATATTTATTATTTTTTAATTTCTATTTATTATTATTTATATATTATGAAGTAATTATTATTTATAGTTTTTATTTTAATATTTACATTTTATTTTGTATTATTTTCTATATAAAACTGTACAATTTTAATAAAATGCTTTTTAACACATTTTAAAAAATTTTCCAGTTTCCTCTTTAAAATTAATTGGTTAATTGCATTAATTCTATAAATTTAAGTCAAGCAAACTCATGAACTAGATATAGTAAAACCCATTTATGAGTTGTATACGTAGTTTTCATACAAATTGTGGTGGATAATTGTCTCTTTTAGTAGGGATCAATATTAAGTTATCGAAATGGAATACGATCTTACTATTTATTAGATCATTGCTAAATGAAACTCGAGTGTACTTGCAGTTTTTTCAAGTTTCTGTCAGTGTACAGTTATCGTGTAACTTCATGGTGTAACTGTTAGAAAAGAGTTCGTGATGCATGTTGCAGGTTGTTCATAACTTTTCTTGCACTTTGACGATGGCTGCGAGTGTTGTGTGGCAGCAACTTTGCGGTTCATTAAGTTAATTAAACACGCCTCAATTGGAATTGTGATCATCATTAAAACTGAATTGAGCCAAATGCGCTCGACCAATGAAGTTGTAGCCCATTAGCGCTCTATCTGGTCAGCCATCAGGTATCAGCCAACAGCTATCGGCCAAATAGGCCATTTCGCCAAATAGGCAATGGTCAAAGATTGGCTTAGAATGGACCATTTGACCACTTGCTCACTTGGCCAGTTGACCAGTTGACCAGTTGTCCGTCTGACCACTTGACCAACCAGACAACGGCGTCTAATTAACGCAATTGTGTGAAATGTGCGCACGTAACTAAAAACGCAGCAAAACGCTTTAAAATCAGCTAAATTGCACCGCTGCTACCCACCCACCCCCTCCCTTTCCCGCTGTGATACAGTTTCAAGCTGCATCATTAAATGCAATTAGAGGCAAAAATGAATTACAATTGAGCGCAATTCCAATTGACTGTGTGTTTCTATGTGTGTGTGTGTGTGGTGTGTGTTCGTGTGTGTTGAATTTCATTTAATAATACCCCCGCATCTCCCTCTCTCTCTCTCCCTCTCTCTTTCTCTATCTCCTTAGTGAGCTGGCGTTAATTAATTGCATTTAACCAAAGTTAAAGCCAAAGCTAAAGCTGCGTCTTAGCCGCAAAGGAATTGCGTGCTCAACACTTTTGATAGTCAATGCGAATGTTTATTGTTTATTGTATTGTTGCTTGTTATTTGTTGTTTATTTTACCACTTTTGTGTTGCCACTTTTGCTGCCAATTGTTAGTTGAACAATGGCATTTCTGGCCTACAGCTCACAGGTATTTAACATTGCGGAAATCGTCAGTTAACTAAATGCCGCACAATGGAAAGTTTTCTATTATTTTCCGTATATTTCTATATGATTGTTTTTTTTTTTTTAATTAAGGCAAAAAGAAAATCTGATTATAATTGTTAATTAAAAGAAAAATCAACTCACAGAGAGCTTTGCATAACTCTAAATGAGTTTGAATTCCCTTTACCCTTTGACAAGAGCAAAAGGGGCGCAGGGTTCACTGCAACTTATCAAATAGAAAGAAGCAAGTTTTCTGTATAGAGTATATAGTTTCTTGATAAGCAACAAATCCAGCAATAGATATATATCGATTATTCTAATTGTATGTTAAAATTTAAATATTAAATAATTATTCAAATATGAGCGGAACTTATAATTACCACAGGACATTAGCGAGTCCTATAAATACCCATAATTGATATAATTAAACACTTTTCCCTCAAGCTGATTCGAATTTGATTGGTATGAGAACTTAGTCGTCGTAATTAGTAAATCGATTGGAATGATTTCAATTATGCACTGATTGTTAAACCTCCATTGAATGTAAAGGACCTTCCTTTTCAAGGACTAAGAACTCTAATTGGCTCAAAAGCTGCTAGTAAATTGCTGGCAATTACGGTATTTCCTTCCAAAAGAAACCACAACAGCTGCAGCAAAAAGACAAAATAAAATCACAATAGAACGTACGTAACGAACTAGTTCCAAAGAGTCTTTAATTGAAATTACAATTTAGACACGAATACAAATAGAAATTGGCAAATGATTGTGGGCAATCAAAGCAAATAAAAGCAAAATTCTTTGGAAACCTTTTTCAAACTAATCGTTGCCCTACACCTGTTACTACCTCACTCTCTCCATCTCTCTCTTTCTCTCTCTCTCTTTAACACACATACACAGCTAAGTAATGTAGGTATCTATGTATGGGTGTGTGCGTTTATAATGTGCCATATATCATCATTATCAGACTAAAAACATTCCAAAACGAGCTGTGCTTGATGACTTTGCACATGTGATGCAGCTCAGACACGAACAGAAGATTCGAAGCCAGTTACCAGTTGGTAGTTGGCAGTTGGCAGTTCCATGGTCATGTCAAGTTAGCAAGTGACCAAGAGGCAAGTTGTAGCCAAAACCAAAGCTAGAGCTACAGCCCTGTCCATGTGGATTAGTTACAAACGAATCAACCTCAATATGTCGACAACTTTGTATAAAAACGAGGGCTGCTCTGGCTTTGACTTTGGCTGCCATTTTACACGCAGCCAACGCTAATGACCAAAAACCGAAACGAAGCGGCGGCGGCAGCAGCAGCAGCAGCAGCAACAACAACAAAATCCCACGAAAAGGGCCAGAACTGAAGAGTTGGCCGAGTTTGTGTTGAGTTTTCTGTTGGCCAACAGCCACGCAAAAGGTGGCAATTAAAATCGAATGAGTGCCGAAGCTTCCATGTTGAGCACTAATGGGTGCCTACTTCCCCTACCCTTCCCCATTTGCTTGCTCCCTTCTTTCTTCCAGCTGTACTAACAACAGCAGCAGCACAATCACCATCACCAAGTCCATTTCCAACTTCAACTCCAGCTCCAACTCCAACTCCAGCTCTAGCTTTAGTTCCAGAGTCAAAATGCGAGCAGTCAACAGCCAACGGCCGCATCTCCGCTTTGCCGCCGTGGAAAATGTGTGTAGAATTGTTTTAATGGCCGACAATATGGCCGACAGTCAAGTCTTCTTCGACGTCGTCGTCGTCATCGTCGTCGTCGTAGTCATTGGGAAGACTTATGCAGTGCGATTAGCAGCGGCAGGCCCAAACGGAGCAACTTCGTCAGAAATCGAGCATAAAATTTTTTAATTAAAAATTTGTTCGCCGCCATTTCCCCTAGTTGAGCCTCACACTCATACACAAATACACATACACACACACACACACACAGATACAGATATGATGAGGAGACACTTGAAGCATAAATCAAGTGCCACCCAGTGCTGCAATTTCACTAGAATATCAAAAAGACAATTACACTTTAGAAATCTTTGAATCATGAAATCATCTCACAACTCGGAATCATCTCATCTTCACATCTTGGTAACATGAAACGCTTGAAGCCGCCTCCTAAAGATCGCTGAGGGATCGTTTCAGATCACTTTTTGGTGGCATTCGGTAGAAGAGATAATTCTCGTAGTTAAAACGAACGGAAATCATGATTAGTTGAGCCATTAACTTGGCCCAAAAGTTTGGCCAATTATTTGTTTGTTGCTACTTAATGAGCCACAGGTGGAGGATTGCCTCCATAGTTTGCTGCAGCCACACCTCTGCATCTTTTCATATTGTTTGTCTGGGCTCTTAGCTGATGTATTCATTTCCCCATAAGTAAGCCAAGTTAGCAACAGACAACTAAAATGGTGCTACGTTCAGTTGTAGCCTCTTGTAGCAAACTGTAGGCAAAAAATGCAAATGTTGCACGTTGCAACAACATCAACATCAGCAGCAGCAACAACTTTTGCTGCAAGTTTATGGAGTGCTGCCCCAGTAGCTATTCTTTTGGCCATCCTAGCCTCGTGTCCATGTGTCACCAGTCACCCATATGATGTTGTTCTGCCCGACGACGATCAAGACGCAATGATAATAGAGTGGGACTTACCCAAAGACAGTGCCAACAGCAACAGTAACAACATCAGCAACAATTGCTGCAAACAACAACGACAACAACATTGGGCTCCTACAAGCTTAACCCATGTCGCAGTCAGGCTCAGACTTGCTGCTGTGTCACACAGATCAACACATGGCATCACCATCGCCATCATCATCATCATCAGCATCATCATCATCATCATCAGCAGTGACTGCAACATGGCCTCGCCCCATAGCGTGACAGTAACACTGCGATCTTACGGATTGAATTCTGTTCTATGGTTATATGGAAATAATGAACTGAACTGAACAATCTTGTTTTATATGTTAATTCAATGGAAGATCAGTTGCTAACACTACTTACAGTTTCCCTTAATGCTAGACACTGTTCTTCTTCAGATATATATATAGCAGTACCCTTATAATACTTCTGTATAGGATACCAAATATATATACACGATATAGAAGGGAATGCATATCAAGACAACTCTCTTACAAATGGATTTCTGAGCATTGGTTAGATGAGCTGTCAGGGGTTAGAAGTCCAATACATTAAGGGATAATATATTTATGATTTGAATATTTCAAATATTTTAAAATTTTATTTTATATATTATTATCTATTTTATATTTTATATATTTTATATAATATTTTAAATATTTATTTTATTTTCAAATATTATTATATATTATTCAATTAATTTATTGAATAGATTTTCTTTTATGTCTCCTTAGAAAATAGAAAACAGATCAGGTCTTCATTAGGACCTGTACCCAGGATCGAAGGATAGTATGTAATAAAATACATATAGTGATACATGAGTAATTGAATATTGAAAGATTTATACAAAATATTACAGAATCTAATTAATGATATATAATTAAATATATATCCAGTCTAAGAGCTATAAAGTAATTGGGGTTAATCTATGCATGCTTTATACAATGTGTATATAGAATTTGAATAATGCATATAATATATATAATATATATATATATAGAATTTGTATATATATTAAAATAAATTTTAAATATAATTTAATTAAATTTTGCTAAGAATTTATGAACAGCTGTCGATGATATTGAATGAAATATTTGAAACATTTGAAATAATTATATATAATAAGTATTAGATATTCTTTATTGCTGATAACTAATTGAATGAATTACTAATTAAAGTACTTATATGGATCCTTAGATCCCAATCTTTCCATAAATTACAGTCTTATTTTTAATAAATTCCATTTAAAAGGAATTGTGAATAAAATTTAAATGAATTTTTGGCTTAATCGTAAAGCCAAATTTGTAGTCTAATGCGCAGCCATTGAGCTGTCATTAATTTATGAATATTCATGAATACAGAGCACGAATATTCATATCTTATAGAGGCATTTATACCGCCATTGTTTCGTTTGTCTTCTCTCTGCATCTCTTCTTTCCTCTTGCTTTGTTTTTTGTTTTGTTTTGTTAATCGCCTTTTGTGTCTTAATTAATGTCGCAATCACAAAAGAGACGAAAGCGCATCCCAAATGGTTGTCTGCTCCGTTGCCAGACTCCATTTTGGATCATTCATTCTGGTCACCAGCTGCTCACATATGTATTTATGCATATATATACATATTTATATATATATATATATATATATATATATATATATTCGTATCGGAGCTATATAGAAAACACAGCAGTCTACAACATGAAACTCGTTTCGTTGCATCGCACTAAATTAGCTGCTGCCTTACCCTCCCCCTTCTTGGCTCTTCTACGCTGAAAGATCTCTTTTGGACTGCAGTTCTGAAAACAGTTTTCAATACATTTTTCGTTCTTAATTTCGATGGAGGCAATTTTATTGCCGCCGTCGCAGGTAGCGTGCGAGTAAATCGAACCTCAACTTAAAGATGAAGATGAACCCTGAGACGTTGAAGAGTGAGGGGGCAGGAACGAAGACGTCGCCATCGTGGGCTTGAACTGCAGCTTAAACTTGGGGCTCTGCCTCTACTGCTGGCAGTCAGTTAATTTGGTCATCTTCCATGATGTTTTGATAATGCTGTTGCTGCTTGTGCTGCTGCTGCAACAGCAGTTGCTGCTGCCTAATCTTGTCGTGGCTTTTGCAGTTGTCTTTGTCGCAATGATACCCTGTACACAAAACCTGTAGGCAGAGATATACGCGCAATCAAGTGAGATTCCATTTTAGGGAAAGCATCTGCCCAACGCTTGAGAGAAAAAAGAACAAGCTGAAATTGAGTATTAGACCAAGTTCTTAACCACAAATAAAATAAGTCTGTAAACACTTTATAAGCCAAGTTTAAATTATATATGAACTAACAACAAAAGTTCAGACTCATATGTTAATCAAGCATCATATGAAATATTGAATCAAATTCAAGTCAAAATGGAATTAAACTAAGATACTAAACATACTTTAACCAGAGATAACAGTAACTATCTTAACAATCTTGGACTAGGTAATCATATGTTAGGAGAGCTACCAAAATTGTATTACAAGCATATTACAATAAATATACTAACCTTTTACAGGGTATTTCAAAGCGCAGTATTTATAAATAATTTCAATTTGTTGGTGTTGTTCTGCTTATTGTTGACCCTTTCGTCTGTCTGGCCCAAAGAGAGAGAAGAACATCGCAAACGTGCACGAAATTCTTGTCGCTCCGAATAATTACATAAATCAGCGATTTTTAAAGCGTTTCCAGTTTCAAGCTTTCAAACTGTCAATGGCATCGCCAAGAGCAGATCTCCATTTCGTATAGCCTCTATATATATATATATAAATGTATATGTATGTATAGTATATGTTTTTATATGTACATATGTATGTGTGTATAGCTGCCATATTAAGAAACTTATAACGAAATGTCTCTGGTTTAATGAGTCGTTTGCGTGCGTTGCAGGTTGTCGGCATTTTAACGCTGATTGTTCCGGATTATGTGCTCCGCGTATGGGTCATAAAAAGGGTACACTATTAACACCTAAACAGGCCGAGAGTCACCAGTTACCAGTCACTAGTTACCAGTCACCAGTTACCAGTTCCCACACTACACAACCAAAATGTATATGCTCCCAGTCAAAGACTTATTTTTTCTTATATTTTATGTGCGGCCAATTTCACAGTAAAAATAGCACCTACATAAAAACTTGCACGCAATCTGCGGCCAATCTGTCAGCAATAGCCTCAACCCCAATCGCAACTAGAGTCCCATTTTGAGCTACAGTCACAGTGCCCCAAACTAAAGATTTATGGAGCACAAGCCATATAACCAAATCCTAAGCCAAGTTGATTGATTTTATTTTTGGCAAATTCGCAAATTTTAAGCATCATTTTGATTTACAGTTGGAATTTGGTTTACAGTTTATATTTAATGCGAATTCCCATTGAATATAACCAACCAATTGCAACCAATAACATATTATTCCACAGATCAGTCGAGATGATCAATTCAACAGCTGCTTGACAATAATGTAATGTAAGTTGGACATGGCCAATGAACATGCGCAACAGTTGTGGTTAACATTTGATACTAATTTATAATTGCTGTTTATTCAGAATTGATTACGGTCATTTGTTCCAAACTACTCCCCTAGGTCCCCATTGACAGAGATCCTCCCCTCAATAGAGGCTGAAACTAAGGCGGAACTTTGCAACTGAAGCGCTTCTTTTAAAGGGTTGAGCTTGTGGTCAACTTCATTTATTTAGCAATGGAAGTTTCACTACTTGTCAAAGATGTAATTCATCTTTCATTTTCTTCATCTTTATTCAGGAAACCAACACGACCTAGATATGATGTGAATACCACTTAACCTAAAGGATATTCTGTTATTATGCTTCCAGAGAAAGTTTGTAATGGCTCTTTGTTGCATTAAAAAGTTGACATCAATCATCCAATCTGTTTGAGGTTTGATAGGAACTGTTATGGCCAATAATATCTAAGATAACCAAGTTAAACACCATTAAAGTGGATTAATTAGATTAGCATTATAATATATAAAGAATATTTTTTATATAGACAGATTACTTTTGGACGTTTGTGTACATTTCCTTTCTAGTTTTAATTAATTAATAAAATATAATCGTCAAATTCAAGTTGGGGTATAAATAATACAAAACCATAAAATTATAGAACAGAACACTTTGAAAAAGTCGGTTAATGGTATAACTATTAATTTCATATAAAAAATTCAATAATAAGAAAATATACGCCTATGCAAAGCATGTTATATAGATATAGAATATAGATGAAGATAGATACTTTAAAATAAACAAATACATTTCAATAAATTTAAATAACCTTCGTATAGTTGCTCCTTGTATCCTTTGTCTATTCAGCTGTTGCATCAAAAAGTCTATTTCGGCATGGTGCAATAATCCTGGCGGGTATTCGAAGAACTAAAAATTTAAAAAAAAAACACTTTGCATACTTTTAGGCATGTTATGTATGCTATGAACAGGTTATGAAACAATGGCGTCGAGGAATGAAATAAATAAATCTTCAAAAGTTTGCTGGTAAAATATCCTTTTTCTGTTCCGATGTTTTTTAAGCAACTGTAATTATTGGTCACAGTCTTGGCCACTAATCTTACACTGTACCCAGTATACATTGCAAGAAACATCAATTTACAAATGTAGAAATATACTGTGAAAGAAATATACTTTGACATTTACCATTTTAAAGGTAAGTAAAGAGACAAAAAAAGATTTTACATGTTTGATATTATTTACTTGTATTTCTTTTCTTGTATATGTCTCAGTGTGTGTGTATGTGTGTGTATATGCGTTTGTGTTAGAGTTCGTGTGTGCACAAAATGTCAAAATTTATTTTATTTTTTATGTTTTAGAATTTTTACCTACATTTGGAGATTTTCTCTTTAATATTGCATTTTGCATGCCTATTCTCTCGACTTTCCCCTATCATTTATATACCTCGAAAGGTATTTGTGTAATTAGTTTCATATTTTAATCGTATTCTTCACAATCATATGTTTATATAGGCTGTATATAATGGTTATTATAATTATTATTATTAATATTACTTTATAATAATTATTATTTTCATTTGTATTTCCTTCTTTATTGCTATTGATCGTATTATTAATATTATTATTTATATCAATATAAATTAAATATGAATTTAAAAATAATGTTTTTTTTATCACCAAAAAAAAAACAACACACATGCAATTAATAGTTATTGTTTTACCCCTTTCTAAAAAAACAGTTTTCATGTAGAATACTTAACTTGGTATTTATAATCATTATAATTTTAATTTTCTTTTTTATGGGCATCGAAACAGTGGCGAAAGCACTAAAATTGGGAGTATAGATATATTTCTCTCTATGTGGATACAGCTTTAAGATCTCGTAGTTCTTCTAATTTATAAGATTATGTTTAAAGTGAAACAACTGCATGAATACCATAACAGTATAAGGGAAATACTTTCAGCTATGATTGTAGGGTACAGTTGACTGGCTGAAAGGTAGGGGATTATATAAAGTTTTCTATATAAGTATATACACAACTGTAGATATATATTAATATATCTAATAAGGCTGCTAACACACATCTCTATATATATATATATTTGTATATATTAGTTATCAATTAGACATAACATGCTTTATACATATATTCATATATATATGTATATATATATTTATGTATATATGGTATATAAAAAATGTTATATAAACTGCTTTTTACAAACTCTATTTTGTTGTTAATTGTTCGATTGTTCAATTGTTTTGTTTCTATAACTTGTGTTGTATATATATATATATTCGGTTTGTGTGATTTATCCATTATTATGTACTATAGGGAAGCAGATCTTGTTATATGCTTCACTATTGATTTTCCTTCTCTTTGAATCTTTCCATTCATTTATTGTGCTGCACTGCAAATGATTCTCTTATTTATTTAAAAAACTTTTCATAAATATCAATATATAGTATAGCTATACTATAGCATATACTATATATATATATATATATCAGGGAGTTTGTGTATTAACAACATTCGTCATATTTATGGATTGTGAATATATTCAGATTTTGGTTTGTGCTCAGATATACATATGTTTAATATATTTTATGTATCTTTTCTATATATTAATATATATATATTGTTAAAACTGGCTGTGATTACCTAAGAGATGCCACATTCAGTTATAAACAGCTAATTAATCAGATATATATATATATATATATATATATCGGTATGTGTGCTTACTTTTAATACTGTATCTGTATTCGTAATATCCGTTAATATGTATATACTTTGTTTGTGTGTGTGTGTATCCTGCCAGGATGTAGCTGCTACTTTGCTAAAATAGCTACTAACGTTAAGCAATTTAATACATACATATATATATATATATATATGTGTGTATGTATGTATTTAAGTATATATATATATATAGATGTAATTTAATTTGATTTTCTTTTTGTTGTTTTAATTGCGATTTCATTTACAAAACTTTCTTTTAGTTGCCTTTTTTCTTTGAGTATATTTAGATCATAGGGATATATTTTCAGTAAGTTAATTTTAAGTTTAAGTTTAAGATTTAGTGTTATTTTTAGTTTTAGTTTAAGTTTAGGTTTTAGTTTTAGTTATAGTTTTAGGTTTAGTTTAAGTCATACATAAATACAATTGATGCTTCTTGATTGATATACAAATCGTTACTATAAGTACAAAGTACAAGTTAAAACTTAAAACTGAGCGCTTTCTTTCAACTATATATATCTCTTTATATATATATAGCTATACTTGTAGATATATATATATATCTATGTGTATAGGTATAGACATACTTTATTGTATAAAATTCAATCATCGGAACAAAGCAAAAAAAAAAAACTATAATAAAAAACGCAGCTTTGTGCACAAAATACTGTTTAAATAATGTCTCACAGGCGTCGTCGAACTGTGTTGTAATTTTTAGTTAATTTATACTGTAATTGTAACTGTAACTGTATATGTAACTGTAATTGTAACTGTAACTAACTAACTTAGTTAGTTTGTTGGTAAACTGATAAGTTTGTTTAGCGCTGCTGCTAGACTTAAAACTTAACTAAACAGATTAGCAGCTGGCACAAAAAACAGATTTCAATTTGTTCGTGGCTATAGGAGTTGGACAGGTTAAAGTAATTCATACACGCACACACACACACACTAAGACCCATGTGTGTGTGTCGTGGTTTAATATATATATATAACTATATATATATATATATATTATAATTAATAATAATAATACAAGCTACAGCTTCTGCTTCGTCTTCGTCTTCATCTTCTACTCTATTATATATACAATATTCTATGATTTAAGTTATCTCCCTTCTCCTCTGCAGCTTTCCTTCTACCAAAATTGTGCTGCTGCTGCTGTAGCAGCTGTCAAAGTTGCTGTTGCTGTTGCTGTTGGTGTTGCTGTTGCACCAGCTATTGTGGTTGGTGTTTGTGTTGTAATTGTTGTGGCAACTGTAGGCGCAACTGTTGCTGTACCTACTCCTACTGCATCTGGTGAAGCTGCAGCTGGTGGAGCGCCTTGTATTCCTACGCCTGGTATGCCACTTGGTGGTGCAGCGCCAGGTACATGCTGCACAGGCAATGGAGTATATCAGGAGTGTTTGTCAGTCAGTTCTGTCCAGCGTGACTCAAAGAACTTGCGCATGCCATGTCCAGCCTTGCCCACCGGCGAGTCATCCTCATTGAACATTTCGCAATTGTCAAAGATTTGACGCACATCGACGCAAAAGTCTTCACGGCATTTGTAGCTATAAGAAAGATTCCAGAAGATTTGTTATGATGCTCTATTCCAGCAGTTATCATAGTTATAGGACTTACATCAAATCCTGCAGTTTTTTCTTTATCGTGGACAGATCCATCGGTACCTTTATGATCTTACGATATGTGGGAAATTGTTTCGTGTTCACTGGCAGCAGAAAAGGCCACGAATCTTCATGAAGCTACAGAGTAGAAGAGAAGAATTAGAATAGAAGCATAGGATGAAAGGAGAACTTATGTCATTACCTCCATCTCACCCTGCAGCGTCTTGCAAATGGCTAGCTCCTTGATCAGCTTCTTCGTCGCATGTTTCTCTTTCTTCTCCTGCTTGAGCTTCTCCTTGGCTTCCTGTATGGCATGTATATTGATGGGTGGCGGTGACATTTGTGTGCCTGCTCCTGCTCCAGCTCCTGCTACACCCGGTGGCGTGGGTGTACAAGTTCTGGGCGAGGGCATAGCCATCATCTGCTGCTGCGGCGGCGACTGGCATGCCACATTGAGCATCGCTGTAGGTGATGCCTGCATCAGCAGAGGTGCTGCCACATTCGCAGTTGGCGGCTGCAATGGCGCTGAAAGCACTGGCAACACTGGCAGCGGCGGTGGTGTTGGTGTCGCTACTGGCGTTGGGGTCGGTGTGCGCGTTGGCGTCACAGCGCGCGGCGACATAGTCATGAACTGCAACGCCTGTGGTGCTGTTGCCACGGCAAAGTTGCTGGGCGGCAAGTAGCCCGTAGTAAAGGTTGTAGCTGGTGCTGGTGCCAGTGCAGAGTCATCCAGCTGAACAGCTCCATTGTTGTTGCCGAGATGCGCCTGGAAGCGACTGGCATCTATGGAGTTGTTGTGATGCTGCTCATCGTACGTGGCCGAGGCAATCGAATGCGCCGGACTAGGAGAAGAAGAAGGAAACAGGTTCAGAAGCTGCTTTAAGGAGGAGACATGCCAATAAGAATCCATCAATTAATTTATGGATCTAACAATTCATTAATCAATCATTCAAAGAATGGTGAAAGATTTGAAAAATGGTGTGGAAAACGAGGTGGGAATCGAGGAGTAAATGAAGATGTGGGAAGCATGTTCCAATGAGACGCTCACCTCAGCGGCGCTGGAAGGGATGTCATCGATTCGTCGTGCGACGAATTCAGTGATTGCTGTGAGCTGTGCAGCAGCAATTGTTGTTGCTGCTGCTGCTGCTGTTGCTGTGGCTGTGGCTGTTGCAGCTGTTGCAATTGTTGTTGCTGTGGCTGCTGCAATTGATGCGGATCTATGGGACACAGCTGCTCCAGGCTGCTACCGGAAGCCATCAGCTGTTGCTTCTCATTGCCACGTCGCTTGGCTGCTGTGCTGGATTCCCGATCCCGTCGCGATTTGCTGCTGCTGCTGGTGCTGCCTCCACCACCGCCACTGCTGCTGCTGGCAGCGCTGCGCTTTTTGGGTGGCGGGGCACGTGTGATGCAGCCATGACAGTACCACTTGCCACGCGGCACCTTCAGCAAGGGTGGAATGTAGCAGTCGGCATGATAGGCACGTGGACAAAGATCACAGTAAATCATCTTGCCCACGGGAGATGGACGATGTCCGCCGCAGACGATGCACTTGCGCTCGTTGGTGGCCTTATTGACGCACTCATAGCAGTACCTAGAAGATGAGATCGGATTAATTGCATACTGATAGCTTTAGGGCGGAGCAATTGGGGCTTAGATTAGGGGTCTGGACGCGGCACAGTGCGTGGGCGTGGCAATGTCATGGGCGGGTGTACAAAACAATAAAAGTAAACGCAAAATGACACGACAAATGTGTGCGATATGAAATGATGAAGGAAAGATCTTGACCTATGGATACGGCTGAGATCTGAGAGCTGAGATGAAAGGAGTAGTTTCCAATTGGATGTACTCTCCAAATCTCTCACTCTCTCGTTCTTTGGTTGCTACTCACCAGTCACCATCGGGTATGTTATCCATCTTGGGCTTGAAGCAATAGGTGTGATAGCCCTTGTCACAGCCATCGCAAAGGAGCAGCTTATCTTCATTCTCTCCGGAGGTGCAGAACTGGCAATTCTGGAAGGAGTTTGAATATTTGCAAGAGTTTGTAGTAGTGCCTGAACGTCGTCTCTGTCGTCTGCGTTTGCCGTTCGAGCATGTTTTGCTATTGGTGTAGTCACTGTCCGAGTCTGTGTCGGAGTTTGAGTTCGAGTTCGAGTTGGAGTTGGAGTAGGAGTTCGAGTTCGAAGCTGATGTTGAGTTCGAACTGGATCTCATTTGCTTGCATCCATTTTGAGCTAAGGCTTTGAGGTTGATTTTTATTGTCATTGTTGGATTTGTTGTTGCTGTTGCATTGGTTGTTGTTGTTGTTACAATCTTTGTTGTTGTTGGTGTTGTTGGTTTCTCTTTAGCAACATTTGGAGTTTGCTTTTGTTTGGCTTTCTTTGGTGTTCTTTTGTTAGTGTGTTTCTTATCCTTTTCCTTATCTTTTTCCTTTTCCGTTTCCTTATCATTTTCAATTTCTTGTTGCTTCTTTTCTTTCTCCTTGGTTTGTTTTTGTGGCTGCTGCTTCTTCTTTGGCGTTGACTGCTTCTTAGCGCTGCTCTTCTTGTTGGACTTGTTGTTCTTTGCGGGCGTTGCATACTTTTGTGCGTAATATTAAATGTCGGTTTGATGAAGTTCAGTTCAAGTTCGAGTTTGAGTTGGAGTTGGAGTTTACGCGCAGTTCAAGTTCCAGTTCGAGTCAAGAGTTAAGTTCGTGTTAAGTTCGTTGAAGCGGGCAAAACGGGTAAACGGAAAACGGTAGCGGGTATGGCAACAAAAGCAATCAATTGTGAAAAAAATGGCGGTGTTTTATGTAAGTGGTAAATATGTATTTATGTATGTATATATGCATATATATATATATAGATGTATGCATATATATGTTGGTATATGTTTATGTTGTGTTGTGTTGTATGTATGTTTTGCGCATGTGTATGTATGTATTTATGTATGTATGTATGTGTGTGTGTGGGGGGGGGGTGTGTGTATGTGTAAGTATGAAAGCGTTAAATTCGTATTTTTTTTATTTTTTGAATAAGAGATAACACCATTGAACACCACAAACAACAATCAAGTCAAACATTCAGCGAAAGTGTTAAGAAAGAAAAAGAACAAACAATAAAAACATCGAATTAATTTTCAAGGCAATCAATAAATTTTGTATTAATTTAAACTGCAAACAACAACGACGATG
The DNA here is from genome assembly GCA_037044455.1 of Zygothrica quintamaculata. NCBI lineage: Eukaryota > Metazoa > Arthropoda > Insecta > Diptera > Drosophilidae > Zygothrica > Zygothrica quintamaculata. The sequence goes on along the minus strand of JBAMBS010001095.1, from coordinate 721,626 downwards.
AAAGATGCATAAAGAGAACAATAAAAATTACTACCAAAAAACAACGAAACATGCAACAATAAATAAAAAAACCTACTTCTACTTCTCTAAGGACCCAATAGAAAGCATTACACCTATATAACAGAAAAAGCTAAGACCCAATTTAACTAACAGTATATCTGTTTACTGATCTAACTAACCCCTTTAACCTTAACTATAAAAAAACCCTTTAAACCTAAATTGTTTCTTTTAAACCAAGAGAATCAAAAGTAAAATGGAGATTAAAATATTGATCGATTTTTTCCGTTTCATTTCTATTGGTTATCTAAAAGATTCCAATATATCTATATATATAATATATATAATTCATTGCTTATATACTCAACATATTCATTGTTAATCGAATCAGAATTATATGCATACATATATACATCTGATTCTATCTATACTATCCTATGATATTCTGCTTCTGTTCCAAAGCAAGTAAATGTTTTTCAGTTGAAACAAAAGTTTATTCCTTTTCTGTGCTACTCCCCCTTAAAATAAACTGTTATATTTATCGGTGCTAATCTTCCTTTGCGACACTTTCACAAATCTGTACTACTCTTCTAGCACAATTATTGACTGATCTCTGCTACTCTTCTAGTAATCTGTACTATCTCCCCCATGAAGGTTTCTTTTCATCTGTTATAATCTGTTATAATCCTACTTACAGAGCTATTTCTACTAGTCCTTGCTATACTTCAGTTCATAAATTCTACTAATCTCAACTACTGTTCTATCTTCTTCTATTTTTTACTACTCTATTCTCACTTCTCGCTTTGGGTTTGTTCTTCTCTTTCAATTGCTTTCGTTGGGTCAAATTATAAAAGGGTTTTAGGTACTGGTAAAGAAAGGGTTAAAAGCTTGGTGAAAATGGTTAATGCATGTACAAGTGTGTGTGTGTGTGAGTGAGTGGTGTATGTTTTGTTTGTGTGTGTAAGTTTATTGGTTATAGGTTAGGTTTATAGTAGGTATAAAAAAGTGTTTGAAAAGACAAAAACTAAATAATTTAATGAATTGATTCCAAACGTTATGTTCACATGGCAATGGCAATGGATGAGGATGAGGATGAGGATGAGGATGAGGATGAGGATGAGAATGGAGGCTATAGCATATGGTTAGTTGTAGATGGACGGATGAAGGGGTTAGTCTGATTGGTTGGTGGTTTGGTGGGGTGCCAAGCTAAGAGATAAGCAAAAGCTAAACATAGAGAACCACTTACCGCCTTCATGATGCTCTTGTCCCAGGCGACGCACGACTCCAGCACATAGAGCGCCATGGCCAGTTGAGCAGTTGTATGGGAACGGGAGACAGCATCGCGCCACTGCAGTAGACCCTTTGGGATGTTCTCAATCTTTTCGTCCTTATCGCTGTCGCAATTGCTGACAGGCGAGGCAGCTCCGGAGCAGGGTTCGATGCTGCCAGCAGCTGCAGCTGCAGCGTCACAGGTAGTTGCGCCCACATTTGGCGTAGTTGCAGCAGCAGCTGCTGCCAGTGCCATGGTTCGCTCATTGAAGGCGGACGAGCTGACGCTGTTGCCGGGCTGCTGTGTCTGTTGTTGCGCCAGCAACTGTTGCTGCTGCTGTTGCTGCATTTGCAGCAGGTAAGCGGCAGCTGAGGCGGAGTTTTGCGTCTGGGTTGAGGTCTGTTGATTCTGGGCAATCACTGCCAGATGTGCATCACCAGTCTGAGAGCCAAGTGGTGGCTTTAGATAGCGTCTCTCAATGTTTATCTCCAGGTCAATGATGCGCTCCCTGATCATGGGTATAATACTGACAAACTCCTCCTCGGTCAGATCCTCGGGCTCTGTGAGATTCAGTTCGTTCTCGCTGCGTGTGGGCAGCTGCCAGTTCTTGAGCTGCATCGAGGCACTGGCCACCTTGTCCTCAAGTGATTCCAGCTGCTCCAGTAAGGCCAGTTCCACTCGTCTGGCCACCTTGGGATTCCAGTCGCCAATTTTATCCGGACGCGTATACTCCTCCGGCTCGCCAGCATCGCCAGTCTGTGGCTCGTTAAGCTTCAGCTGATAGTTGACGCCAAGTGGCTCCTCGAGTCCCAGGAAACGAGTCAGATTCTCCTGCAGCTCACGCTCTCGCAAGCCCGAGGGATTCAGTGTCTTTAGGAGTTGGCGTAGTTTCTGCTCATCGTCCACCTTCCACCAACCGTAGCGTTGCCTGCGTGGCACGTAGACGCCGTGCACCTTCTCCGGGAAGCCAGCCAGCTTCACCTGCTCCAGCAGTCGATGCTCATCCGGCGTCATCGAGAGCGGCAGAGGAATGTCTATGGGTATATAGGTCTGTACGCTGCTTAGGGACATGTTGGCTATGTTGTGGTAATAGGCCTGGGATAGTGCCTCATCCAGACGCAATTCGATCTTCGGCTTTAGCTCCAATGATTCCTTAATGCTGCCCCCGCCGACGACACCGCCGCCTGTATCCGGTGCGGCATCAGTGGCCATACGAAAAAACGTTTCCGGCTCGGATTTCGACATAGCTATGGATACCTTATGCTCCTCATCGGTTGCCTGGCAGCGGCGATGAGGAGACGCCAGACCGTTTTTTGACACTGTTAACTTCCCCTGCTCATACTCATCCAGCTTCGCCTGCATCTGCTTCTCATCCAGCCCGGACAGCGTGAAGATGCACTCCTGGCTGAACTTCGTCGGATCCACCTTGCACTCCTCCATCGGTATGCTATAGTACTGCATGTTATTGATCAGATCCCAGGGATGTCCCTGCAGCTGCACCTGGGCACTGCAGTTCTGGTAACTCACGTAGCTCAGCTGCAGATCGCTGGCCACCACGCCGCCTTCCTCTGGGGGCAACTCGCTTATCAACGGCACCTCTCGCTTCACTATGGAGAACCATTTGGGTGTGGCATCCTCGCTGGGATGGGATGTCGACACAATGATGCAGTCATCCTCCTTTTTGATATCATCCATTTCCAGCTTATCACAGTTGCCATTGCTGCCACCAATGATGCCTCCCATGCCTCCCATGCCTCCCATGCCTCCCATGCAGCCCATGCCAGCCATGCCAGCCATGCCTCCCATTCCACCCATTCCTCCCAATCCACCAATGTTGTTGTTGTTGTTGCTGAGTGTGGGAATCAGTCCTGGTATTGTGGGTATCTTGATTTCAGCCTCGAAGTCCGTTTTGGTCGAGATTACAGTGGGTGGCGGACCCATGAGCTCTATTTCCGACTTGACCTTAATCTCGGGTCGTGCCACCACAGGCTCCATGGCTGCATGGTTGACACTGGCAGGCATCACCACCTCGTCATCATCATCGCCCAGATCCACGATCTCTGGCTCCACCTTGTTAATCTCTGTTACATCATCATCATCCTCATCCTCGGCTGCAGCGTTGCTCTCTTTGAGGCTCTGTTGCTGCTCCTCGTGATTCGTTGGCGACACTTTGACATTGTCCACTTCATCTCCATCCACTTCCATTTGCTCTGCTGCTGTTGGAGCGTCATCACTTGACTTTGCCGTTGCTTCGGCGGCTTCACTTGCTTCTGTCTGTGGCTCTGGCAGCGGCTGCTCGTTGCTTGTTGGTTTCTTTTGCTCTTGCAGCTGCTCGTCCATGGACTCCAGTGCCTCATGGTAGTCACATATGTCGTTTTGTGCCGACTCCAGGGCTTCAATGAATATGCCACCAGCCTTGGGCAGCTTCCAGTAGCGACGCCAGAAACGATCCTGTCCAAAGCAGGCGGCACGCAGCTGATTGGTGCTCTTCTCCAGCGCCTCCTTGCAGTTCAGTGAGGCACGCACAATCTTGTCCAGCTTCTTCTGCAGCTCATCGGCGCTGAGGCGATTGTCCTCGTCCTCCTCCACATTGGTTATCTCCGAGTCCAAGTCGGACAGGTCGTCCTCAATGATGCTAACGTCATGGCTCTGACTGTTTCCATCCTCATTGATGGAGTTCCTCGCGCCGCTCTTCTTGGCCTGCAGCAGCGCTGTCATGGCTCCATCTGTGGCTACTCCCGCTGCTGGTACAACAGCTACAGCTGCAGGTGCCACTCCTCCTCCGCCGTTCTGTTGATACTCATCCAGTTTGGCCAATTTTAATGGACTCACTTCAGGCACTGCAGACACCACAGATTCGTTATTCCCATTGCCATTGCCATTGGCATTGCCTCCGTTTGGAGCAATCGCTACTGCAGCATCGCCATCCAATTCCATGGGCTGTGGCTCTGGCTGTGGCTGTGGCTGTGGCTGTACTGCGTCCGAGTTCTGCTGTGTCTGTTGTGTCTGTTGTGTCTGTGGCTCCAGCGGCTTCGTGTGCTCCTCAGCAACAGCTTTCTGTTCAGTGTTGCAATCCACAGCAGTTGCCGCTGGAGTAGCATCCGCTGCAGCTGCATCAGCATTCGCTGCCTCGATCGTGGCCTCAGCTGTGGCAGGGGCAGGCGTCTGTTTATTGGCCTCTGCCGCTTCTGCTTCGGCTTCAGCTAACTTGGCTAGACGTTCCCGCTCGCGTTCGGCATCGAGCTTCTGCTTCTCCAGCAGCGCCTGCATGGCCGCCTCTCGCTCGGCTTGTGCCTTCTCGTAGGCCTCAATGCGCGCCTTGCGCTGGTGCAGCGCCTTGTACTTGCGCACCTTCATGTCCGTCATGTACTTCTCCTTGCGCATCTGGGCACAAGTCTCCAGGCTGCCATCGATTTGGCGCAGCACCGCCTTGTTCATCAGCAGATCATTGCAGAGATGCGCCAGCATCTGTGCCTTGCGCGTGGGATTCAATGCCACAAAAGGTCTATCCTTCAGAGCATGCGACAGTTTCCAGGTGTCATTCTCGTGCAGCAGCTTGTAGTACTCGTGATTCTTGGCGGAGTGTGTCACTGTCTCGGCGTCCACCTGGTGATGATCGGGCACTCGTCGTTCGCGCTCCCTGTCCACAGTGATGCCATGCATCTGGCGTATCTCTCCTGTCGCCGTGGCGTACAAGTAGATGCGCAATATTTCGGACACATTGGAGTTGGTTATATCGGCATTGCGCAGGGACTGGCCCAACAACGTTGTGTGGCGTCCGGGATTGGGCACACCCGGATCTTCAATGGCGCAGACTAGCAAGTGCGTCATGACCGAGAGCAGCTCCTCCTCAGCATCCACATTGCTGTCGCTAATGAGCGCATCGTGCAGGTTCTGCAGAGACGGCAGCGATTCCATGTCAAAGCCCAGCGTCTCGCCGAAGTTGTGCAGGAATTCAAAGACCATCAGCAGGTCAGCCATTGCCTGGCCAGGCAGACGATTGCCCGCTATGCGATCCAGTTCCGGTACACTCAACTCCTGTGGCAGCTCCGAGTCCTCATTCGGTTTGCGTATCAGCTGCAGAATCTCTGCGTCTCGTTTGCGCTCGGCCATGCGACGTTCGCGCAGTATCAGGCGATCCAACACCAGCTGATGCTTCTTCTTCTCCCGCTCCTCAAACTTGCGACGAAGCTCCAGCATGCGTATGAGGTTCATGTGCTGGCGACGGCGTTCACGTTCCTGCAAAGAACCACAAAATGATTAGCTCTCAGTTCCCAGTTCAGGCAAAAGGATTTACTCACCATTTCAGCAGCTAAAAGCATCTCCTTTTGCTTCTGCAGTTCCTGTGGAAAGTTGAGAGAGAAGAAAGAAGCAATTGGTCAGTTAGGATACATTAATTGATTCATTATATAATCCCTAGATGGACATATACTCCATAGGAATAAGTTAAAGTGAAGATTCTAATGGATAACTTAGGATTATAAACTAAAACAAAATTGAATTTTAGGACAGAGGATTGAAGGTTTAATTAAGCAGCTTTAAGGATATCTTGTGGGGATTCCATTGAGCTGGCAGCTTTGCCTTATTGAAGCGTTAAATAAGAAAGGTTTAAGTATCGGCTATGTAATTGGATTTGTACCTGTTCCTTGGCTAAAATAGCTTCCTGGCGTCGCTTCTCTTTCTCCTGCAGATAGGGAAATAAAAATGAAAAATTAGTCAAGTTCAAGCCGTTGGCAAAGGCGGAGGGGGAGGGCGATAACTTACCTGTGCCTTTTTGAGTAACTCCTCCTGCTTGAGACGATCGAGTTCCTCTTGACGCTTCTTGCGCTCCTGCAGATGTGAGTTTACAATTAGTTTGGAATAATTCTATATAGCGTATGAATGTGAGATTTACCTCAATGGCCTGTTGATTCTTCAGCTCCTTCTCCTTGCGCTGCTGATCCAACTTGGCATTCTTCTCCTGACGCGCCTTCTCCTTGTTACGTGCCAGCTCCTCCTTTTGCAGCTTCTTGGCATCCCGCATGGCCTGCTGCTGCTTGGCAATCTCTATACGCTGCTCCACATTGAGCGTCTGGCGTGTGAACACCTTCAGATCCTCCAGACGCTTGGCCACATCCTCATCTGTCATGCGTATATACTCCCCATCATTGGCATAAGGAGGTGGCGCTGGTTGTAGAAATGAACCCACAATGGCTCGAGCTGAGAAGCTAAAGTTCTCTCGTGTCAGACTCGATGGCTGCTGTTCCAGTAGCTGCGGGAAAGAGAAGCAAAAATCAAATTATAAAATTGGAAGCTGGGAAATATGTTCAATATCTATTCAGAAAAATGTGTTCTCTCTGATCCAAGTGCGGAACAGAAAGAAGAGGAGAGGTATAAAGGGTTCAAAGTGCAGGTAGCTTAGGTGTAGGTTGTTCCACTGTGTAGAGGTTCCACTGTACAGTTATACACGAGATGAACGAACAGCTAGTTAGAAATTCTCTTTACAAACTCACAGCAAACACTTGTCCAATGCTCTTCAGCGGCAAAGCGCTGCCCGGAGCATAGTAGGTGACTTCGCCCCGGATCTGTCCCTGCTTGGTGAGTCCGCGTATCACTGTGTCCCGTTTCCAGCCGAGTTCGAGCGGCACACGCAGCTCTGCCACATTGAGTATGTTGGCATCTTCGCTCTCCGACTCCGAGAGGCCACTTTCAGCGGCAATACTCTCCGAATCCGTTGATGTTTCCATGTGAGCGCTGGCCTCGCTCAGCGCTAAACGAATTTTCTCCTGTAAGAGATCAGGTAGGATTAGATAGGAGCTATGAAATAGATGAAGTGACGTCCAGTTACTTACAATATCAGCGCCTTGTTGAAGTAGCTGCTGTGTGGATAACATGGGCTTCAGTCCCACGGCGCGAGATTGGGCCAGCAGCGATGCAACTGTATTCTTCTTGGGTTTGGACACGCCGCGTCCCAAATTGCGCGGACGACCTTCCTTGTACGTTGAGGAGCCAGAGCCAGAGCCAGAGCCAGAGCCAGAGCCGGAACCAGAGCCAGAGCTAGAGGTCCCAGAGTTAGCTGGCAGTCCGCCGGGTGCAGGTGAAGGCGATGCACCGCCTCCAGCACTGCCACTGCCACAAACTGAGCCACCAGGCATGCCACCAGCACCGCCCAAGGCGGCGGTTATGGAGCTTAAGCTCTGCAAACTATTGGAGCCATTACCAGCACTGGCCTGTGCCTGTGCCTGCGCCTGATACTCGCTGGCCAGATTGCCCAGAGCAGCAGACGCTGTGGCAGCAGCTGCAGCTGCGGCTGCGGCTGATGCAGTTGTGGCACCAGCTGCAGCTGTATTGGCGCTGCTATTGCTGCTCTTGTCTGAGGGTTTCATAGAAAGATTTAGCGGGGCATCAAAGTCATCTATGGTGATGGGATTCGTGGCAGAACCAATGGCACCGCTGACAGGCACTGCGCTCGACTTGAGGCTGAGATTGACGCCAGAGCCGAGGCCCGAATCAGTAGTCAGATCATGCAGCTCCTTGCCACAACCCTTGCTGGACAGATTGTAAGCACCATTCGAGGTGATGGTCGGTGGCAGCTTGATAACCTCCACCCTATCATTGGACGCATTCTGGTTATGGCCATGATTCTGCCCATGACCCAAGCCAGCTGTAGAGCCAGCGCCAGCAATGCTGGTCACTGTGGCTGACGACGACGAAGCGGAGACTGAAGAGGCGGAAACACTGGCCTTTGTCACATTGCAGAGTTGATCCATGGAAGCCATGCTCAGGCCCATAGGCATGCCCGCAGCTCCCAGCATGCCATGCAGATGCTGCTGTTGCTGTGCCGCCGCTGCCATGGCCGCGTACTCAATCTCTAATCTCGCCCGCTTGGCCGGACTGAGACCTGGAAATGCAAGCAAAGAGGAAATGGCATTTGTTGTAGTCTCTAAATCCTTTTGTTGTTGTTGTTGTTGCTGCTGTTGTTGTTGTGTAAGGTGTTGCTGTTGTTGTTGTTGTTCTGCTTGTTGTTGTTTCTGTGTGGACTGTTGTTGCTGTTGTTCTGTTTCAGAGATTGTTTTCTTGCGACCGCGTGAGGTACTACCAGGTATCTTGGGGCCCACAATGGAGGACGTGTACTTAATGATCTCCGTGTCCGGCGGCAACCTGACACCCAACAAGGATGGATGCTCGTTGCTGCTGCAAAAAGTAAGAAACCCATTTAATTTCCAATCCTTCAGCTGCTGTTGCAATTGCTCCAAATGGAGAATTGTCTTACCTGCTCATCATAGCAGCATTGGACATGTAATCTTTAGTGCTGCTTTTGCCACTGCCACCGCCACCAGCAGCGCTGCCAGACATCGTTGTGCTGGGCACCTGTTGCTGCTGCTGCTGTTGCTGCTGCTGTGAGGCATGCGGGGATAAGGCAACCGTCGCACTGGGAGAGACACCACTGCTCGCCGCAAATGCATTCATGGCCGCCTGCATGCTCTGCTGTGGCGTCATGCCAAGAGTACCGAATTGCGAGAGAGAGTTAAGTGCATTGAGCGAGGGATTATTCTTGTCCCGTTCGCGGTCCTTGCTGGAATTGCCCAGGCCGCTGCTGCTGGAGATGCTGCCATGTGGTGACATAGCCAGGCCAGGATGTAGGCTGCCAATTGTAGCCGCATTGCTGCTGCTCGAGCTGACATTGTTGGACGTCTTGCTGCTGGACATAATGCCGGCACCAACGCCGCCATTGCCGCTGTTCCCGGCATTCAGACTCATGGCCAGATTGGACAGCCCGTGAGCATGCAGAGAGGAAGCGCTGCCAGCACCACTGACGCTTGATTTTTTGCCCGAGGAACTGTTGGAACTGCTGCCACTGCCCAAGCCAGACATGCCTCCCACGCCAGAGCCAGAAGCAGCGGCTGCTACTGCCTGCATGGCCAACAGTTCCTTGTGCAGTGTAACCGGATCGTAGGCAGATCCCGGATTGTTTGTTAAGCCGCTGCCACTGCTGCTGCTGGTCATCGTCGACGGTTTGCCATAGGCACTGGCAGTGCTCTGCAATCAAATCTTGAGTTTATCAACTGATTCCCTGCATCATGAGATTCCTCCACTTACCTTGTAGCCGCCGTGGCCCGTGCTGCTCGAGGATATTGACGAGTTGTTGCCCGTGCTCACCGAAGGCTGCATGCTGGCACCAGGCATCCCAAAGCCGTGCATGTTGGCCAGAGCTGCCGCCGGATTGTTGGCAGCTGCCGCAGCAGCTGCTGCCGCTGCTGCATTGAGGCTATTGGCCAAGCTTTGTTGCTGTTGCTGCTGTTGCTGTTGCTGCTGTGCGGCGCGTTTCTCTTTGCGCGATTTGTTCGACTTGCTGCTGGAGCTGCCGCTAACACTGGAGCCACCACCTCCACTGCCACCTACACCAACCATGCCAGCGGTGCCACCTGCTCCACCACTAGAGCCTGTGCCGCCAGCGCCCATAGCCATGGCGGTTGGTCCAAACGCGGCTGCCAGATCCGGATGTGGAAATGGCGAAAGACCTGCCTGCAGACGGCTGAAATAATCCTGCGCGGCCAATTGAGCCATGGACCACCAGTCTACAATATCAAAGGTAAACAATACAATACATACCAGAACATAAGAATATGATAGAGAGTAGAAAAATAAAAAATAAAAATGAAATGTGCTTGGCTGTTCGTCGATGTGTGGCTCAATTTAAGGGCCAACACAAGGAGGAAGAACAACCAAGAATCGTTACTATAGGAGAGTTTTCTTCAAATGAATCACATGTAGATGAAACATTTGCTGTTTAACTCCAGAAGAGAGTAGAATAGCATTGAAAAGGATTAAAGGAACACAGTTGAAGAAAGAAAGTATATGAAAATTAGTTATTGAAAATTTTACACAGCTGCCTGCCGCCTTGACCAAGAATCGAACTCGCGAATAGTTAAACATACTACTACGAGTATAAGAAGAAGCAATTGTCAAAGCTCTTCTTACGCTCGCTGTCTCATTCTAACACACACATATTCAGTGCTGCTGCTTCTTCTTTCTATGATGTTGTCCTTTCAGCTCTCACTTTTTGTCGCAACAACTTAACGAGCAACACCACAGCAGCTGCTTAGCATCCTCTCTCTCAGTGGCTACTTTTCATTTGTTTTGTGTTTTAATAACTTTTTTTTTATTTTATGTTCTTATTTTGTTCTTCGTTTTGCGCATTTTGGGTGCTCCTCGCATTTGCTTTGTGTTAATTTTTTAAACGAGTGTCGATGCCGACATTTTACTCACTTGCTGGATGCAGACCTGCCAGGCTGGCCGCCTGTGAGGCCGCAACGGCCATTGTGTTTTGATGATGGTGTGCGGCCATCGATGAGTAGCGGTCATTGGCGGCTGCTGCGCCGGCAGCGTTTGGCAGCAGGCCCAGACCTGCGGCGGCGGCTGCATTGAACTGTGAATTAAAGAGCGGATTGGATGCAGCTGCAGCTCCGGTGGGATCACGGCCCCAATATGCTGTAAAAGAGAGACAGAGAGAGAGAATAATATATATAATTTAACTGTATTCTATTTGTTATATTTTGATTTTATTTTTATTTTGTATATTTACCAAATAAGGAAGCGGCATCTAACAGTCCGGAGGGATCGTGTGGCCCACCAGCCCCGGCAACTCCACCCGCACTGGAACCGCTCTTCCCTCCGTGATTGTTTGAGTTTTTACCATCGTTGCCGCTGCCATCGCCGGCATTTTTGTTCATGTTAAAGTGGAGAGAACTTTTGTATTGAATTTATAGCTCTTATCCAATTGTTGATGCCTTTGTTATTATTTGTATTATTTTTGTTTTTGTTTTTGTTCTTGTTCTTGTGGTGTTTATTACAGTCTGAAAAATACACAAGAGAAACAAGAATAAAATGAAATGAGTAAAAAAGAAAAAACGTAATATAAAAACATTTCATTAACTACATTATTAAACTCTCGCTTAATCTTCTTTTTTTGCTCTCACTCTCATTCTCAATTTTGGTCGGCAACGCCATAACAGCCACAGCGGCCGTGCGAATATTGAACGCAAAGAGGAAATGGCACAAACATGAAAACCAAAACAAAACTACAAAAAAAAAACTACTACACCACACACCCGTACACACATACAGATACAAAACGACAGCGGGAGAGTTCGTTGTGTGCGAGAGCATTATTAAAAAGAGAGAAAAAGAGCAGAAAACATACCGCTTTTGACTCTTACCCAATCGCTCAGCACACCACTACACCTGCATACAGACGAAAGTAGAAACAGAGCGAATTTAGAGCGTCGCATAGCGCGCAACTCAAACATAGCACACACACACACACACACACACAACCTTACAGAAAAGATACGGCGAAAAATAATGTACGCACGAATTGCAATAAAAAAAATAGAGAGCAGGAAAAAAAGAAAAACAATTTACAACTCAAGCTAATTACATTTCCCAAGTCATTAGAGGCATTTTAGCCAAAATTTAAAGAAAAAAAAATACAACCAAAATTGGTATATTTCGGTACACAAGTGTTCACTCGATGACTGAACCTTACACACACACACACACATACTAGTGTACATTAACCGCTGCGGCGACTGATGCATACATAAAGCGAAAAAGAAAATGCCGTTTGGTATTGTAATGAATTGTATTAAAGCAGAGTATTTATTTTGTTGTTGCTGTTGTTGTTGTTGTTTTTGTTGTTGTTGTTGTTGGTATTTTACTAGTTTCATTTCTCTTTTTAAATTTCATTCATAAATGTTTGGAGCTTAAGTCTTGAATGCATTTGCATTTACACATTTTGCCGCAGCCGAAAGCGTTACAGCGCTGTCGACGATTCTGACTAAGCGCTGACTGAGACGCAGACATTCTGTCGGCCTTTTGTGAAAAAAAACAAGATAAAGGAAACCAAAAATATAAAAACAAAAAAAAAACGAAAATTACTGCATTTGCACTTTATAGGTGGTTGCTTACTTAATAAACGGTACTTTTTATATGTGTAGCCTAATTGTTGATACATTTCACATATTTTTTTTTTATTAATTTTTCACTGCATTTTGTAGATAAAAATTCACAATTAAAATTATTTACACGCAAGCGGTACGAAAAGCAAACTAAATATCTGTGGGATAACGCGCCGACTGAGAGCGACCTAAGCGAGAAAACAAAAACGCGCTCGACATGTTACAAGTGGAATTGAAACATGAGAGCCATGGGCCATGGCACAGTACAGCGCGAGTTTAAGTGTGAGAAGCAATGAATGGATCGACGTTGGCGTCGACGGTAACGTTGACGTTTACGTCGACTTCCACATCGACATCGAGTTCAGAGACGCGTATTCACAGTGGTTGATAATTACCAATTTTTTTCTTGTCTGTGTGTGTGTGTGTGTGTATGTTTTGTGTTTTTTTTTAAATTTATTTATTTGTGGTTTTGGTTGTGTTTTATTTTTTTGTTTTTATTGCGAAAAAGAAAATGCATATTTTTGTGAATTAATCATTTTAATGAGCATACGTTTAACAGGCGGTAGTGCCATAATAGAGGGGAGGCTCGTTTTAGACGTTGGTACAATTTTTAATAACAGTTATTGCGTTTCTTGCTGTCACGCATCAAACAACAGATGTGTGTATGTGTGTGTGTGTGTGTTTGTGTGTTTGTGTGTGTGGTTATCAGAAGACTATCTGAGAAGGCGGGAATGCAAGTGTGTTATGAGTTGAAAGAACGGTAGGTGAGGGTACTGCGGGATGCAGTATGCTATTGAATCGATTAAAGTTGTTCCAGATATATGCGTAAATAGGTAAATAGCAAATTAAAGAGACAAATAAGTATACAAAGAGAAAATTGAAATGTGTTAACTTGTTGTTTTTCAGTTCTTCTTGTTTCTTTTGGTTTTATGCTTTAAGTATTTTATGATGGTTACCGCATAGCGAGACCTCTGTACAGGTCATAGCGTCGCGTCGTCCATGCCGCCAGCAGCAACAATAACAATGACAACAGCAGCTGAATCTACTAGTTGTTCATATGAGAGTGAGAGGTGCGAGAGTCGTACGGATGGCGGGCGTTACAGCAAAGACAAAAACACAAACAATTGGAACAGAGCAAAAGCTTTGGCAGTTTCATTTGAGCATTTATCGTCGCCGCTGCTGACGCTGGTGTCACCGTCCACAACGTCGACAGCGAAACAAACCCGATGCCGAGGATGACGCCGACGCGCTGCCAATGAAAAGGTGCGCGCAGTGTGCGTACAGGCATGGGTAAGGAAGGGAGGCGGGATGAATTGACTGCTTGCTGTCGCTGTCGCTTGTTGTTGCTGTTGCTATTGTTGTTGTTGATTTTGTTTTTCTTGTTCTTCGGTTTTGTTTTTGCGCTTACTTGATGTGTAGATATCTTTTTATTTTCATTTTTTTTTTTTTGCCTATAGAGAATGACTGACGCGCTGCCTTAACACTCTCGTGCCTCTCTCACTCTCTCTCTCTCTCTCTGTCTTTTTCTATCTCTGCCTGACTGACCGACTGCGCGACGGAATGCCCTGCTGCCTGCCTGACTGCCTGCCTGCCTGCCTGCCTGACTGACTGAGTGACTGACTGTTTGACTGTCCGACTGCCTGCTTGTCGTTTCAATATTTGTGACTGACAGAGTACAAATGTGAAATTCTTTTTATTGTGCGCTCGACCGACGACGCCGTCGTTGGCGTCACTGGCATTGATCTCCCCACCTTTCCCTCTGTTTTGCTGCATTGCTTGTTCTTGTGCTTGTTGTTATTTGTTGTATTTTTTTCTGCTCTTGATTATCTCTAGCTCAACTGGCATTCGTCACTCAGTTTTTAGGCATGTATATGTATGTGTGTGTGTGTATTCTCTCTGTATGTGTATGCGTGTGTGTTTAAGTTTGTGTATTCTATTGTGTATCTTTGGCAAATGCCGCTGCTTTTGTGTTATACACACAAAAGCAATGACAACCAAGTCGCCTGATACAGTAATTTGTTGAATTTCTATTTTATTTGCTCGGCGAGAAAGAAGCAGCAGAACAACTCCCAATGTTAATCAATTTTAAGTTTTCACTCTCACAATAAAATTGACAATAAACAATTAATAAATAACAGAATTGAGTGCATTTTAGATTGAAGTTGAGTGCAATTTAAATACATATTCAAATTAAAATGATGAATTCATTAACACAATGTATTGATCGGTAATACACATGCACACACACATAAGCACTAAAGGCAGCAGTAAAGGCAGCAGCAGAGGCAGCAGCAGAGGCAGCAGCGACAGCAGAGCTTTAAGCAATGAGCGCCGCCTAAGCCAGCAGCGAATGCCATTTTGAGTTTCTTTAATTATTGGCTCTGTGAGTTGTTTGATGTTCCCTTTAAGCGTTTCAATTCAATCTGTAGCGTCTTTTTTTTTCTACAATACTAATGCATGTTGTTGTAACTACATTGGTATGTGTGTAGATAAATATATATATGTATATATATATTTATGTTTCACTTGTCCGCAGCCTTCGTTAATCATCTTTGACTATACACCGTACTCAGAAATGCATTTGTAATTTTGCTGAAATTCTTGAGCATTTAGATTTAGGTTTTGGTTGTTGTTGTTGATGTTCTTCTTCTTCACCTTGTTATTATTATTCTTGATGTTGTTGTTGTTGCTTCTACTGCTAACCATGCGTCGCGCCATCTTTTGATTGTTGGCGGCTTTATAGCACGCCGACAATTTTTAGTTTCCATTGCCTTTTCGCCTTTTCTCATTACTCAAGTTAACTCTTGCGGTAAACGTAGAGAACGGAGAGTGGAGAAGGGGGCATAGAACTGAACTCAAAGCATTGAGTAGTGAGTGGCTTGGCATAGCATGGTATGGCATGGCATGGCTTGGCATAGCTTGGCATGGCTTGGCTTGGCTTGGCTTATACCTCTTGTTCGTTCGCATGTTTTGTTGTTGTTGTTCGAGTTGTAGTTGTAGTTGTACTTGTTGTTACTGTAGCTGCTGGCTCTTCTTTATTTTATCTTTCTTCGTTGCGAGGTTATTGACTCAAAGCAAGTAAAAGACCGAGATAGATATACAGATAGAGAACGCAGACAGACAGCGACAGGGCGAAACCGATACCCGCAGCGACGGACGCGTTGAGTCGCGTCGCAACGCGTCGCATCGCCTTTGCCATCATCGCGATCTTCATTTGGTCTCTTCGCTTGTTTGGTCTGTCTTCTGTCTTCTGTTTCTGTTTTATGCCCCATTTTTGCAACTTCTGACTGGATGAGGGCCAGAGTGCAACGTCGTTTGCAACAGCAACAAAAGATTCAACTAAATATACTCCTTCTTTCCCTCTTTATCTTTCTCCCATTATATTACCATTGCATATTTGCATCTGTCCAGAGTCACCTCAGCAGCACCCTCCCTCCCCCCACCATAACAAAGGAAAATGAACACAAATAATTGAATACAATCGAATTCTTTTCAGTAGCCTTAAATATAACAGAATATAACAATTTCGCTTAACTGCTTTTGTCAACTATAAAATCAATATTAATTCTAATCTATTTTGTTTTCAAGGACGAAGATAAGGGGAGCAAGAAGAGAGAAGAAATGTAAGTCAATGTTGAATGATTCTTCTACCTTTTTTGCTTGAACGTAACTAAAAAATCGTTTAAGATTTATTTCACCAACTGAAATGGCACCAAAAGAGTGAGAAAGAAGACGAATAACTGCAAATAACAAAGAGAGAGAAGGATGTATAGTGTTAGAGAAGGGAGTAAAAGCAGCCTAAACATAACCGTTATAATGTGAAAAAGGTTTTTACTGCACCATCACAGCAGAGGAGTGAGGTGTGAGCTGCGGTAGGTGCGGTGGTGCCAGGAGCATATATAAAAAGCGAATACAAGTAGGAAAACAGGACGGTAGAAGGGTAGACGGGTAGCAAGTTACCAAGACAAGCAGAGTAGAAATGGGAGAAGTGGAAATTGGGATAAGAAGTCGATTCGTCCACTTGTTTTTTGGTGTTGTACACATTATTATCAAGGATATCGCTAACCAGTTGGCGGTGGGGTTTGGGTTGGCTGCGCGCGCTCAAGAAAATTGTGTAAAAAACCGAACGAACCCAACATACACAGAAACACCAAACATACATACAAATATACAAACATACATACACACACACACACACACACGTTGAATGTAAACTCTGCCACAAACTGTGCTGGGTACAGAAGGTGTCCGTGGGCAGAGACATGGCATATGCGAGGGTGATAAAGATGACGGGGTGAAAGGGAAAAGGGCAAGGGAAAGGTAAAGGGAAATGGCGAGGAAGGACAGCTCAGCCGGGACAAAGCTGAGCTGGGCTGGGCTTGCTTGGAGTGGGATGTACTGATGTGGGGTGGGTCGGGTCGAGTCGGGTCAGAGTTACACTAGGAATGAGACAAAAGTCCCAGCCAAAGCCATGGGCTGTCGCGCAGCGAAATACACAGGAAACGAGCGCGCAAGGACACACACGTTGCGTGGGTGGCAAAGAGCACACAAAAAGGGGCAGACGATAGAAGGCAGAAGACGACAAAGGGGTGGAAGTTAGCAGCAGCAGCAGCAGCAGTAGCAGCATTGACTGTGGCAGAGCAGCAGCAGCAACGAAACCAAACTGAACGAAGGGAGCAGCAAAACTAAAATTGAAAATGGCAACGATGCCGAAAAGGGGAAAAGGCATTGGCGATGGCAATGGCAACGGCAACGGCAAAAGCAACGACAACATCGACGGCAACAGCGACGCTAGCGCAGTGACAGTGACAGCACCAACGCTGGCAGAGCTTGTAGCAACAACAACAACAACAAAAGCAAACAAATGAATTTATGCAGCTAACAGCACACAACACCAACAACAACAACAACTGCGAATTGTAGTTGAAATATTTATGTAACGGTGAAATAGTTGTATTTGCTGCAGCCTGCAGGAGTAGAAGTTGGAGTAAGAGTAAAAGGAAGAGGGGGAGGAGGCAGTGCATGTGGAAGTGGAAGTAGTGTATTGCTAGTGCTAGTGCTAGCGTTAGTAGCAGTAGCAGCAGCAGCAGCAACAGCAGTGAAGGAAAAGAGGTTGGAGGAATGCATGGGAAAAGGCATTCAAAATGGAACGAGAGCGCGCACACGACCCATAAATTAGAGTGTGAGTGGGAGAGAGAGACAAACTAAAAGAGTGTGAGTGTAAATGTGATTGTGATTGCGAATGTGAGACGGATGGAACTAAGAGCAGGGTAAAGAGAGAGAGAGAGAGAGAAACAAACAAACAGACAGAGAGCGAGCGAGAGAGAGAGAGCAAGTGCGAGTTCGTACACGAAGGAGCGAACAATCGAGGCAAACGAACCAAACGAAACGAGCAAAAGCAAAGCAAACGCCAACTACAACGCAACAAAAGGGTACACAAGGGGGGCTAAGGAGTGCATGCAGCATCGTAAAAACATTACTGCAGTTGGGAGTTGATGAGGGGCAGTGGCAGAGATGCAGAGAGGGAGGCGGGAGGCAGACATTGACGTATTTGCCATTTGCAACCAGACCAAACTACTGCCCACTCAAACTGAATGCAAGCTTGGGGCTATAACAACAGAAACAGAAACAACAACAGCAACAACTATAACAACAACAACAACAACAACTACTATAACAAGCACTAGGAGCACTAGGATCTGCGCTAGCAGTTGCAAGTGGAACGTAGGGAAAAGTATAACCAGGATGAGACAACGACGCACAGTGCAAGTAGCACAGCAGCAGCAGCATTGGCAGCAGCAGCAGTAGAAGGCAGCAGGCAGCATCTGTCCTAGGGTTGACAGCAGTTGAAGCAACTACACACACATACACAAACACACACACACACACATGCTTACACAACAACAAAAATACAAATACAAATGCAGAACAACTTGGGCAGAAAACAGAGCCATGCGAAAGGGGATTCGGAGCTGTAGGGGAAGGGGGAAGGCAGTGAGGGGCTTGTGCACACTACTGGGCGGCTTTGTGGCTGTACAGAATGCGCCCAAATGTGCTCAATGGTTGGTTGCCTCTCATTCTTGTTGTTGTTGTTGCTGTAGTTTATGTTGTTGCACGTAGAATAGAACATAGAAGAATGAGGAGTAACAAAAAGAGGAATTACAGCAACATCAACAACAACAGTAGCAACAAGAAGAAGCAAAATTGATAACATTCATCCATTCAGCCACTGGAAGGCACTGTACCACTGTGCGTTATACATCGCTCTTAGAGAGGTCAGAAGGTAAGGAGTTCGAGAGGTAAGTGCTAAGCACATGATACAAAGTTGAGTGTGGCATGGGGTTGGGGGAGGAGGCAAGTTAGTAGCACATTATTGGATACGCTGCATGCGATATAGCCTTACCACAATGCTGCAGTTACAGCTAATGCCCAAGAGAACACTTCTTGACTGAAGGCGACACTTTAAAGTTGAACACAAAACTCATTTTTGATGCGAATTTTATAGTACCTTTCTTTACAGTTAGTTATCATTATTACCTTAAGTAGTTACATAACTTTAACTTAAACTGGATTACACTAGAAGATATCCAATAGTAGCATTCTATTAATCAAATCTACTAAACGTTTGTTAGGTATGTCAAACATCGAGTCCAAGTCTGGCAACCTTAAGCCATCATTATTAGGAGTACAGATACACCTGCCCACTAATGTCTTCATACAGAAAGCAGTTTGATCTTTATGGCCAAAAATGGGTAGGATTTAAGCTTAAATTTAAAAATATAATCTAATATACTGCATGGCAACTAATTGTTTGACTATGACGAAAATCACATAATTAAAGTTTCATTTGACAAAATATTATTCATTTGTTCGCATTTGACACATTTTACCGTTACTTTTTCTCGGAAATTGAGTGTTCACATGAATTTAGAGCTAAAATATCATAGGCAAAATGTCAGACTGTACGAAGACTTAAGTGGAGCGAAAATCATGACTTTTTTTTAGTTTTAAGGCTATAATTTAAAATTGAATTATTAAAATTCAATTTTTTTTTTGATAATTTATTACAAAAATATCTATTTAACAAGATTGCATTTAACTATTTTGGAATTTCGGCTTAAATCCTACCCATCTTTGGCCATAAAAGACCAAACTACTTGCTGTACGAATTTATTATACATTGCTTTGCGAAATTCATCGAATGCTCGCTCTTTCGTTGTTACAAAACTAATCGAAGAAGATTTTTAATAACAAAAGTCGAAGAAAATCCTCGGATTTCCTTAAGGATCTAATATATATAATCTAAATAGACCTTTTTGTAATAATAAAACAAAAAAAAAATAATTCAATTCAATTTAATTGATTCAATTTAAAACTATAGCCTTAAAACTAAAAGTCTTCGTAGAGTTCATACAATTCGTCTTTGTTATGTGATTTCTAAATTCTTCTTAACGCTCAAATTCCGAGAAAAAGTAACGGTAAAGTGTCAAATGAGAACAAACGAAAGACGCTGCATGTAATTTTTGGGAAGGTTCATTCCGAAATGGTACGCAGAGCTGTGATACGTACTGGGTGTAGGTATTGCTTCGTTATAACTATATATAACTATATAAAGGAAAAGTGAAAAAAAGGATGTGGCTATTGACACCTTAATGGGTGTAGAAAATACAATTGAAATGCCCATATACCGTTATAAAATGCAATTTTGTATTATGTTTAAGTGATAATTACTATCTGGTCAATAGTTACTCCGAATACTAAAAGCAATTGGACCAGGATTTGGCGCATCGAAAATCTACGTCTAGTTCTAGGAGTGAATAGAGGGAAACTGTATTTAAGTGGACCAAAAAGACAATAGCAACAATTTAACCCCTTTTTCTCCTTATCTCTTATTAACTCTCTTCCTCTCTGCATCCCTATTTAATAGACTTTCTCAACCTGTATACTTTCCCTAGAAAATCCAGTAAAACTTCGCATTGATTAAAGCAATAAACACTTTCCTTTTATTTCGAACTCTCCTTTAAAACTACAACACTTTCTGCCCACTGTTACTTTACCTCTCCCCTCTTTTGTTCTCATCTTTACCGGTATTTAATTCTTTTTTTTTGGTACACGCAAAACGCTTTCAAATATTGCGGTAATTTCATTAGGCAACAAATACAATCAAATTGGTTGTTGCACATAATCTAATATGTGTGTGCATGTGTGGCAGACACAGAGAGAAACACACACACACAAACAAACACATAGACACAGAGAGAGAGAATCAGGGGGAAACACACACAGGAACATCATTTAATTAATGCTTAAATCGGATTATCCAACAAAGGAATAAAGCGCCAACCTCCAATATAAACCCCCTCATGATACTTTTCAACCACAACATGTTGCAACACACGTGCTACCCCTAGGCAACAGCCTGGTAACAAACTCCCAACACTCTACAAAATACCACAACAATGAAGAAGAGCTCAAAATATAGAAAAAACATTAAAAATTTTGAAAAAAAAAAACTTTCCCTTCTTTATATCAAAATCGGGTAAAGGCATGTAACAGGTAGAAATAAGTATATCCGATACTATAAAGCATATATATTCTTGATCAGCATATATAGCTGAGTTGATCTGTATATTTTTCTATCCGTATGAATACCTCTTTTCTCAGAGACTTTAAGAGCTACAGTTAGGTAACCAAGTTTGGAATATACAACCTTCACCCCCGCAAATCAAAATTCTCACTGCCACACCTAAACTATACAACCTTCACTACCTATATTGTACATTTCATTATGATTGAATACTGAAAAATTAAGTTTTTCAGCTAAAACTATATCCATATGCAGCGCAGGGGGGCGCAAAGCAGCGCGCAACAGTTCACAGTGCATTCAAACTGTATAGTATGAGAAGGAGCTTTTTATAGTCGTGTACACCCAATTACAGCATTCTTGCTTAAGTACTTATTAACTTTATTAACTTCTTTCTCTCTCTTTGACTTTGTGTAATCCATACTCATTTCTTTTATCCGCCTCTTCCTTTCGTTTCAGTTTTTACTTACCATAAGAAAATTTAAGTTGTAGATTGCTTTGACATTATATCTTCTCAATTAAATCCGCTGATGTATCGATAAATTCTTATATCTGTTATTATTATTATTATCAATTTTATTGTGCTTTGCGTTTTATACTATTTTTGCATTTCTTTTGCCTTGTTATTCGTTGTTACTGTTGTTTGTTTTGTTGCTCACTCACTTGTTGGGAATATTTTATTTGAATTTAAATGATTTCTTTGGGGCTAGTTAACACACACATATACACATACACACACACACACACACACACACACACACACACACACACAATATTAACTAATACAGATACGTAGGCAATTGACGTTGAATTTTTCGTATTGAAAATGTAATAAATGATTATCCAATAATGTTTGAGGAGTGTACAACAAAAAGAAACAAGAAAATGGAAGAAGCAAAAGAAAAATAGCAATTAAACGAATCTGTATATTATTTTGCTATATACCCTGTACCATTAGTCTTATAGTGTATTGTGATATGTTGTAACATGGCTTGTAGGGTATCTATTGTGTCGTATATCACTTAAAACACTTTTCTCTGCTTCACACACAAATTGAAAGCAACAATAAAAACGCTTTTTGTGATCGATTCGAGTATTTTTATTTGTTTAATAAACTTTTTTTTTTCTTTTTCCTTCTTTCAGTTGCTACAAACAGACACATATATTGTGTCGGGCTACAAGTGTTATACATACATACATATGTATACATATGTATATATATATTAACTATAACTTGTGTTTGTTTGTAGCAGATACATTCACAATGTGAATCATTCAACAAGTAGAAAATAAAAAACAAATTGAATCAAATTTTGTTCAATTTTCAATATAGTTTCTGGATGAAATATTTGGGAATTGACTAAAAGGATTAAAGGAACAAAGCTTTAAAAAAGAGAAAATAAATATTTTAGCTGTTCGTCCCAAAGAAGTTAAAAGGGAATAGCGTGATATGCGATTTTATCAGGCAATAACAATAAGTTCCCAGAATACTTTCTGAATCGCTCTGACAATCAACTGATATCTGATAAGAGAGCAACCTAACCTAACCTAACTAAGAGATAAAAGCAATAATTATTTTCAGTATTGCTGTCTTTGTCTTTTTACTTGTTAATCTTTCCACTTATATTTTCGTAAGCTGTCTATACTGTATCCTGGTCAAAAGAAAAACTCATCAAATGTTATAAGAATGACGACTTAGGAATGCATGAAACGCCCATTTCCTTTCATTTATCATTTATCACTGGCTCGCTGCTGTAAGCGCATCCATTCGAAACGAAACGAAACTTACACACACACACACTCACACACATACATACTTATATATATATATATATACAGATGTGCATAAATGCCAAATGCGCGTATGGAAGTCGATCAAATGGCGGCTGATTTGTTGCTGTTGTTGTTGCCCACTTTTGGCTTTAGTTCGCTAAATGTCTCTTCGATTGTGAGGCAACCGAATAGAAAGAGACTGTGGTAAACGAAAAGGGGATGTGGGGGTGTGGCTGGTGCAACAAATCAAATGTGCAATTTTTACATGAAAGATTCAAATTCGCTAAAGCGGCTACATAACAGATGAAGCAAATAGGAAAGAGAATCGATATTACTGTATGCGTGTATGTGTGTGTGTGTGTGTTTGTGTGTTCGGTGTATTCTGTGAGGGTGACTGACTGTTAGAAAATAGAAGGAAAAAGGGCCAAAAGCAAATAAATGACTAAAAATTAAACGAAAAAAACAAATTCATCATGAAATGCCTCAAAAATTTGAGTTCAATTAAAAAGGGATGACGATGATAATGCGAAGCTGTGTGCAACGCGAGATTCAAGAGAATCGTGCGGAATAGGTAACATGCAGAGAGTAAAAGAGCGAGTGAGAGAGAGAACAAGGACAGTGGAGTGAAGGGATACACCAAGCGAAAGGTAAGACTGAAAAACTAGAGACCGCTGCCGCAGGCATATACAACGGCAGCACCAGCAGCAGCAGCAACAACAGCAACAGCGACATGACGAATTTATATATACAAACACACACACACAGCTACACAGGCATACAGATGTGCACATATACATTAACCGACAGCAATGGCCACAATAAAACCCAACGAAATAAATTAAACAATATGAAAAAAAAATATATAAAAAAGAAACACTGCACAACACCCAAAACGAACTGGAATGAACACTGAATATGGTTAAAGAGGAGGGAAACAAAAGCAAGAGGAGGAGGTAGGCAAACGGCAAGGGGCAGACCGAAAAGCATTCAACGAGGAAAGAGACAAAACTGCCACCAACAGCAGCAAATACAGCAGCACCAGCAGCAGCGGAATCGCAAAACTTGAACGACAAACCGACAAACCGACGGACCGATGGACATTCGGACAAACGCAGACGGCAACTTTTTACATATAAACACACAGTGAGACCAGAAGACAAGCAGCCGAATGGACATACAAACATACAAACAAATGGACGAATGACAGGCAGCAGCCAGCAGTCAGCAGCAACAACAACAATACAAAATACAACTAAATATCGAAATCACAAATCCGCAACAATCCGCTGCGTTATATGAGTATTAAAAGCAATAACAATAACAACAACAACGGAAAGCACAAAAAAAATTTATTTTAGAAACGAATGAGAGTGAACTCCGTTGGATACTTATGCGTGTATGTGTACATGTGTGTGTGAGCATTGCGTAGCTTGAGTAAAGCTACATTTATACTTGCACAGGCTCGGCGAGGCGAAATACTTGTCGCTGAGCTACAATTGAGCGAAAAGTGGCGCATAAATTTGCTTTGAATTGATGCAAGCTCAACTGATAGACAGGTAGACAATCGGTCAGCTCTGTCGGGGCGAATTCAAACATCAAAGCGCTACGCAAGCAAATGCAGCGAAAAAGTTAAACTTTAAGTAAACTTAAAATACGCATTTTTTCTATTATCTGTATAGACTTTTTTTGTGTAGACTTTATGGAGCAAGCAATCATTGTAGATTGAGAGAGGAGGAGGCGGCACAGCTGGACAGAGGCTGAGTATAGGAGGGCTTTTAACGCAAAACAAAAGGCAAATAGCAATAACAAAGTCAACTATAGCAACAAAGCACAAGCGCAGAGCTATGAGTACAGTGAAACTGCTGCGACGTTGGCAGCGCTGCGGGTCGTGTCATGCACACATTTGGTATACCCACACAAACAAAACACACACACACACACGTACACAGCAGCATATACATACATATACATATACTATACAAACAGTAAAACAGTCGGCCAGCCCGGCCCGGGCTGGGCAAGCACGACAGCAACGACAACAACAGTAACAAAAGCAACTAACCAAGCAACAACAAGAAGTAGAAGAAAAAGAAGAGGAAGAAGTAGAATAAGAACAACAGCAACAATAATAACAACCACGACAGCGAGACATGAAATAAATGAGCGTTGCTGCCGCGCAACAAACATGTCTCCAATGCTGTAGCTGTAGCCGTAGCTGTAGCTGTTGTTGTTCTTCTTCTTTTTCTTCTTGTTGTTTCTCGTGTGATTGTTGTTGCTGCTGCCACTGCTGCTGCTGCTTTTGTTGTTGTTGTTACTGTTGTTGGTTGGCCCCTGTTCGTTCGGCCATTCGTTCATTGCGCCGCTGCTTCAATTTCGTTTTTCTCAGCGTTTCTTCGTCGTAATTATTGATACATAAAAAAAAAAATAACAAAAAGTAAAGAAAAAAATACTAACTGAACACGCCGACGCCGACGACGAAGCTGCTGCCGCGTTGCGACGACGGCGGTGGTTCCAGTTGACGCAATAAATCTTATTGGAGTTGCAATTGCTACACACACATATACACACATACACATGCATGTATGTATGTCTGTATACATATATATATATATATATATGTATGTATGTATTTTCATATAAAGGTGGCTAATTATTGCATTGGTCAGTAACTCGATTTAAGTACGAAAACAGCCGCACAATTTAAAGCCTTGCCTCTGCTTTAGCTGTACGTCTCACCCAATCTCTAACAGTCTCCCTCTCTTTATTTTACTCTTTCTCACTTTCTAGTTTCTTGTTTACTTTAGCTTTTTTATACTTTAGTTTAAACTGTCAGTTAAGCACGCATATTTTGTGCTCACTATTGGAATTTGACAGTTAATGGCAACACCTAAGCAGCACCTAAGCGCTGACTGAGACGTTAACGTTGCCGTTGCCGTTTCCTGTGACAGAGGACTGCGGCAAATGCGACCAACGAAAGCGACGGCGACGACACTTTGCTCGCGTTTTTATTGATTTGACAATTTCGTTGTATGTTGTATATGTGTATGTGTATATGTGTGTGTTTGGTTTGACTTTAGATAACTGCAAATTAAACGAAACTTTTTATATATAAATGCATATATGGACATATGGATGTATGTCTGCATGTATGTATGTATGTATGTATGTATGAATATAAATGCATGCAAAGCAACAATAAGAGTTTATAGCAAAGCGCAGCAGGCACAGGCACAGGCAGAGGCAAAGGCAGAGGCAGAAGCAGAGGCTTAGCATCTCTCATCTCAGCGCAAAATTTTAAATCCTTTTTGGTTGTGTCTTTTGCATTCGGTTTGTATTGCGAGCAAGGGAGGCAGATTGTGCGAGTTGTGTGGAGAGGGCATAGAGTTCACACATAACTGACAAAAGAAAATACGGTGGCCAGGGTGCTCACACACACATACATACAATCGTATACATTTATACTTTGGAATATATATACAGACACACACACACACACACAACGCACACATAAAAACACTCGAGACAGACAGAATTTGCTGCTCTGCTCGCTTGGTTGAGTTCTCGCGCTGACTTCGCCTGCCGCTGCTACGGGTGCTGCTGCTGCTGCTGCTGCTACTGTTGTCTGCCTGCTGCTTGCTGCGTTTGGCTTTGGCCCAAACAATTTGGTTAGGTTTCGTTTCGTTTGCTTTGGTTAGGTTTGGTTTGGCATTTGTGTATCTGTATCTGTATCTGTCGCACTTCCTGCCACTATCCACACATATTGTTGTTGTTGTTGTTGTATTTTATATTTATTTTTTAAATTAATAAATATGTATTGATATGTAGAGATTGCGTATATTTGTAGCTTTGCTTCTCTTTACGATAATCCCACTCGCACTTACACAAATACACTATACACTAAATAGACTCACACACACATATATATATATATATAATAATAAATATATGTGTGTGTGTGTGTGTGGCGCAAAAGGAAATTTTTCGTAATTTTTCTTGGCTTTGCCGCCCGCTTTTGTTGCCGTAGCCGTTACCGTAGCTTCTGCTGCTGCTGCTGCTTTAGCTGCTATTGCTGCTGCGACCGACGAGTTACCGAACTAAACTAACGAAACGACACCAACACCAACCAATTCAAGCCGAAGCCAAGTGCGAAGCGTTGCCAACGAGCATTGGCAGCGGCAACGGCAGCGGCAGCGACGCCGACTGATGGAGACAACAAAAACAAAAGCAACAACAGCAAGAGCAACAGCAACATCGCTTGCCTTTGGCTTTTGATGAGATGGGGTAAGCCATAACGAACAAGTCCAATGAAAGGGGGTGAAGAGAAGAGCAAAATGACGATGACGACGACGACGACGATGACGACGACGTCGCTGCGACGACGATTATATGGGAAAATTTATTCAACATTTAACGAATGTGCCTTGCTTTGTTGCTGTTGTTGTTTCTACTGCTGCTGCTGCTGCTGCGGCGGCTGCTGTTTAAAATTGTGGGCGCAACACAGCATATATCTAAGCGGCAGACAGACGACGAAGGTGTCAGGCGGGCGACGGGCGACGGACGACAGACGACAGACGACGGACAGCGGTTGGCGGTTGTCAGGGGTTAAAGAGGAAAGCCATTTGCCATTTGTATTGTTTCAATTTCTTTTTACATTTTAATATTTTGCTGCTGCCTTCGTTGTTGTTGCTGCTGCAGCAGCTGCTGCAGCAGCTGCTGCTGCGACTGCGACAGCTTGCTGTTGATGATGCTGCCGTTTGGTTTGTTCCTGATGCGGTTGCGTCGCAATAGCAAAAACAGCAGCAGCAGCAGCGATGGCAGCGGCGGGTACAGCGACATCCATTGAAGTGTTGGTAATTAAAATTGCTACAATAACTAAATCAAATGAGCGGCAGATCGTCAGGCAAAGGCAGAACCAGAGGCAGAGGCAGAGGCAGAGGCTGAGACAGAGCGCAGGCGATGCGTGAGTGTACAACTGTGTGTGTGTGTGTGTGTGTGTGTGCGTGCAATTGAAGAAGCATACACAAGTATGCGTGTATGTATGTGAAAAAGGAACTGATGAGAAATTAAGCAAAATGCATGAAGGAAGCACAACAAGACCGAAAACAACAACAACAACAACAACAACAACAACAACAGCAACGACAGCAATTGGAACGAAGAAGAGGCGCGTGCAAATGAAACAAGAAGGAAGATGAAACAAATTTTGCAATATTTGCGGCTTGTCAGCATGTTTGTGTGTGTGCAAATGGGAGAAAGAGGAAGACTGCGCTAGCGAGAGTAAGAAGAGAGAGAGAGGGAGACAAGCCTTGTAACGTAGTATAAAGGAGACTAAAGGTGTTCGGGCTAACTATGTTGCTGTTTGTCTGTTTGTTCGTCTGTCTTTTTGTCTGTCTGTTTGCCTTGTCCTCTCTTCTTACTCTTTTCCAAGTTGCTGCTGCCAAAACTTTTGCTGCGGAAATGCGTAATGCTGTTGTTGTTGTTGCTGCTGTTGTTGTTGTTGCTGCTGTTGTTGTTGCTACTACTGCTGCTGCCGCTGCTGCTGAGGCGGAAGCAGTGATGCAAATTGTTGAATAATGTCAAGCAAAATTGCGCGAATGATAAATGGAAATGAGTGAAATGTGAAAGCAGCAACAACAGCAACAACAGCAACAGACGCAACTCAACAAGAGACATAGACAAGTTGTTGCTATTGTTGTTGTTGTTGTTGTTGTTTCTTGCTCAAAGACAATTTTCTTCACTATACAAATGTACACTATATAAATGCGTGTGTATGTGTGTGTGTTGGTATGTGTATTTGTGAATGGGCTAGAAGAGGCTTCATATGTGTAACTCTGTGTCAGTGTGTGTGTGTGTGTGTGTGTGGCTCTCTCTGGGGGCAGGCGTTGTTGCCAAGAGGCATGCAGCATACAGCACAATAGCAAAACGATAAGTAGCACGGCTAACAGATATTCTGTAATGCCAACAAGCAGCACGACTAGCAGATACCCTACACTCCATGCATAGTAAACTGTGGCCACAGACTCTTCACTTTACTCAACAGCAACTGCAGCTGCAACATCAGCTATTGCAACGATTTTGTGGCACTTTTTATCATCATCATCATCATCATCATCATAATCATTATCATCATTATCATTATCATTGACATCGTCATCATCATCATCATCATCATCATCGTTGTTGTTGTGGCTAGAAATAAAAGTCAACTAAAAAGTAAATACACAAACTAAAAAATAAATTTTGACTCAAGTTCAAGTTGAAAATTGAATGCCCTTACCTACCATTCTTATTAGGTTAAGCTACAGTCAACTCTCGATAATTGGTACGCATGTAAATATATATACATAATATATATAATCTTATATAGCTTTGATATAACTAACAACTATATTTATTTGTATAGTAAAATCAAAATTTATATCAAAGATTCCCCAATACAAATCATAATCCAATCTGTTATATACATTTTGATGATTCATAAACGGTATAAGAACTATAACTATATAGGGGATAACATTATAAATATACCTAGAGGAATAAAGCTAAAGAGTAATTGATGTGGTAGATCAGGAATTGGATTCTTTATATTGATTTATTTGATTTTGTTTTTAGCTATAACTTATATTAAAACTCTTTTTATAGTCTAGATATCTAGTTTAATCGTTACTTAAAGCTCTATGACAAAGTTTAAGGACACAATGTGAGAAGGAAATAAGGAATGAAAGGAAAAAGGAAATTGGTATGCAACAAACGTGACGATTAAGCTGAAGCATGCGGGGCAAGTGGAAAGTGTATTAAAGCGCAGAATGTTTGGTGGACCTGAACCCAGATGAAATGTAAAGGGCAATAATCAGGACGAAGACAACAACGATGGCAACGCGTGGAGTGCAATGTCAGTAGGGAAGTGGAAGAAGAAGAAGCGCTTGAGTATAGGTAGAGGGGGAATAGAACGAGGAGCATGGCAGGCTGGGAGGGATGGAGCAGGGAACTGCGGGCAGTTACAGACAAAGGCTGATGTCGAACGTAGTTGGTTGGTTTCGTTTGCTGCCTTGTTGGCAATGAGTAGAAGGTGAAGTGGCATGAACCAGTGAGAAGCAGAGACGTGCAGCAAGTGGAGTAAGGTAAAGTTGTTGCAGCAACAGCAACAACAACCGCAACAGCAACATGAAAGGCAGTAAGCAAAAGGCGAGCGTGCCAACTACAACAACAAGGATTACAATTCAAACTTGCTCGTCAGCCTGAGCAGCTCTATCCGCAGCGCCTTGCCTCGCCTCGCCTCCCTCACCCACCAACAACGCCTGCCCGACTAACCGACCATCTGTACGTCTGTCTGCCTGGCTGGCTGCCATAGCCGCGAGGCATTGAGCCTGAAAAGGAGAGAGAGAAACATATACATAGAGCGATAGAGTGCAAAAGAGAGCTTGTAGCTCAGAGGAGAGCGATGCGGTGAGGTGTCACGAGAAGGAGCTGTGCTGTGCTGTGCTGTGCCGTGCCGTGTCGTACCGAGCAGAAGATGGCATTGCCTTCAACAACACCAACAACAGCAACAACACAGGCAAAGTTTGCGCTCTCTCTCTCTCTTCCTCTCTGTACATGTCTGTCGCTCGCTCTTTGTCGCTCTTACCACTGACCGAAGCTGCTGCAACAGTGATGTTGTAGTAGAAGAACATGCATAAAAACTGTGCGGAAGGAAAAAAAATATATATATATATATATATGTACGTGCGTGTCTTTCGATGTGCTTCTGTGTGTGTGTGTGTGTGCATGTATTAGTGAGCATCGCTCAATGCTGTTTGCGTCGCTGTCGACGTTTTTGTGGTCGTTTTGAAATGAAAAGGAACTGCGGGTTCTACTGCTGCTCCAGCTGCAGTTGCTGCTCCCGAATACTGTTGCTGTTGCTGCTGCTGTTGCTGCTGATGTTGCTGCTGCTGCTGCTGCTCGCGTAAAATAAATGAGAGCGCAGCGTGCAACACAATTCAAAGCAAAGGCAAAGGCAAAAGCTAAATCAAAAAGAAACAAAACAAAACAAAGAAACGCAATGCAAACTACGAAATGTTTTTGTTGCACTCTTCGTTAATTTTCAGCCGCCGCTGGACAAATAAATGCCGCAAAGTAGAAAAAAGAATAGAATAGAAAAGAAATGAATAGAATAGAAACGAATAGATAACAACAGTAAGAAGAAGAAACAGCCGAAAGATGTTAAAATGTAATAGAAGACAGAGCTAAGGAGAAGCTTTGGCTGCTGAGCTTAAACTGAAAGTGCAACATATTGGCATCTGGCAACATACCACAAGCAGCTTGCAACTTGCAACTTACATAACGGCAAAGCCAATGAATGTTGTGCATAGAATGTTGCAATTGATTACTACAAAATGAGACACTAATAAACAAAAAGAAAAAGCTAACGAAGATGGTGGAACGAGCAACGAACGAAAGTAAAAGATAAGTGCGAATGAATGAAATGAATGGAATGAATGCATTCATTCGTTCATTTAACAAACATAACGAATATTTAATGTATTCGCTCAAGTGGAAAGTAAGAGACACCAAAATTTGCAAGGACAATTTGCTCTTGTTGTCTGCTGCTGCTGCTTCTTCTTCTTCATTGATAAGTGACATCTGGTAACATTTACATATGTACAAATATACAATATATATATATATATATAATATATATATATCATATATATATATATATATATATATATATATGTATATAGGTTCGAGTGAGAGCATTAATTAATTAATGATATTATGGACAGCGTGGGCGTTGCCCATTCTCTAGACATAGTCAACCTACTACAGAACAACACACACCCCCTATTCCCCTCCCCTCATACCCTCCACCCACAACACTACTTCTAGCTCCCACTTACTGTTTAGCGTCAAGTCAAGTCATGCAAATTACAACAATTTCCGCACACACAGAAATAGATACAAATAAATGTTGTGCCTCTCTTTCTCTTTCTCTCTATCTCTGTCTCTCTTGTGTGTCTAATATTTGTTTGTGTGTGTGTGCGTGTGTGTGTGCGTGTGTGTGTGTGTGCGTGTGTGTGTGTGTGTGTATGTGTGTGCCCATTCGTTGTGTGTATCTAATGCAACTACATATAAAGTAGAGTGGGAGGCTAGGGGAGGGGCTAAGGGAGGCATATGTCGAGTGTTGCATATGGTGACAAACGTTGTTGTCCTCCTCATCCTCATCCACATCCTCATCATCATCCTCATCGTCATTGTCGTCGTCAGATACACAAGTTGCACAGTTGGAGATACACACGCATTTGAGTGGCATGCGGCAATGCACAGTGGTACAAAACTTATATGCCAGCGAATTAAAAGTAGTATCTATACTTATCTATCAGATATTTCTATTAAATTTAAAACTACTTTAAGAATAATATAATAATTTATTGTTAATAATAAAAAATACTATAATAATTTTAATTTTTAATAACAATAATATTTATTAATAATAATAATCTTTAGTTAATTTACTTTATTTGTTTATCTTAATGGATGAAAAATAAATATTAAAAGGAATGTTAAATTAATAATTGCATATAATAGTATAATATTATGAAATTATTTACTTAAATCAAATGTTCATTAAATTTTGATATTTAAGTATGAAAAAAACAAAAAAAATATTTCAATAATGTATGGTGAACTAATTTTTTGGGTACATTTCTCTAAGAACCTCATAAATACTTAGGACAGTTAATTGACATCACACATTTAAAAAAAAAAAAATCTTAAAAAATCTTAAGATAAAACTTTCAAAAAATTATCTTATTAATATTTAAACTAATATCTACCAGAAAAAAATATATTGCTTAATAACGGCACTATACCGAAGACTTTCTGAGGATATTAGAGTGCTGCACCTTTCTATCGGTATGGTATGGTATTATTCCTCTAGTTTTTCATAGAGCATGTTTAATTTCCAATGGTGTCTTATAGTGTTTTAATAGATCAGTCTATAGAGGGGAGTTCTGGGCGGATCTAAGTCGCTTAAGGCGTTGAAAAGGTCTATCAGACTTTAAGCCTCTGGCAACATATTTATATTAAATTAATATTATATATACATTTTTAAATAAATATTTATATTCTCGAAGTATTTCTAGAAATTGGTTTAAGTTTTCTGGATGATTCAACATTGAAAACGGTTGAAAAGGATTGGATAATAGTCTAAAAAAGCAGTTAGTTTATTGACATTGGTAGAGATTCACTTAATAGGTAACTTGTATAGGGACGCTTCTTGTAGTATGCAATTTGCTTCACTGTGCAAATGCTGCAGTTTTATTTTTTCTTTTTTCGCTTTGTTTTGTTTTCAGGTAGAAAAAGCTACGCTGAACGCGACAAAATGTTGCAGGTGGAGCGCGACAGAGCAAAGATGAAACACTTGCCGCAGTCAAACTTCAAGTTGCAGATACAGTATAACAGTTTGGGGCATAGACAGACGCCAGCAGCTCAATTACTTCAAACATTCACATATGCCACCGAAGAGAGCAAAATGTGGAGTCGTCATTCGTTCAATTCGTTGGCATAACGATGGCCGTTAAGACGACGCAGCCACATGCCAAGTGGCAGTCAGAGTCACAGTTGTAGTCGCAGTTATAGTAACAGTTACAGTTACAGTTACATTCGCCACTTGAGCTATGAGGCAATATAAGAAGGATACACGCCGACTCGCTTTGGTCGGTTAGCACCCTCTACACTGGTTCGCCCCTTTTCCTGTCCCCCTCTTTATGTTTCAACTGTACCATTAACCATCTACATACAGAGCTAAGGCCAAAGTTTTGACATATTTGTCATGTCCCTTATGAAGTAGAATAGTAAAGAGGTATTTTGGGGTTGCTCTACACTATCCTTTTTGCCCCTGCTCTTTATCAACTGTGCTCTCCACTTCTTAGAGTCCAAGCAGCAACAATGAGGACAGCAGGAAAAACACACCAAAAGCCGCAGACGCGTCAACTGTGCAACAACAGCAACAGCAAAAGAAGCAAAGAGTACACAAAGAGCATGAATACAGTTTCTTTTCTTTTTTTTTGAATTTCTTTCGCTGCCTTTCTTGAGGTCTTTTTCAGCAATGGACAGCGAGGAGGGGGCAGAGCAACTCTCCAAATATAAAGCAATAAATGGAAAATGTTCACCGACAATTCGCATGTCAGTCAGTGGGGTTTTCCTTACTGTTAAGCTTTCCACGAAAGAGAAAAGAGTAAGAGTAGCAAGTAGAGTTTAGTATTACGGGAATGTAAGGGTATCTGGCAGTCGAGAGTATCCATTCGATTGATAATTAGCGCGTAATATCCATTGATGTTATTTATTTCAGTGCAATCCCAACAAATAAAATCCAATTAAATCGGGCTAATTAAAAATATATATTATAACTCGCATAAAATGAAGGCAAAAACACAAAAAGGCAAAAAAAAGAAAATCAAAAGACAAATAAATAGAAAAAGAAATAAAAGCAAAACAAATAATGACAAAAAAAATAGAAAAGAAAAGCACAAAAAGAAACGAAATTAAATTTAACAAATTCTACCACAACAAACAGAAAGAAACAGAAAACACAGCAACAACGAAAATTTTACAAAATCCAATGAAATATTGTTTACCGTTAAAAGCAACAACAAAGTTCGCATGAGATGGAATGGGAATGGGATGCGATGGGATGGCATGGGATGGAGGTGGATTTTGGCTTCTTAATCTAAAGAGCAGAGGTAAAGGGAGGCGGAACAAAACATGTTACAAATGAGCGCCTAGCGAAATGAAATTCCTGTTGCAATGCCGAGCTATGAGCTATGCCCATGTGTGTATGAGCGAGAGAGACAGGGAGATATATATAGAGATAAAGAGACATAGATTGATAAGTATAGAGAGAGAGAGAGAGGAAAGGAAACAAAGGAGAATGAGAGTTGGTTACTTTAAATTTGGGAACTTGCAATTTGCCACCAACTCAACTTTAGCTTTTACAATTTTCCGTTAGTATTTGCAATTGCAACCAAATGGCATAAATTCAATTACTGCCAATATTTCCAAAGTTTTGCCAACAACAACAACAACTACAACAACAACTACAATAATAACAGCAACAAATACAATTTTCCGTTATGCTTTGCTTCTATACATATCCGAATATTTGTCTGTTAGTCGTTTTGTCGTTCTTGCTCCCTCTCTCTCTTTTCTCTCTGTCTCTATCTCTCTTTTATATCATTTTTTTCTCTCGTTTATTTTCCCAGTGACTTGTTGTTTCATTGGCGTGCGAGTTTTTGCACTTTTTTTTGCCTGTAATTGAATTGTTGTGTGCTCATATATATATATATATATATATATATAGTATGTATGCACACATATATATATATATATGTATCGAGTGTGTCCGGCTAAGTATATATATATGTGCGTGTGGGTCTGTTTGTGTAATGAGAGGTCGCCGGGCCGTCTAAAACA
Organism: Zygothrica quintamaculata; assembly: GCA_037044455.1. Classification (NCBI taxonomy): domain Eukaryota; kingdom Metazoa; phylum Arthropoda; class Insecta; order Diptera; family Drosophilidae; genus Zygothrica; species Zygothrica quintamaculata. The sequence goes on along the minus strand of JBAMBS010001095.1, from coordinate 686,612 downwards.
AATAAAATTTGAAACACAGGAGACGCAAATCACAAATCAACACTCGACAGACAAACGTAACTTCACCTTAACTCACCCCGCACCAGCCAACCAGCATCTCTTTCTATCACAATCCCTACCATTCTCATTCTCATTCCACACACTCCTCATACTCATACTCATTCACATTCACATTCGCATTCCATTTCAAAAGCCATCATCCAATTAGTGGGCAGCCCCAACTGACATCAGTCAGAGCCAGTTTCGATATTCCCATTGTTCCAATGGGCCTCGCAACGTTTCGTGTTTGTAGGCTCTCCGCAATGTTGGCAGTATGCTGTTCTTCTTGCTCTTTTTTTTTATTGTTTTTGCTGTTACTGTCTGCACTCGGTATTTACCAATTGTTGTTGTAGCTGTTTTTGTTTTTGTTTTCTGCTGTACTGTCCCGAAGTTATCTGCCATTAAACGACGTTACTGCTGCTGCTGTTGCTGCTGTTGTCGCAGTCGCAGTCGCAGTCGTTGCGCTTCGCTTTACTCTGCCTTTGCATAAACACTCGCCGTTTCGATTTCGATCACCCAATGCCGTCGCAATTCCCGTTCCCGTTCCCATTCTGTACCCCCGCGCAATAGTCGAGTGGGAGCTTAAGGTGCAACATTGGCAACGGGCCTGTGTATGAGTCTGAGTCTGAGTCTGGGTCTGGGTCTGGGCCTGGGCCTGAGCTCAACCGCTGCCTCTGTCTGTACCTGGGCCAGCGAGACGCGGCCTGAAATAAATACCAGAGCAGGCAACGGGGCACACTAAGAGCAAGCATACTAACAAGCTCCCTCTCACTTATATATATATCTATAAATGTTTATATATATATATATACATACATATATATATGTGTGTATGTGTTTGTATATGTGTGACAGTGCCGTCACCGCCTGCCGTTGTGAGGGGCGCGCAGCATTTGTCGCCATTTATTTACACGATTAGAAATCGATTTTATGAGTTTTGGATAATATTTCAAATGTGTAGAAAAACATACAATATACCGAATACATACATATAAATGCATACAATCATACATACATATATATACGCTCATGTATGTGTTTGTGTATACACATACGTACATGTGTGTGTGAGTGTGTGTGTCCATTTCGTCGTTAAAATGATTTATGTCAAACCCATCGCAAAGAGGGTTGCGAAATCGATTTGTGTGCGTGTGTGACTAGCATAAAGACACAACCATCCACCAACCATCTCAGACAAAGTTCACCTTACTCCCTTACCCCCTCACTAGTACCGCTTCAATTTCTACTCAACTTCTCATACTCATCATTCAACTCAACTCAAACATGTCTGATTGACCTTAGCACCACTGTTAATACCGACTTGCCCAGCCCAAGTCCCAGCAACAAAAAGCAACTAAAACAAAGCTAAACAATAGCAAAAACAGCTAAATCATCATTAACCAACTTAAGCTACAAAGCCAATTAAGGAAGGCACAAGCAGTGAACTGTTAACAAAATGCACAAGTACTATCAAAAGGTATAAGAAATAATAAATTGAAGTTAGGTAAGCTCCAAGTAAAGCCTAGTAGTTAACATCGATAACTGTTATATACGAGTTGAGTCTAAAATGAGCTTAAGTGATAAAGTTAAAGTTTATACAGTAATTAAAGCTTAAAGCGAGAATTCTATACTGTTTTATACTAACTGGCGGACATAGGGGAAAAGCTAATTGATTAACAACAATTGAGTTGAAAAAGCTTAGACAAAGGTAAAAGCGATTAAAATACTACACAATTATATCGCGCACTTTAACTCAAGAGAGTGAGAGATGAGGGGACTGTGAGATGGCGACGTAAATAAGAAAAAAACAAATGCCAAACGTAAAAACAATCACACAAATAGCAAAAAAGTACCTAAAGCAAAACAACAAAATCCCAATTCAATCCACTTGATGGTTATGCGGTGCGATGCGATGCGATGCGTGTTGCTGCATTACTTGTCTATACGGCATAGACCAAATAGTATTAACAACAACTTCACACAACACACCCACATCGCCAATTTTGTGTACACTCACAAACTCACACATACACAGACAGACACACATACACCCCATAGCTTCAACTACAGCAATAACAATTCGTGAGCAAATCTCAAATAAAACCACGCAGAGTCAACGACGTCGCTGCTATAGTCGTAGCCGTAGCCATAGCCATAGCCGTTGCCGACCCTCCTCTGTGTTGATGGATTGTAGCCACACAACTACATACATATAAACATACAAATATACACGTATATATATATACACGCATACACACGCACAAACACATACACACAGCATATGCACAGAACCAGAAAAAATACAATCCAGTGGAATCGGTTGGCCGGTGACTCTGTCTTCTGTTTCTTGCCTTCTTGCCTCCCTTCCTTTCGACCATACTTTCTTCCATCATTCCATCTACCATTTAATCAACCAGTGACTCTACGTCTGAGTATATGTATATATATATATATATATATGTATTCGTGTGTGTGTGTGTGTGTCGTGTGCCACTGCTCATGGCGTTCACTGTCACGAAGTCCGAAAAAAGAAAAAAATAATAAATAACACGAAAAAAAAGCATACCCTGCGGAACGAAATGAAATGAAATGGCAGGCAGAACTCTGCTGCCGACTGCCTGGCCTGACGCTCCCTGCTCTGCTCAGCCTAACTATACCAAGTCAACGGTTGCTGCTACTCTTCTTATTCTTCTTTTAACTTTTACTTCTTCAATTTTTATTGTTTGTAACTTTTTTGCGGTTACCGCGCGGAGCGGCTGGTGATTTGTGCGAGTTCAGCCGCCCACCTAGCATTTTCTCTCTAAAACTTTTTTTTTTCTCCCCCTAAGCTCTATTTATATATACTCGTAAGATTTTGAGAGATTTAATTATTATGATTTTTATCCAAACACAAATTAATTAAATATATTAAGACCTTGTTCTCAGTTCAACCGCTTTTATTGTCCCCTACCACACGCCGAGTGCTAAACCAAAACCTAAAACGGTTTTAAAAGCTCATAGCATAAATTCACCTCAGCCGGATAATTTTATTTAATGTGCAAAAAAGTTTTTAGCTTTAATTAGTTTTGCTGTTGTTGATTCACATCGAAATAATAAGAAACAAATACTAATATGCGAATACCAGTATGATAATTAGTGCGTAATAAATAATAAACCGCATTTAGTTAGTTAAATATGGCTGAAATTGTCTTATAGTAAAAGCTTACCTGCATATAGTAATATGCTGCTTTATGCCGCTACTACGACGAGTTATCATTGGTCTCTTTGCTGCGCACTTTCGTGTTTTGTTTGTCTTCTGCTTGTCTCACATATAAAATATTTGGTAATTGCTTGCCTGCAATCTCCAATTGATTTTCATTGCTTTTACCTTTTTTTTTTTTGCAAATTATTTATACGCTCAATTCACTTATGTATATTCTTCTTACGCGCAAACACACACGTACGTATATATGTGTATATTCATACGTACACTATACAGGCACAGGCACACACACACACTCACACTCACATCACACGCAAGGCAATAATTTTCGCCGTGGGCGTTTTTCTTTAGATCTGCTTTTGTAAGAATTTCACACAACTGTCACAATTGCAACCACCCACAATGCTAATGCAAGTTTTCACTACACATTTTATATATGTAAACATATATATATATATATATGTACATATATAAATACATATAACTCTATATATATGTGTATTAATACTATTATTATTATTTTTAATAATGCTTAAAACTGTAACAAATAGTTTGCGAAATTTTTATTGACGCCGTTAAGAACGCGTGTTAACCGCACGACACCCGAAACGAAAATGAACCCATAGCAAAAGAATGGCAGAATCGAATAAAATAAAATGGAATTTAATGGAATGGAATGCGTTCGACGTCGACTGCTCTGCCTAACAAAGCAGCAAGCGTGCAAAGAGTGTAAATCTGAGCTCAGTTTGAGTGGATATAAAATTACTTTTCTTCAAATTGAGCCGTGCAAAAATGAGGCAACTTGAGTTCATTTTATTTAATGAGCTAAAAGCTTAGCTTGTGGTTTGCTTAACTTTTCTTATTGCTATTGCTGATCAAGTGAAATATATTGATACATTTATATACGTACTTTGCATGCGAGTGAAATCTTCATTCAAAACTCGAGTATTTAGCAAAAAATAAACCGGCTCAAGCACACACACACACACACACACACATATTAATAAATTATGTTAAGTTAGCAGTTCTCTTACATACAAATATTCTGTACTAATAAACTTAATTTTAACGATCTTCTTGTAACAGAACACAGTTATCATTCGGTTAGTATTACATAACATAACTCTTTTACGCAGAAAGAAAGCTCTGGGGATAAAAATTCAATTTATACAACATTGGTAAACTTATTTGTAACTTTAATGCCAGTTTACAATCAACAACAACGCCAGAAATATTTAATTACCACTTAAAAATTAAAGGTCAGAGGATGCACAGCAAAATAGCCTTTGCTTTTAGCCACTTGGGAGGAAAGCCGAAGCAGATTGTTATCGTTGTTGATGTAGTTGCCATTCAAGATTTCTGTGGCCAGACGCATTACATCATCCCGTCCCTGCGTGCAGATGGCAGTTGCAGTCAGCAGCTCGTGATCCGCAAGTGGCAGACCGATGCAGTAGGAGCGGGAGGCACGGGCAGTGCTCGCCCACATGGCGTAAATACTTGTGGCAATATTTGCTAACCGTTGCATTTCATGTTGATGCTCTACAACGGAATTTCCATGCCGAGTAAACATTAAGTCTACGGCCATGTGGAGACGAGCCACCGAGTGTTCAATGCATTGGGCAGCTCCCTCCAGGGTTGGATGCAAATGTTCTGCCAGCTGCCTTTTTGTCTTGGGATTCTCCAGGCTTTTCGTTGACAGGAACTTGCCGAATATATGTCCAGGATGGTAGAGTGGGTTTCTTGATTTCCGCACCCCTTCGTTCATGCGTTGCTATGGAAATGAGGAAAAGGAAACAGGTAATCATTCTATAAATAGAGCAATTTCACTCTGAAGACTCACTCCGGCGTACTGTAAACCCGTTAGGGCAATGAACATGCTCAACGTGCCTAGGGTTTCCCCCTGTGTGCACAGCTGAACTGCGTCCCGTAGACCCAACTCCGCCGGTTGACCACGATGCAGACTAGCAGGTCCCAATAGACTCACATTATGTGTGGCAATCCCGTAGAGTTGTTGCAGCGTATAGTATTTGGTAATAGCACTCTCTATTGTTACGTCCTGTCCTAGGAACTCATCCAACAGACCTGCAGTCAGATATAGCATGCTCTCCATCGCATAAATGGAACACAAGCCTTGCGATAGTTGTATCTTGGTTAGTTCCAAATCTCTAAAAACAAATATTGATTACACTGGACGATGTGGTAGTCCTTCAACTGCTACTTACTTGATCTGTATACCACATTGAGTGGTGTCCACGCTGTATGTGGTCAACTGGTTAAGCAGCTGCTTGGAGAGAGAGATGCCTAGTAGACTGCTGCGCAAGCGGGAGGCCCGCATAAGTTGCTCCGAGTGGCGATTTCCATCATGAGCCATTCCCAAGATCTGATCATTATCCAGCTGAACTTTGTCGAAGTGAATGCGTCGCATTGATACCTCACAGCAACCGAAGGTTTCTTGCACATCGCCTAGACGCACGCCCGGCTGCTGAGAATCTACAAGAAAGATAGTGGAGCCACGTCCCATTGAACCTGGTACATTTGATTGCTGTGTCTGTGCCAGCACCAGAAACAGCTGACGTGCACCCTGTGCAGAGCCAACAGCTGGAGCTGTAACCACAAACGCCTTCTCTCCACGCAAAGACCACTTGCTCGTCTCCGAGTTGTAGATGGCTTGAGTAGCAAAAAAGTCGTCTTCGGGAGGTGTAAGCTCGTAGATGGCTTCGGTACCTATTATCTGGCCAGTACCTAGCGGTGTCAAATAGCGCTGCTGCTGTTCCAAGGTGCCCAGCTCTCGTAGCATGTCCACAACTACACGATGTGACTGTAGACCCAAAGCCAGGCTGGTATACGACGACTCGGGCTCAGAGGCCATGAGACTGGCGCTCCAGTTGTAGCCTCTACCGTCATAGTCAGTGGGAACGTTTAGGCCATATAGTCCAAGCTGCTTTAGATTATCCACTGAGTTTTTACCTGTCTGTTCTTCTGAAAAGTAATTTCTTAGCGGCAGCAGCGTGTTCTGTAAATTCGACATCTCCTCCCGCGGAATGACCTCTGGATAACCGAGCAGCTCCTTGTCTGTGAGACCTACGAAGAAGTTCTTCACCAGCGGTTCACGTGTCGGCAACAGCTGGTCCGTCGGCGAAACCTCCTCCGCTGCTTGGTCAACGTTTTCCTGTTGTTGCACGTTAAACCCACTTCTGCTGCTGGTGGCAGCAGCAGCTGCCTTGTTACCTACTTCACGCCATGTTAACACCTTTCCAGTCTTGGTTTGATTTTGATTCAATAATCGGACGGCACGCGAAAACAAATGGTAGCGCATTGTGAATTAGGTAACATAAAGAAAAAACAAAACGTAAGTTAACATATGCTGCTTATGTTGTTAACAGAGTGCGAACAGTTGTTATTATGGATATGTTAGTAGCCGGTTGTCTATCGAAATTTAATTATTTATTATTAAATTTTAATGACAATTTTAACAGGAAGTTATTGGTATTTTATTAAACTCTTCTATAATTTTTGTTCAGCTAAAAATTAAAGCTGTAAGTAGGCTCAACTATGCATTTATAGTATAAATTATAAGTCAGCTGTTTAGCTGCGGCTAACACAACCATATCAAGGCATTCTAATAACAACAGTCTAACATTCAACTATGTTAATAACACTTAGAGATGCGCAATCTAACAAGTATCGAATAATTGCTTAGCATATATGCGAATAGCTCTGTTTAATATGTATAAATTTATTGAATTTTTCATTTCTAAAGATATAATTTATCTTATACTTCTTTTCTTTCTCTTCCTGCCTTTAATAATTAAACACATCTGCATATAGTTTAAGGTTTTTTAACATGAGCAATTTGAGTTGATCTAACATGGAAATAATTTAACAGCTCTTCGATAAATTAATCGATAGGTAACATGAGTTATTTATTGACCGTAAATTTAAAAATCAGTTTCTGATTAATTAACGAAGTTAATGTTAATAAATTATTTTTAAATAAATAGTTGTGTAGTGTTTGCATAACCATAAAGTATATTGAAAAATATATTTTTTATATTACGATATATTTAAGAGGTTGGACTTGTTTTATCAAAATAAATAAATAAATGCTCATTTTTGTTTTAATTTAACCAGGTCGATATAAGTATACTGTTAACTTGAGATGTGAGTCATTAAATTGTGTATTTCGTTGGCAGCATATCCTGTTATCAAATGACATTTAATTAGTTATTTTATTGTGATCCTTTAAGCACCAAATATCCAATAAACTCGCCACCATGATCGGGTTTACTTGCCAGAGAGGTCAGCTGAAAATTTGGACCTTCGATTGGCCACCAGAACTCAAGCGCCGGGCACGGTGATGGTGTGGGCCGCCGTAACAGCCGATGGTCGGTCTCCGCTCGTATTCATCGACCGTGGCGTCAAAATAAATGCCGAATATTATCGGAATAATATTTTGGAGGGTGCACTGAAGCCCTGGGCATGCAAACATTTCAGTCACAGACCTTGGACATTTCAACAGGATTCAGCACCATCGCAATCAGCACGGGCCACCCAAGAATGGTTAAGAAATGAGGTTCCTCGTTTCATTTCCACCGCACAATGGCCAACAAAATCTCCGGATGCCAATCCGTTGGACTATTGCGCCATAGTTCGTGCCAAAGGTGCCCAATTTGAACACAAATGAATTGATTCTCAAATGTGAGGTGTTGCAAATTTTCTCAGCCACCATGTATATACATTTATAGTATTTATATAGAAAGTGATCTATAAGCTAAGAATAATCAATGTCATTTCGATCCAATTATTGTTGTATCAATCAGTTCCATTAGCCTTATCTTTAAGTTTGGAGTAAAGTAAAAGTTTTCTTCTGATTAAAAGGTTTAAAAATTTCCAATATTTATTTGATTAAAAACAAAAAAACTCTTTATTAATATATATATTAATTTTGTTATATTGTTTGTTTTTTTTTATTTTTGTTTATATTATTTAAATTGCTATTGACTGGGCACATTAAGCTCTCTACTTGAAAGAACAGTTGAAAACAAAATTAAAGAAAGAATTGATTGATTGCATTTTATTAATATTATTATGTTTTAACTATTTTCAATTAAATATTTCTTCTATTTTCTCTCATTTACTTTTAGTTCTCTTCATGTTTGTTATTTAGTTTTATTTTATTCTTTCTGCATTGCAAATTAGCTTTAGTTAACCAACTACACTAAGAAGTGTTTGGTTAGCGGGTTAACACACACATTCATATATAGTATATATATATATATATATATATATATATATATATATATATATACTCGTAGAGTCAGGTATCATTGGAAATAATAGTTTTAGTATTTAGAGTTTAACACAGACATTAAGTATGTACACATCGATATATATATATGTAAATATATACGATATATAGTATGTATGTATGTGTTAATACAGTTGATAAAGAATTATTATTGAAGTACAGTTGTGCTTGATTAAGTTAATTAACTGATTAATGCATTAACTCTGACATCAAACACAAGTTTGTTTTTCTCTCATTATTATTGCATTTAACACAAGGTTAAGGATAAAAAAAAACAATTGTAAACAAGGTGATAAAAATAAAATTAAAAGAAAAATAAACAAATTAATTCTCTTTACCATTTTGATTGAAAAATTGTTTAATTATATTTAAGTCCTACATCATTTCAATGATATTATCAATATATCATCATTATTATAGTTATCATTATCGTCATAATCATTATCATTATGAAAAGCCGCTCATATCGTATCACAGACACGCTTCAAAGGCAAAGACAAACACAAAGAGAAAGACAAAGAGAAAGAAAAGTACAAAAGAATCAAATAGAAATCAAATTTTAAAATAGTATTCATGTTTGATCTTGATTGAATTTTACATCTTTGTGGTACACACGCACACAAACACACTACTCTACGTTAAACAACAACAACGATCGATATGAGCTGGCCACACATACTCCCCCCACACTCCACCCGCACACATTCTTCATTTTCTACTTAATTTTCCCCTAACTTTCTATTCGGATTGCATTTGAGTTTAGTCGATACTACTCCAAATTCTATGCCACAAAAAAACGATAAAAAAATCGATATATATATATATATAAAGGTATATATTCAATTTCCATCAAAGATATTGAAGCATCTACTTTATGTTCTTTTAACATTTTATGTATCAAAAAATAAACAAAAAGCGAAACAAATTGCAAAAGTGTTTGCCATAAATTTACTCCGAATTGTGATTAAAGTTGAATTCCTTTTTTCGGAGAATTCTTGAGATAAACACGAAAAAACATAAACATATATATATATATATATATATATATATATATATATATATATATATATATTATGGAATTTTAACATCCTGCTACAATATGATTTATGATTTATGTTTCCCATTCATCTAACTTTATTCGTAGTATTCACATTAACATTCATCCGAACTTCCCTTGGAGTATATCTGTATACTCATACACACCCACCACACACACATACACACACACTGCACACCCCTTTCACTATTAGTCGTATTGCATATGATATATATATTGTTTGTAACTAACGGTTAGTATTGCTAAGTGAGTGGAGAGGCTGTTGCCGCCCCAACTCTATATGGACCCCTAGTAGTTGAGATATTTGTTCATAATTATGCTGGCCCCTAAACCAACAGAACACATACAGTGACTGAGAGGAAAAGATACAGAGAGAGAAAGAGAGAGAGGGAGGGAGGGATGAAAGAGAGAGAGAGAGACAGGGAGAATGATTATAGTTAGAGAGGGAGAAACAGAACTCAATTTCATGAAAGGATTCGAACAGAAAGTTGGTGCAGTTATTATAGGATAAGAGAAATTAGGGACTAATAAAGCATTTTGTTGGTGTTGTTGTTGTTTGTTCTTATTGTTATTGTTGGTGTTGTTGTTGTTGTTTTTGTTGTTGTTGTTGTTTTTGTTGTTGGGAATATATCTCGATTCCCGCTGTCCATCTCCAGCTGTAGCAGTTATAACAATTGATATTTGTGGCATTGCTGCCAGAGTTGCCAGCGCGACTGCAGCTGCTTCCAGATGCGTTGCATTAGATTGTCGCTGTAAGCGCATGCCACGCCCAAGGCGTGCATTAGTAACTACTAAATCTTGCCAGCAGTCTCCTGTCGCGAACTGTAACGCGGCTCCGTTGGCATCAATGTATCCGTCACCAGTTCATTGGGCGCCTCAAGCAGTCCCTTCGCATGTGCCGCAGCCGTATCACAATCTGTGCGCCGAGAGATCAACAGACGAATGTCCGTGTGCAGCGAGAGGCGACCCGTGCGAGATGTCTGGAATCTGTAGTAGAGGAGCAGAGTAAGACAGATGTTATGCTATGATCTCTTGCCGAGCTCTCATAGGCCTGGCCAACTCACCTCAGGTGTATGGAATAGCGCAGACGCTTCATTTGCTCAGCAGTGATAAAGTGTCCCAGTTTGCTATTGGTGCTCATTGCTGTTGGACTACTCGGTTCCCGTTCCCCTGCCCGTTCCCGTTCCCGTTCTGCTGCCTGGCGCTCCTTTGGTTGCTGTAGTATGATGCCATTGCAGGGACTAGCACTTGGCAGCTCCTCGGCAAGTATCCGCTGACGTATAAAGGTGCGATGCATTGTCGGCATGTCGCGCATATCGTAGGGTATGACAAACATGCGCACCACAGTGCCTATGGGATTGAGCAGAGTGGCCTGGACGGTGCCTGAACGTGGCACAGAGTAGCCCTTGCGTGGCAAACGAATATCGCACTGAAATGAGCCGAAAAATAAACGATAAGCAATGATCAATCTCTGACGGATTTGTGGCAAGCTCACCAGGTAAGGTGTGCTCAAGGTCTCGCCGTGCAGCTCATAGAAGTAGGAGGAAGCTGGAATGGTAAGCTGTGTGGGACAGAAGACACCCGAAGCACCCAGCTGCAGGCGGAAACCAGCAACTTCAATCTTTGGCAGCAAACGCTTCTGCAGCAACGATTCCTCCAGGTTGCCTAGCAGCGGACGCCCAGCGAACTGTGTGGCCAGACGTGCACGTGTCTTCAGCGGCGAACCCGCCGGACTGCACATGCCTGACTCCAGATCCTCATCGGACAACTGCTCATCGGAGCCCAGCGAACTACGATCCGATCTATCGCTGAGATGCCGCGAGCGACGCTTATAGAAAGCCGCCTGCTTGGCGAACCTCGGTGATACGGACAAGGCATTGGGTAATGTTGGCGCCGAATAGGATTTCTGCACGGGCAGATTAGCTGCTTCCGGTGGCGTCAATAGCGTCTGCGACTGCGAGTGGCCATAGCTAAGGGCCGAAGGCTCAAAGCTAAAGGCCATACCACTGTCAATGGTTATGGGCGCTGAGCAGCTGCTGCTGCTGTTGCTGCTGTTGCTGCTGCTGCAGAAGATCGTCGTCAGATTAACCTTGGGCAGTGCCTTGCGTAGCAAAGGCGACAACATAGGCGGTGGAGTTTCTATGTCCAGCTGCCCGCCACCACAAGTGTTTAATCTTAACTGATGCGGTGCCTTGGGCGGCTGACAGCTGAGAGCAAGCGGTGGTTGGGATTGCGACTGAGACTGTGTTAAATGCTGCTGCTGAGAGAGCGACTGAGACCGAAACTCCTGTAGCTTGAGCGGCACATGACTTATGGGAGTCTTGAACTGTATAACAATACGCTCATCCATGACAGATTGGTCCACAGTATCCGTTGGCGTCTGGCAGCGTTCCTGGCTACTCAGAGAGCAGCGATCAATGATTGGCGTCAGCTTTGTCGTCGCAGCTTGTGACTGTGAAGGAGAAGAGAGCAGGTGAGGTTAGTAAGAAGGATTAAGAAGCTTAATAACAGTACACTTACCTCTTCCAGTTCCTGCTCCATACTGTTGCTACTGTTATACCCACTGTTATGGCCATTGCTGCCACCATTTGCCGTCCGCTCCCTACGCTCCGCCGTCTGTGCTGTGCTTCTTTGGCCATTGGCAAAGTTGTGCTGCGTCTTCTGCCGTTTGCATACCTGGCAGCCACTCATGGGATTAGCTTTGGGCTGGTTATTGTTCTGATTTGCATTGGCATTGGCATTGGGATGGGCATTGGTATGGGGCAACTGTCTAGCATTGAGATCATTACGTGACGCTGTGGTGGGCCTGCGATTCTTTGGCGTGCGCTGTATGGCTTGGAGCAGACGCTCGGCCATGTTGCGCGGCGTGCCCACAATGAGATCGGAGCTGCTCAGGCTGCAGCTGGATGTATCCTCCATTTCGGAGGCGCTTGTATCATCATCATTTCCCTCATCATCGCTATCATTCTCCACGCGCCCATTGCAATCCTGCTGTGCCCCATCCTCAGAGCTGCAGTTGAGGCAGAGCAACGTCTTCTCGCTGCCGCATTGCTGGCAGCTGCTTAGCGATGTTTGTGTGCCTGTCGAGATCATAGCAATGCGACGTGGTGCTGTCAGCGTTAGAACCATTGCCTGCGTGCCCGCCTCCTCGCTGCCCTCGTCCATTGGCTCGTGCTGCTCCGAGGGCTTTCGCTCTCGCTTCTTGTCCCGTCGCTGCATGCGCTTGCGATACTTTTGTAGCTGCCTTTCTCTATGTCCATCCACCTCATCACGCGTTGCTTCCTCCTCCTCTGCTCCACTCACAACAGCAGCAGTAGCAGCAGCAGCAGCAGCAGCAGCAGCAGCAGCAGCAGCAGCAGCAGCAGCAGCAACTGTAGCAGCAGTTGCAGCTGTTGTCGGCAATTGTTGCTGCCGCTTACTTGTATATTTATCACAGCTGCTTGTAGACGACGACAACGACGACGACGACGGCGGCGGTGGTGGCGGCGTGGTTCTGGTGGTGATCCTTGCACCCAGTCCCGTTGGGGTTGCCGCACACATACCGCCATTGCCAGTGGGTGTGCTGGCAGCAGGCACAGCACGCAGGGGGCAAGGCTTGGCCAGATTGGGACTGACGCGCGGCAAGCCACCATTGATCCTGGGAAGACTCTTCACGCACACCGACACGCTGAAGTTCTCGGAGATATTCACGTGGGGAAAGTTGTGGACATTGGCCTTGGCATTGAAGCCAACATTACTGTGGTTTCCACCACCATTACTGGCGACATATGGCTTGATCCTATAGAAAATGTTGAGACGTGGCCTGCGCGACGTATCAGGAGCAGCTGCCAGGGTACTGTGGCTAGCCACATCTCCAGGATTGTTGCTGTTGCTGGCAAAGATCACCCTGCCACTATTGTAGACAGTGGCATCAGGTTTACGCAGCAAATCGCACCAGGCTACAATCTGGGAGAAGTACAGCTGGCTCCGTATTGCGCTGCACAGCGATGGTAGCGTCATGGTGGGTGGTGGAACTCTGCAAAGCAAATCCAAGAGTTATAGCAAGGGCAATCTCTCTACGGGATGCATTGGCACTTACTTCTCTTTGCCGCTAATTATCCATTGCTCCAGCAGTATCCTGTGGGAGGCTGGACCTAGATACACCTCAATGCAAACGGATTCCCGGCGTGCCAGGATGTCCTCTATCTTAAGACAATGTGCTCTCCAACGGGAACACTGCGAATGGATTATAAGATTAGGTTAAGCTCTGCAAGGATTACCCGCGGATGAAGGGATTACTTACGGTTATATTTATGTAAGACATATCACAGAAATGCTCCTCAGCTTCGGCAGAATCGCCCTTGGCGAGTCCCATCTTTCTGAGGAACTGATCACAGTGTGGCCCGTGCTTGGGCCGCGTTGCAGCGCGGCAGCTGGCTGCGCTTTCGTTTCCGTTAACGTTAACATTGGCGCCGCCAGCTGCAGCAGCGCTTGTGGCAGTGGTTATTGATGTGGCTTCTGCTCCTCCTCCTCCTCCACCTCTTCCAGGAGTTCTTAGCAGCCCATCTGCTACACCTCCTCCTACTTCACTTCTAGCAGAAACACCTCCAATCCTCACTCCTGGGTATGCAGTAGCATATGCACCTCCAGCTCCAGCTCCAGCACCAGGCGTCGTCCTGCTGCAGTTGTAGTCCAGCAAATTGGCATCACGTAGAGTTGTTGGCGTTGTAGGTGAGCCAAAGGCTAGCGAGAGGCTCAAGGGACGACTCTCGCCACGCAGGCAGGTGGTGGCCAGCGATTGCAGCGAGTGTAGAATGTTTTCCGAGCCGGAACCAGGCGAACTGGCTGCACTGGAGCTGTTGGTGTTGGTAAGTTGTTCATTGGCTGTTACTCCATCAGCTCCAACGCCAACTCGAACTCCAGCTCCAACTCCAGCTCCTGCACGATTCAAATTGACGCGATGCACAATCTCATAGTCGCCACGATCCGCGTTCAACTCGTTGATGGATAATGCCACCAGTTCGGGTTCAGTGCTCATCGTCTGTGAGGCCGGCGACAGCTGTCGCAGCTGGCAGAGCTTCTCCGTCCAACGTTGATGCGTGGTAGTTGTTGCTGTAGGTCCGCCACTGCTGCCATGTCCATGTCCAGCTCCCTGACCATGTCCATAGCCATAGCCATAGCTTGTATTATGGCTATAAAAGCTGGAACGGGGCGTACCGCTTGTTAAGGCATAGGGATTCGTTGTTATGTTGATTGCCGCCCTTGAGGTGGAGGGGCGTGGCGAGTGACGTCCACTGTTAGCAGTTGTCGTCAACTGTTGCAACTGCAGCTGTGGCAATTGTTGTTGCTGCTGCTGCTGCTGCTGTTGCTGCTGTGATTGATATTCATCATCAGCTATGGGTCTACCCTCCAGGATGAGCGAGGCGAGTCCTTTAACTATGGAGCAGTAGTTACTCTGATGCGCTGCTGTTGTTGCAGCTGCAGCTGCAGTTGCTGCTGCTGCTGCTGCTGCTGCTGCTGCGGCAGCTTGTGCTGCAGTGCTGCCCACAACAACTGCTGCTCCATTCTGTGCCAGGCCAGCGGCTGGTGGTGAATTGGTGACGCTCGTTGGTATCATTTGGCCTCCACTTGCTCTGCCTTGCGATTCCTCCTCCTTCCTTCCTTTCTTGCTTATACTTCTGCTGCTCACTCCCACCCCCTACTTGCGGCTACTGCTCCTCTTTCCCCTCCTGCTTGTTGATGTTATTGTCGACCTCTCTTCCTACCAGCACCAGAAGTACACTGAAAGCAAAGATGGACATCATTTTAGCAGCTTCAAGAATAAGTCGGAAGTATCCTTTAGTCTAATGGGAAACCCAAAAAAATCTGCTCCTATTTCTAGCTCAACTTATCATATATTCCCTCTCTCTCTCTCTTTCTAAAGAGAGCCAAAGAAGCTCTTCGATTCTTGTAGCCAAAGAATGAAGCAACTTGTAGTTTCAGTCGAGGCTTCGATGTGACATTGAGATGTTTGCAATTTTGAATGTCATCAGCTTTGTATGGAAAGTGGGTCAAAGCTGAGGCACCCTGTATACATACATATATATATATACATATCTCATTGAAAATATGTTCTGAAGGTCTTAAATAATATATATCTATATATTACATAAACAAAAAGACTTAGTTTAAGTTGGCCCAAATCTTGCCTAGCTGTCGTCGAGTTGCATAGCTTGGCGGCTGTCCGCTGTTGCATTCTCTATGGGCGACACACTAACACGGCCTCAGTGTGGCCCCAAAAAAGAAGACAGAAAAGAAAAAACAAAATAGAGAGAGAAAAAAACCAGGCAACCAGGTCGTTACTTAATCAGGCAGCTGTTGCCATGTCAGAGTATGGCTATGTGTTAGAAAGAGAGGGCAGTCGAAGACAGAGACTTGTGCAATGCAGCTTTAAGCAAGCAGCGCAGCGTGGCAAACACAACACATGTTGCTAGAACTGTGACGTCATTAAAGAGCACAAGTCAAGCTTATCTCAAATATCTCAATTTGCAGTTTTGTGTATAAACAATTTACTTTGTTGCTTGTAGCAGCGAAGGTCAGCACCAGAGCAATTGATATTGCATGTGTGTTGCTAAAGTCGTGCTTAGCAACAATTGCAAACAAACGCTGCATTGAACAGCTGTTCGTGTTTATGTTCATCAAATATCTTAAGCATGTGCTTCTAAGCGAAGGCAACATGTTGCCAACAAATGTTTATACGAAACTTACGCTCACGCTCTGTAGTACTCTCGCTCGTTCACGTTTTCTTGCGCTCTATCACACTCACTGAGTCAGAGAGCTACGCTGGCACTCTTATTATTTTATATGCTCAGTTTATAAACATGTTTGTCTTTACTTTTGCTTTTGTTTTTGCGTTTCTTCTTGACCTGCATACACAACATATAACTAGCGCGCGAGTTGAAACCAGTGTATATACATATATAGAGACGAAGAGAGAGGCTAGCATGCTGGTGTTTATGTGTATGTGTGAGTGTATGTGTGTGAGTGCTGTTAGAAAACATATGATTTTTGTGTTGGCTGCTCATACAATCAGTTGGTAATGTTTGCTCACATGTATTTAACACTGCTAGTTGTATATATACATGTGTATGTGTTGTGTGAGCTTGTATGTATATATGTAAACAGTTTTGTTTATGGTCGCTCGCACACACAAATACACTTGGCCCACAATAGACAAGCACACACAATACATACATAGCAACAGCAGCAACAAATGCGAATCGTATGAAAATGAGGGCAAGCGAATGGAACGTAACAGCAAAGGCAATAATAATAACCGCAAAAAAAAAAACAGAAACACAAACAAAAGCAACAACAGCAACAGCAACGGAGTTTAATAATATTTGATTACATTATCGCTCTTTCGCTTTTATACAATATACTTTTATTTTATTTGGGAAACAGCAGTGTAAATTGCCAAAATATACGATGTAAACATATGTATCTATACATATGCATACATACATATGTATGTATATCTACATATAATAATTCTTAAGGGGCTTGACGCTGCGCGCGTGGCTTATTACGCAGTTAAAATGCCGTACACAACGGCATTGCGGTAAAAAGATGAAGAAGAAGAAAGGAAATGGAACGTGGCAATTTAATTTTGAAAAGGGAAATGATGAATGATGTAGAAATATTTCAAAATACGTAGATACATATTCATGCTCCCACTCACTCTCTCTCTGTGTGTGTGTGTGTGTGTGTTTGTGTTGAATTATTGTATTTTAACGGTAAATATAATCAATTGCACTTTCAATGCGAACTAATTTCATGTCGCTTTGGCGCTGCTGTCCTTGGCATGCTTTTGATTTAGCAACAATTATTGCTGTATATGCTCATTCGTGTCTATGTGTGTGTGTGTGTGTCTATGTGTGTGTGTGTGTCTCTTTTATTTCGTGCTGAGTGCGTCTCATTTTATGCAGTTATTTTTTATTTCTTTTTTTCTGTTATTTTGTTTCTATTTTGGGGATACATTGCAAAATTTGCATTTATTTCATAGGCCGAAGGGCATATAACGGTTATGTATGTATGTATGCATGTATATATGTATGCATGTATGTATGTGTGTAGATAAAAGGCAAACGACAACTTTTCATATTCTATTGTATTATGCTACATTCTAAGCCTGTCTTCCGGCCTTCCTCTGCGCTTTCTATATATGTGTGTGTGAGTGTGTGTGTGTGTTGAGTGCCGTTATGCAAATTTCAAAAAGGAAGAAATCATAATAAAGCATTAAGTTAACAGTGAAAGCCAAGCAACATGTACAAATACATGCACAATACAATCATTTGTTTGTGTGAGTGTATTGCAACAAACGACAGCGCTAGATGGCGCTGTATTCAGCAACAGCAACAAAAAACCTGTTCAGAATGGCACATTTGATGTGTGTGAGTGTGTGTGTGTGTGTGTGGCAATTGCAGCGGGAAAAGAAAAACAACAGCAAAAAAGAAAAAAAAAAACACAAAAACAAGTTCCGACTGTGCTGTTGACGTCGTCGTCGTCGTCGTCGTCGTCGCCTTTCGCTGCTGTTTTGCTTCCTTTGCTTTCGGTTGCCATTTGATTATGAAATTTACCACAAGGCAAAATGCGTTGTTGTTGTTGTTGTTGTTACTAAACGCACACCCCCCACCCACCCACACATACACACATATATTATATATACTTGGGCAGTAACAATGCGCCAACGTTCGTTCTGCGAGAATTTTTAGCCATATTACACATTCAGTTAGTAACTCATAACCCCCGACTAAATGCGTCATGAATTACATATGTTTTAAACCTGTAACGGTCATTATCCATGCACACACACACACACATGTGCATGCACTTAATTCTCAATTCTGTTTTGAACACAATGGGGGGTAGCAGAGCAGAGAGGTAGACGTCGAATATGTGTCATATAAAGGCGGAAGCGACGCGTTGCAATTAAGCAGAGCCTTCACAGAATATATATATACACACATACACACATATACATATCGCGTGTTACATCACACACATACACACAATATATTAATTCATGTACTTGGATACACACCCCTACACGTATGTATGTGTGTGTGTGTGAGTGTGGATAATATATACCACAGAGATGATTGTGATTAGACAATGAAGCTTTTAAAATCGCTTCTGACCTCGTTGTCGACCTTACAAAGTACCGATCTATCTCTCCATCTATGTATGTATGTAGTGTATATACATATATACATGCCTATGTACAAAGAGGGGTCCAGCCACAACCCTCCACACTTACCCATTGCCCACTTTTCGGCATTTCGCAGCTGAGCGAACGTTTCTTCTATGGGCTGGGCCGCACCTTTAGTTTTCTAATGGGTTTTGACTTTGTAGTCCAATATACGACAGAGAACATACAAATGAATATCAGTGACAAGTGAGGCTGATACAAGAGTGTGTAAACAGAGAGAGAGAGAGAGAGAGGAGGGGGCGAGAGGGGGGGCTGTTATGAAAGGGGCCATGAGATAAGGTATTACAAGACCATTTACCACCTGAAGTCGTACAATTTTAGACTGTGTTCTCTATACAGTGGCGGGAGGCTAGGTGAAGGGGGGGGGGGGGGGTGTGTGGTTGGGTGTGGGGCTTGTTATACTCATGTTACCATAACTCAACTCAAGGTTTCTCAATTCAAATTTACAACAAAAACAGCAACAACAACAAGGAAAAAACCAGCAAAGAATTTTAGTTAAAATTTTATAGTTCTCAGAAATGAACTCAACTATGAACTACCCTATACTATACAGAACAAATAGCGACAAATTACTATACTATACCCAGGCATATACATATATACATACACATATATATATGTATGTATTTAACCTTAAATTCTTTGTTTCCGTTGTATCATTATATATAGTAGTATATGTAGAGTTATTGAGGCTTACCTTTTCGTAAATCTGTTAATATTCCATTATTGTTTTTTGTTTTGTTGCTGCAATTAGAATGAGAGAAAGAGAGAGAGAGAGAGAAAAAAAAGGGTTTGTTAATTGCAAGTTAATAAGGTTTATTTAACTACTAATATATACAAAAATGTGTGTGTGTATGTGTGTGTGTGTGTTATGTGTAAATCATTGCTATTATATGTGTTCATTCAATGGAGAATTTATTTAATTTCATTTGTTAAGCTCAATTGTAGCGCTAGAACACCCTGTGTTTGCCTACAAAAAAGAGTTACATGGTGTCTCTCTCCCTCTCTCTTTGGCTGACCCTCCCTCACAGTTATATACACACACACACACATACCCATACATACAATATCATATACATACATACATATCCATGCACATGTTTCGCTCACATGTGCGCAATAAATGGGGAAATAGCAAGAAAAAGAAAAAAAAACCACACGATTAAATTGTAAACAAACGCTGCCTGACGCTGGCAATCGCCTTCCACTTCTTCTCTGCTTCTGCTTCTTCTTCATTTTTTGTGTGTGTAACGTGAGCACGTGAGCGAGTTTCGCTTCCACAAATGGAATGGAATGAGCATAGAGTGCGAGTGCGAACGGAACGGAATGAGCATAGACTGCGAGTGCGAGCGGAATGGAATGAGAAGAGTTTTTGCTTGTAACTTGGAGCCGTTAGCTGGAGTGGGACACTAGTGACAGTACAGGACACTAGACGTGGCGCAATTGCTAAGAATAATATGCCTTCTATGTCTGTGTGTTGGCATGTGTATGTGTGGGGTGGGGTGGGGTGGTTAGGCAGTGCGTTTTATTTTTAGCCAAAAATACATTCTGACCGTTTGCAAATTGAGAGCAAATCGAGTTGAAGAAACAGCCTGCTAGCTAATAGAAAAATCAAAATATATATCTATATATATATATCTATTTATTTTTTATTGGTATCGTTTTCTGTTTTCTTTTTTTTCCGCTCATTTTCACTTATTATTGGAACAGCAACAACCTTTTTTCCATTCCCAGTTCTCCGCTCATTTACATTATCAACTGCGCACGTATAAAACTACAAGCGAATCGAAGAGCGACGCAACGAAACGCAAATTGACGCGTTTCATGTTTATTTATTTCTTTTTCTTTTTCTTTTTCTATAAGGATTTTACAGTTTTATTCAAGCAAGCAACCAAATGGCCAATACAGCAGAAAGAAAGAAACGAAACAAAACAAAGCAAAATATTTAAAAATCTTTTGACAGCGCTCGAAAGGTAGAGCGACAACAACATACCCTGTAAACTAAACTATGGCGAGTTACTGTTATATTACAGTAGCTTTAGCTGCTGCTGTTAGAAAGAGAAGTGTTATATCAGCAACTGTTATATGTTATACGAGTTAAACATTGTTGCTTAACTGATCGATCTGCCATTAACTATAATTTACAATCTGTTAATAGCAACTTTTGTATATCAGTGTTGTCAGTTTAGCATATTATACGCTAGATCTGGCATATTTCAAGGTGGAAAAAGCTTATAAACTTGGGCTCTAGCTTATAGATTATATATCTAGCATTGTTCTTGAAAAGCATATATTATTTTTTGTAGAATGGCAGCTTTTTTTTATATAGGAAAAACTTAAGAAAGTGAGAGAGAGGAATGTAGTTGGATTTTCCTTTGTTTCTAGCTAATATTAAATATAAATATTATACTAAATAACATCAAAATTCTTGGAATTTTTAACATTTTCTTATACATTTTTGTTTAGCTTTTTCTCCCAAATATTTCAGCTTATTTTGGTATCTTTTCATTGCCAATCTAGCTTATTTACATGCTGCAAAGTTGGCAGCACTGCTCAATATATACGCTTTAAATCTCTAGGGGGTATAATTGCTTGTTATATATTTAAATATATTAAGAGGCACACACACACACACACACATATATATATATATATATACATATAGACAGCTGTTTGCTTTTTGCTCTCTGTTTTTATTTTAAGATACACAAACTTATTGTCCATTTTTGGGCATTTTCTTATCTTTAGTGTGACTTAACCGTTATATAGAAATTATATAATGCTATATATATATGAAGTAATTATGTTATAGTTAAGTTAAGTATACACAAGATTAATTAAAATATATAAAATTTAATCAAGATAATAAACAGAAATAAAAAACTATAAACAGAATGTGGAAATTGGAAACAATTTCAATTTAGTTTCGATTCAAGCTTTTGCTTTTAACCTTCGGCTAATACTTTTTTTCAAGCAGATATTGCGCAACGTTGCTCTCTAATTGAAGTTCTTATCGTTATACGTTATACACACACACACACACCATCACACACACACACACACCATCACACACACACACACACAGAGAGACAAGGCCAGAAGACGATGTAAAGCGCTAACTATCAATTACACGATTTTCTACTACTTCTTTAGATCAAAGCTAAATGTTGTTACAACAGCTGATTATGACACAAGTTGGCAGCGCCACGCCTGAAAGGTTGACATCTTGATAAACGATCCACGTTTCACGTGTTAAAAGTACATGTGTTTGTTTCTATGTGTCTGTGTGTGTGTGTGTGTGTGTCTGTATATGAGCAAGAAAATGTGTGTCAGTTGCATTAAAATATACAAAAAAAAAAAAAAAAACAAAAACACTCAAAAGCGAGTATTTTTCCTGACTTCAAATACACCTAAACATAAGCACACATACATACATACATACATATATATATATATGTATGTGTGTATATACTATATATACATGCATAGAGTTTGAGGGAGTGGAGCGTGCGAGCGAGCGAGCGAGCGAACAAAAGAGTGACCCAAACAAACGGGAGAGCGAGATATTTGACTTGCCTTTTCTGTCATTTACTTATTTGTTATACAAGCTCGAAAGGGGGGCGGCGACACATAGTCTCCCAGAGTGATTGTATGTCAAAATGTGTATGTGTATGTATGTGTGTGTGTGTGTGTGTGTGTATATATAATTGCGATCTACAATTATTCAACTTTTAGCTGACTAAAAAGCTTAGCAACTTATGTCGTACTGCGCGTGTGTGTGTGTGTGTGTGGGTGGGTGTTCGGTTCAAAGCTTATAAGCTTTAGCTATTATACTGTGTTATTGCTGTCGTTGGTGTTGTTGTTGTTGTAGATGTACGCCAGGGCAAGGAATTACGTCACCAACACATGCGCAACGCACAGCTGAGTGTCCACAGCTGCGTCACACACATGCACAACAAACACATATACTAACACACACACACACACATATATATATATATATATATAAACAAATAACAGCAAATACAAACCTTTAATTGAATTTTCACGCTCTGACGTTACGTTTCAAAACTTTGAAATTTGAAATCAATTTTTAATATTGAATTGAATTTTTCTCTGCATTTTCAACAGTGTCCTTTGGTTTTCCTTATAATTTTACTTTCTTTTGTATAATTGAAATTTCTTTTCTCCTTTTCTCTTTTAGGTTTTTTTAACTCTTCACTGCAACTGTTGTTTTTTTTCGTGGTTGCTGCTGTCGCTGCTGATGTGTTTGCTGCGTTTGCTTCGTTTTAGTTCTCAGCGGCTGACAACGGCAGCTGCGGCAGCATTCGAAATTTGAACGTAGCATTTGAATTTTTCAACGGTTTTATGTTGCGTTTTCAACTTGAATTAATATTGAATATTGAATATTGAATTTGAATTGAAATTGAATTGTATTAAAGAAGAACAGTTCTATCTGCTATGCACACACGATACACTAACACAAACACATACACACAAAATAGTTTCCAAATAAATATAAATATATATACATATATATATATAGATATAGATAGAGATATGTAGTTAGTCTTCACTTTTTCCTTTTCCAACGTCTTTCACTGTCTGCCTACTTTATACGAGCGAAGCGCGAGGCAAACAAAAATAAATGAGGCAAAAGAAAACAAACGTCAGCAGGCAGGCAACAACAACGCGATTGGCAAACTTTGCACTGGGACGCAAAACACAAAACAGAAAACAGAAAACAGAAAACAGAAAACACAAAACGCAAAAAGTAAAAAGCAATAAAAAGGTTGCTTTAAAAAACTTGTTCAATCTTTGCTTAGATTTTGGTACTCAACGAGATTTGTTGATTGTGTTTTATTCTTTTGAATTTTAGTCTCTTGCACTTTTGCTGTGCGTCAGCAGCAACACACAAAAGTTTTCTGTTTCAATTCTGCTGCTGCCTTGTTGTCTCTCTATTTTACTTTTTATTTGTTATATCTTTGTTAATGGAACTGAGACGATTGTGATGTTGTCGCTTCGACTGTCGTTGGTTGAATGAACATGAGCACTGCCAGCAACTTTCTAAAACAGCTGAGTGAACCTCAGCCACACGACAGCAGCAAACGAAACACACGCCAGATAAATAAATACACACAAATACAACAATCGCTGCTTGGTTTGTGACTTGGTCTTGCCTGTGTGTGTGTGTGTGTGTGTTTATATACAACGTAAGTGTGTTATATACTTGTATAGTTAGATTTGTATGTGTTATATATGGAAACTACGTCGTACATTTGTTTATGTACAAATCTATGTGGCTAGTTTTAGCTGCCAATACGACGTATACGTAAGTGTACAATACATGTTGTTAGCAACATGCATTTATATGTTGCTAACAGATTGATGCGTCAACATTGTTGCTGCGCAGCGCATGTATACAAAAAACATATGGAATTTCCAAACGCTAGGAGAGTAAATCATACAGACAGAGAGAGAGAGAGAAAGCAGAGTATAGCTGCACACAAATAAGAAGCAGAAAGCCAAAACATATGCGTGACAAGTAAATAAGAAATGAGAGTTATATGTATATACAATATAAAAGTAGGTACGTCTGTATGTATATATATATATATTTCTTAGCAAATTGTTGTTGGGGTCCCTGATAGCAAATTCAATAACAAAACCAAACCATGCAGACATCGCGACACACACACACACACTCATGCGAGTAAAAACATATAACGAACCCGTTTCCATATGTTTAATGGTTGCTCTGCTTCTACCTCTGATTCTGCTTTGCTGCTGCTTCACTCAAGTCGTTAAGAGCTGATGTTGCTTATTCTTTATAAGTATATGTATGTATATGTAAGTATTGATGGTTCTGTTTCATCCCAATGCGTACACTATATTCTCTCTGTGTGTGTGTGTGTGTGTTTCATGTACTTGTTGGCTCATTTACTTTGCAAAGTAAATAAACATTGCTAAAAGAAGTGAGCAAAAAAACGCAAGCGTCGCTGCCAAGAGCCACAACAAAGACAGACAACAGCAGGCCAAAGATTTCAATTATGTTTGTCTGTTTGTTTGCCATGGGTTTTGTTTCCTTTTTGCCACACAATGCATATCAACACCTTATCAGTGACACCCGCATTCACATGCACACGCACACGCACACACATACATGCATAAGCTAACTGATATCATTTGTCTTTATAATAATTACAATCTTTGTTCATTTCTCTTCATTATTTTTATGTTTCATTTAACACACAAAAACAATCACTTGACAGTGGAAAGAGCAGTTCTGATGAGCCAGAAGTTCAGAAGAAGGATGATGGCAAAATAAACTGTGGAGAGGCAAAGGGCGACAGTAAGACAAGCAAAAGCCACAGCCACAGCCAAAGCGAAAGCCAAAGCCAAAGGCAAAGACAAGGGCAATGGCAACGGCAACGATAACAAAGACTTTGCAGACAAAGAAAACGCTCAGGGTCTCTGCTCCTGTCTGGTTCTGGTCTCGTCTGGTCTGGCCTGTTTTACTCCTGGTATAGACACATTCAAACACACACACACACACACACACACACACACTCAGCACACACGCATGCTTATATGTATATGAATTTTTGCATTTGTTTTGTAAGACGTTTGTGCTAAAACAGGAAATCAGAAAGAAATTGTTGAACTCTTTATGAAATTTCGATGTATCTGATGTATGCACATAATTCAAGCTTATTTATTCATATTGTATGTATGTATGTAGGCGTGTATCTTGTATACCTAACTTTTATTTCAAAAAACAAATCAACGTTTATAAGGTTCATTGATATTTGAAGCTTAAATCTAGCTTCTTGCCAAACTTGTTATCACTTTCTCATCTCCTGTTTGGTTTCTTTGGTGTTGCCTTTTGCTTGCAATAAAACCATATTGTTTAGCAACATTTTGTATGGATACACTGGTTACTAGTTGATTCAGCACTGCCAACACAACAGTCGGGGGCTGCCAACTCGTCACAGACCTGGCATTGACACATACTTCATATCAACTTGAGCCACAAAAATAATGAATGTTTAAAACTACGTGCGATAATTAACTATATGTAAAGTATTAAAGTTTAAACTAAATTTGTTAAGCCTTTGTTCTTTGAAGAAAGTGACTAATGCATAAGTACAACGATCAAAAGTATATATATAAGTATCTGTGATATATTTTTAAAAAACTTTTGTCATCGTAAACTGTAACTGGGTTCGAGTCCCAGCTAAGACAGGGATGTTTTCTATTGTGTAAGAAGCCATTCAGCCATCGATTGTATTTGTTTTTAGGTATATAAATCTTAAATAGATATCTACTCAGGTTTAGAGCACTTCTATCACAGTCTATCAGTTTGTCATAAGACCCAAAGGTCAGCGAGCTTATCGAACTCTATTGATAGATAAGAGCGAAGCCAAGTCATAGTAGTTTTTCTCTATTAAATATTTACTGTAGGTTGTTGTTTTTCTTTTATCTTAAATCTCACTTAATTTACTTAATTTGCTGGCAAGCAAAGGAAATCACAACTAGACAAAGAAGCAACAGAAGGGGACACGGGCACAAAAAGAAAGACCAAAAACGGGCAACTGACAGCCTTTTGGCGTACATCCAACTAAAACGTTGCGACATTTAACTGAATGCTGTACAATCTTATAATGAAACTATATAAATGAGTTTATATATCTGTATTATAATATTTAACTACACAGATATATATATATATATAAACAATTAAGTAGATAATAAATAGATAGATTTATTGTAGAAGGTATATTATTGTAACGAAGAATTCCATCGTATATAGAATATATAAATAGGATATAGTCGAGTAATATATATATTATACGCATACATACAGTTCTATTTACATATAATATTATAACGTTCAACTTAGTTAATTGCTTATTTTCCACTTACACAAATGTTTAGACACACTTCCCGTCTGTGTGTGTGTGTGTATATATACCATGCATGTGCTCAGCTGTGGAGGCCGTGCCAAAAAAAATGTTGCCAGCTTACGCTCTCAATTGTTGGGCTCTCTTTGTTTCACGCTGTCTCTTTCTCGCTCACTCACTGAAGTAAGCTCTTGTCAGCTGCGGTTGACTGGTGAGAGATGTTGATACAAAAAGGGCAAGCTCATCTTTATTGTGTGTGTGTGTGTCTGTGTGTGTATCTGTTTTGGTGAGTGTTTGTTTTTTTTTGTGCTGTGTCTATTGCTATGCATGTATGTATGTATGCATGTATGTATGTTTGTGTGTGCTCAGTTGTTTTTAAATGTTGCGATCAGCTGTTTTGATAATAAAACTGTTAAAAGCTTTATGACAGACAAAAGAGACAATGACAATTAATGATAATGATAATAATAATAATAACAAAAGCCAATGGCTGTCATATTAATTAAACATTCTACACTATCTGAAGAGTCTAGCAACATTGAAATAGTTTTAGGCATACACATATATATGTACCTATGTATGTATGTATGTATGTGTGGGTGTGTGGGTGTGTGTGTATGCTTTGTTATTATTATATCACTTAGTTTGATATGGTTAGCACGTTGCTATAAATGTGAAAATTGTGTAAAACGCAATTGTTAAATTCTTGTCTATTTCACTCTCTCTCTCTGCCTCTCCCTATCTGTCTCTCTCTGTGTGTTCTCGCTGTAAATAGGTGTGCGTATATTGCGACGACCATTGGACCTACGCTTGGAATTGATTGTAAGCAAATATAGACACTTGGCACAACATTAAAAATCAAGGGACGCTATATATATTATTGATCTTTATACACATACGCATGTATATATATATGTTTATGTGTATGTAAACATACTTACAATACACATACGCATACACACACACACATTTTGTAAGCAGGAACAGCATATACATATATTTATCCATACCTTTTGGTATTCGTCTTACTGTTAACTGCGACAGACCCTCAACTACAACTATAACTATACATTTACTATGTAAATACTGTGTACGTGTGGTGTGTATACACTTTTGTGCACACATACACATGCAACACACATACACATAGGTGAACAGCAACAGCTGTTACAGCGCTGTTAACGTGGGAAATGTAAATGTGTTGGGCATGAGTTATTCTTCTTCTACTTTTGCGTCTCTTTACAATGGTGGGAGGTCATTTATGGGGATATCAGGTGATGATGACATATATACATATATATATATATATACACATGTGTTGATATGTACCAACCAACTAATGTATACACACATACATATGTAGTTCTGTGTATGTGATGCTGTTTATCAAGTAAAATCATTTGTCATGGCTTCCAGTTGCTTGTTAATTAACTGACTCAAGCCTCATTTTAAATCAATTTACTTTTGTAATCTTTTCTATGTATGTGTGTGTGTGTGTGTGTGTGTGTATACAATTGTGAAGATAAAAGTACACTATAAAGAAATCACATTTATTACTGTTTTTTTTTCACATGATTTCCAAACACACATAATTAATATTTTAAGTGCTTCTGGTGATCGTTATATTAAATGCAAGCTACTTAGTTGTATGTATGTATTTGTATAAGTATATGTATATGTGTCATATATATATATATATATATGAGTTGAATATATGCCAAATGCGGGCAATGACGCACTACTGTGGCGCAAGAGAACAACAAAAACAAAAACAAAAAGAAAAACCAAAATAAAATAGAAGAACTTTGCCAAAGAAATTGAGTTTGATCGTTGCCAACAGTTCCAAGAGGCAGACCTCTCGAGCGATGACTCCATGTCATGTTTTATTTTTGTAAATACAAGCAAGAAGAAGAAGAAGCACAACAAAAACAGCAACAATACTAATACACATACATATTCATACACAAATATAAGTAAGTAGCTAAACAAAGAGCTATGAGCTAACGTGTTTAGAGAAAACATTCAAATGTGTATTATATATTAGTGTGTGTGTGTGCGTGTTCACAGATAAAGGCACATTTTATCAAAAAATTGAACACGAATATCAATCATTGAACTCTTGCAACGCTGTTCAACTCTTCCCCCCCCTCCCCTATGACTCTGATTGCTACAAACCAAGGAGCTAGCCGTAAACAAATCCTTTCCAGACGACAGAAAAAAAGAAAACCGTTATTGTAACTGTCAACGAGGGTTGCCATCAGACAGTTACATACACTTATACATACGTACAGACAAAGCGCCCCCCACCCACCCCACTCCAATTAATGCTAAAACGTCGCAAAACTTCTAACCCAAACTGGAGTCCATCAGCTGTCTACAATTTTGGTGGGTTCAATGGCTCTCTGGGTACACACTCAAATGTTACGCTCTTTCTTATTTTCTTTATTGTTGAATTTGTTTTTTCCTTTTATTTTTATTATATTTTTTTTTTTTGCGCACACGTTGTCCAAAGTCATTCAACCCAAAAACCAAATAACGTAAAATAAAACGCAAAAGGAGGCGAACGACGGCTGCGACAGCAACGGAATGGGTAACAGCAACAACAGCAACAACAGCAACAACAGCAATAGCAGCAGCAACGCTGGGGTCACTGTGCGCGCTCTCACTCTCTCACTCTCTTGCTTACAGTTAGCTTAGACAACAACAACAACAACAACAATAACCACACATTGTAATGGGGTAAAATTAAAAAATATTGCGTAGCGAGCATTACTTCGCTTTAGCTTTAGTTAACAGCTTTTCTTATTGGTCAATGTGCCCACCCGACCCAAGGGTAAAAGCAATTCAAGTGCCAAAGAACTCAGGATGTACACATTGAAAGTCATAAAGAGCGCAAAGCGAAGCAACACAGACAAATCAAACTCTGAATTAATCTTATGCTTCACAGTAGGCTTAGGATCGGCGAGCTTTTTGTGTCTGTCTCTCTTCGTTTTCTCTACGCTTTTGCACATAAAACATTTCAAGATCAACGCTTAAGGGAGAGTAAAAGCTTTTTATTCGGCTTGAGCGTAAGACAGAGAAATGCTTAAACTAATACATATATAGAAATATACACACACACACACAAACAGTACTTTTCAATGGTCTAAGGTTCATCTTTGTGAAAATGTGAACTGTGAATCAGAAGCTATAAAACATTCAACGTCGTTGACATTATTTACTTGTTACATGGCTTCTTGCCCCCTTTTTCTTTAACTTTTACACTCCTTCCCATTCTCAGTCTTGTTTATTTTTCTTTCTTTATCAGCCAAAACTAATATACGACCCTGAACTGCAAACCAGTCTACCCATAGTTCTACCCTAACCCATATACCAACAATCTGAACACAAGATAATCACATATATACGTAACACACTCACAGAAACTGGACAATGGCATTTGATAGATAAGAGGTTAGGACGCGTTTGTTTTGCGTTCTGGTTAATGTTTCCTTCTTATCTATTGGTGGTCATATATGCATGTGTGTGTGTGTATTTGGGTTTTGTTTGCATATAGAAAATGTCCACGAATATGTATAAATGATAAGTGGAAAGTTCTTTACGCTTGAAAACTTATTTTTGGAAAGTTTTTCATACCTCGCAAGATTATACATTGGTTAAACAACTTGCTATAAATTAAGTTTCAACTCGATGTTAAATACTATTATATTAGTATTTTTACTTATATAAATTTCAAGATAGAATCTCATTCTGTTATTTGTTTTATCAATTGAAATGAACTCTATACAATCTGAGGTCCAAATTGATATGGGCATTGGGTTTTATGGCTTCATTTCCCATGTGCGTGTTTTAGTGCACTGAAAAAGGCTGAAAATTGTACATGAAAAATGTCTGTAAAAGCAGCTATAACCAGTAGATAAATATGGTAACTTTACGTGTTTAATCGTACGTATATAATTATATCAAAGATAATACAATTTACATTATAAACTATATAGTACGTATATAATATTATCTATCAACATCATCTCATATATATTTAACATAAGCTTTTATTCAACATCTTTTGCACAGGTAAAGCACATTTATAACCTCTACATAAAGCTAGACAAAGCGTTATCTTCAAGGAGTGATCCGATTAATGCCCTTAAAGATAATAATTTCATATGCGTAAGAGATAAGGTAGAAAGAGTATTACACATCGTTCTTTTGTTTCGTTTATCTATTTTTTTTGCATTTATTAAAAGTTTTCCAAAGCGCATTAAAGCTTTTAATGATAAGTTTATAACTTAAATCATTAATAAAAATGTACTTTATATTTTTGTAATTAATTTTAATTGAAACGTCAATTAGCTGTTTCCTTTCACTTATTTAAAGTGTTCTAATTAAATGCGCATTTATTATTGCATTTCAATTGATGTATATATATGTATATCTCTATATAAATATGTACGTATATTGATTGTCTTTTTGAATAATTTAAGAAATAAATATTTCTAATTTCAATCATTTCAACAAAATTTCCTTTGTTTATTTCGCCATTGCTGGGGCATCGTACAGAAAGGAAACGAAATGAAACTTCAAAGTGCACACGCCAAAATCAAGGATACACATTGAGAGAGCATTAACAGTTTCTTTGTCTGGGCTTGCTGAACTGCACAGCACAGGCTACATGGAAACACCACACATAAACAACACACAGACACACATACACAAATGCATATAACGTGCAAGAAGAACAGAATAGTCTCAACCAAAGCAGACGTCGACAAACTCACGCAGCTGATTACTGTCAAAGCCAACAACAACAACAACAACAAGAACAAGAAGAAGAACAGCAACAAAACATAAACGTGTTGTGTGCACAAGAGTCGGGGGCGGATGAATATATAAAACGGAAAGCGGGGCTGCTGCTGCTGTTGCTGTTGCTGTTGCTGTGATGAGACGCACTGAGACGTAAATTGAAATCATTTACTTTTGCCCATATAGGGAGCAGCAAGTACATACATATGTATATACAAATATATATAATATAAACGTTGTCTATGTACATTGGAGAAGTGAAAACAAGTTTTAAGCTTAGCACAATAAATATTTTTAAGTTCTTTATACAATTGAAATATAAAGTGCCATCATTTCATATGTTCATGCTATATATATGTACATATAAATAGATGTAAATATATACACAAAAATATATACATATATAATGACAACTTGCAAAAAGTTCAAAGTAATTAAAAATAATTTGTTTGCTTTAAATTTAAAACACATACACACATAAGATAGAAGAAGAAGTTTTGTGTATAGAAACAGTTTGTACATATGTATGTGTTTCTAGTAAACAGTTTGTATATATTCAATGCATGAAACACATATAATCTTTAAAATATGCCAAAAAAAAAAATGGCTGACTTACCGTTTAAGAAGCGAATAAAATGACCACTGATTTTTTTCAAGTTCCCCATACAAATTCGATTCTTCGAATTTATTTTTTATTTTTGTGATGATGTTTATAAATATTGCATCTTGCCTGTTAATTTGTTGCTTTAATTAGACATTTTTTTGGATTTGTTCATTTGGGGTTTAACAAATAAATAATAAATATTGATTTGGTGCTCCCGATCTGCTGTTGCTCCTATTTTTGCTGTTGCTGGTTTTTTCTGTTATTTTACTCCTGCGCTTTCCAAACTAATACAAGCGTATTGACTGCGACGTCAACGTCGGCGCTCAGCTGTGCTTTGTTGGTGTTACTGCTACTGATACTTCTCTTGCTGAGCTGTTGCAACTTCCTCCGCGCCAGCCTAAAGCCAACAATGGTAATATTTCACACATCGATTATTTGGTTGCGTTTTCAACATAATTTTCGCTTGCATTTCAAAACGAATTTAATTAAATATTAAATGCACCAACCACGCACGCATACATAAACAGGTGCTACAATCAATGAACTCTTTATACATTATATAAAATGGAGACGGTCGAGCCCAAAGCACCAGGCGTCATTTATTTGACTGTATTGCACATTCTGTTGCTCGCATTTTGCTTTCTGCTTTCCTTGAACCTATTACAGCGCAAATACATACATACATTGAATACTCATGTTGTTGTAATCACACACAATTCTGTGAGTTTATTGGTAAATCGAAGCAGAGAAAATTTTTTTTTCATAAAAACAAAAAAAAAAAACAAACTGAAAAAAATATAATTGGCAAATGTTATTTCACTTGTCGCCCACACTTTTGGTGCTCTTTCTTTCTGTTCGTTTCTCTTTTTCAGTTTGTTGTCTGTATATAGCAAAATTGATCGGTGCTGAAAGGGCGAATGCCACAACAAATTAAAACACAACCGCTACTGAGAGCCACAAAAAATAATTTCGTTGCAACAACACTTTCACCGCTGTTTGAAGCGCCTTTTGCTGCCGCGCTTTGCATAATTACACGTGCGCAATTACACACACACTCACAATCAACTATAACTAAAATTACAGTTCGTTAATAATCTCCGCATAATTGTTTATTATTTTGATACGCCTTTGCCTGCCGCAAACTAATACATGAACAAACCGATAATACCAAAAAATGATTCCGGACTACTTAACGATATACACCGATAAATTGTGGTGGCCAAACGATATATCGTGTATTGTCAGTAACAGTGTTACCATACTCGTTAAGAATAAATATGTTATGTTTTTTTTTTAAATAAAATAGTTTGTATCAAAAACCACCCAATAATAAAGCCTTTTAATATTTTCAGATTTGCGCACTGTATTTAGAGACTTACTTATATAAGAACAATTTGCATATTGTTTATAAGTACCTAAATACACATATTTAATGCCAGTTCTTTAAAGCCTAATGACTGTTTAATAAATGAACATTTCCGTTGTATTTTAGTTCGGTTTTGTTTTGTTGTTATTGTTTTTTTTTTTTTTACTTATGTTAAATCAAACTTTTCGATTTCATAAATTTATTTATGAGTTGTTTGATTTACTTTTGTTTTGTTTTCTTGGTTAAAACTATACACCCATATAGATATTACTTTGTAATTAGCTATAGACTGATTAACTAAAAGCTATTTAAATTGTGGCAATTATCGGTGTTTAAAATGCTTTAATAAAATTGTTTTTAAAGCACAAAAACTACAAATACACGATAATTATATTAAATACAACATTTCCACTGACAACATCATTCCTTTTTATTAAATATCTAATTAAACGTCTTCCATTAAAAATTAAACACAAAGGATCAAAGTGAATGCTGTCTGTGGAAAATGATTGATTAAATTTACACAGTTTACAAAGCACCGATATAGAATTCCAATTAAAATCTTAAGCTATATATACTATACTTTTAAGTAGAGTTATTAATAAACTGTAATCTTTTCTGTGTTTTTCTCTATAAAAAAATTCAGAATAAGGAGGGAAAGTTGACAATGACTGCGCACAATTATAGGTAATAGTAAAGCTTTGGGGTAAGATGCTTTTTTCTTTTTGTTTTTGTACAATATTTGAGGAAACCGTTAGTTAACCAAAAATGGGTATAGGATAACAAATAGCATATGGTGTGGATACGAGGAATCATTTTGGGAATAAATAATAAGTATAAAATGAACTGTGCGCTAAACTCATTTCAAGGTTTGATGTTTTTTTGTACCCAATTGTTTACATGTTTTTTGTGGAATATGTAATACAAAATAGACAATTATTAGTGTATATAATAGATGTATATGTATGTATATATATATTTATATATATATATTCTTTAATGATTGCATGTATGTATATAATATATATAGGTATTCATTTTGTATTGTTTTGTATGAAATATAGAGATAGATTAAAAACAGAGATTTGTGTTTTAGAAACGCTGATCCGTTCGCTTGTGTGTATGTTATTATGTTTACATATATATAAAAGACTTGCACTTGACTGGTAAGAGTTCATATACACATATACACATATACATATATTTATATATGTCTATATATATATATATAGGTATGTATGCACATATTTGATTCAGTTATTATCATATTACTAAGTATTTTGATCTGGTTTAATATACAATTTTGGATATTATTATTATAGGAGGTCGTTTGTATGTATAAATTATCTGTGTAAATGTATATGTATATATTTATATATCTATATAATGCTCTAAGTTTTTCATTTCAAATATTTTTATACACAATTAAAGTGAAAACGTGAAAGCTACATTTAAATATTACATTCAAAGTGACTGAGATTTGTATGAGTGTGTGTTTGTGTGTGTGTGTATATATATTTGTATCTATAAGTGAGAGTGTGTCTGTGTGTGTGGGTGGGTGAACGCTTAATGGTTCTATCGACATGTTTAGATTTTATTCAAATCTCAGTTATATAGTAAATATATATCAATATAAGCAACTTGCAATACAACTCACACTAGTTCATTATCCTTGCTTGCATATGTATATGCGTGTGTGTGAGTGTGTAAAGGCTCTGTTTGTTTATGTGTGTGTATGTGTGTGTGTCTGTCACATTGTTAATTTTATATATTATTGAATACACGTTACATAAGCCAGACATCAAGATTGACACAAACAGAAAAAAAATATATATATATCTATATTATATAATAATAAAAGAGGTTTGCCTAATGATTCTATACATCTAAAAAAAAGATCCTTAGAATATTAAAAATAATAGAACTAAAATAATCACAATTTTTCTTTTCAAATGTTCTTTTGAAGGAGTTTTAGAAACTCTTACAAAATTAAATACTAAATGTTAATTGTTTATCCTTGGGTAAATTTTTCATTTTAGATAAATGAAAAGTTACAATAACAATTTGTTTTTCGTTTTCTTTTTTTATCCTTTTGTCCTCTTGTCCTTTTATCCTTATTTACATTTGCATCAGTATCGTTTCGATTATCGTAAATATCGTTCCGTAAATTGTTATCTCTCTCTCTCTCTCGCTGTGTATGAATGTGTATGCATCTTCTCTGTGTGTGTGTGTGTGTGTGTAAATAAGTTGAAGTGATAATTCACCAATAGTCATAGAATCTGCCAAGCAAGTACAGCATCAAGATAAACATAACTACCAGGATGCTGCACGTATGCCAACATCATTCCAAGGCAGGTTTTCCCAGTATCATTCGGGCAAAACCAGCGGCCGTATCTCAGAGAATCTCACAGCAGCGACAATATCTATGCCGGTGTCCGGCAGTCACAGCGGGCGGTGTTCCGGGTGCAAAATAGGCGTGCACCTTGATATTTGGTAGTTGAATCTATATACGATGGTAATAAAAAAGAAACCAGTTAAGATTGCTTACCACAAATATAAAATACTTTATTTTTAATCCTTTTTTCTGTTGCTTTACCAACCTTCAGCTTGCGTATGGCTGCGCGTGAGATGAGTTGGCAGTCAAAGAGCTCAATCCGTTGTAGATTATGACATGACACTAAATGCTCCAGCGTTCGATCCGTTATCAATGGACAATTATCCAGTTCCAGCACTGACAGACTCTCTGCCGCGCAGCTGCCGATGGTCAGATGCCGTATACCATCATCTGTTATCAGTTCGCAATGGGAAAGTGTCTGCATTTTAAGAGTGCGTTGAGTAATCAATTTCAGTGGACCTAAAATAAAATATTTTGTATATTTTACCAGTTTCTCGAGACTCGGACAACCAGTGGCCAGATGAGCCAATGTTACATCCGTTATTTGATTGCACTCCTCCAAATCCATGCGCTCCAAATTCTTACAACTCCTTCCCAGCGCCTGGAAGCCTACATCTGTAAAATTACGACAACCGGATACCTCCAACGTATTGAGCTGATGATTGTGCTGTGAAAGCGCTATCAGTGAGAGATCAGTTAATTCAGCGCATTTGGAAACGCACAGTTTTTGCAGCTTATGGCAGCTATGCGCCAACTGGCGTATGGACGAGTCGCTGATAGTCTGTATAGAAAAAATATATATACAATTCTGACTATACTTTATATTTTTATAAAAAGTAATCTTGGAGAATTACCTCGCAACTATGTAGATTTAGCACCATTAGATCGGAACAGTATTTGGCCAGGCACGTGATGGCATTGTCGTTGATTTGTTTACAACCTTTACTGCAAAACTTTCGCAGCTTGACACAGCCTCGTGCCAAAGCTTCGACGCCATTTTCTGAGATCAGGTGGCACCAGGACACATTTATTTCCAGCAAATTCTATAAAATAAACACAATTTTTTATTTATCTAGTGGGTTTTATCTATTATATATCAATATCTTACCGGACAGCCATCCGATATATACTTGAGGCTATTGTCTGTTATATTAGAACATGAGTCCAAGTTAATGGCTGTTAATTTGGTGCAATAACGGCTTATATCTGTGATGGATATATCTGTGATTTTCTTGCATTCCGATAGATCCAACTGTTCGATGTTGTGGCAGTGATTTGCTAGAGTTCTGTAAATTTCAATTAATAACTGATAGCAAACAATTGTGGGGCAACACTGGCAACACTTTATAATTGAAAATGAACTAGAACTGTTCAATTGTTCAGAACATTGTAACAGCTATATATAATTGCGTTTGACGCTGACTTAGCGCTGCCAGATCGTTTTGTTAATTTAAATAAATACTCACTTAATGGACTGATCTCCTACCGATTGACAACCACGTAGCGAGAGTGATCTGAGAAATCCACCGCATCTTTGCGATATATTCTCAATCACCGGACCCTGTTTATAAAGAGATAGTTTTAAATAAATAAAATCAAAGTAAAACGTTTTTAAATTGATAATTTACATGAATTATAAATTATGAATTCAAAGAAATTTACCTCAATATCACGTTGAAAATCGAATAAATTGATTTTCTGCCAGCTGGAACCGTCCAGTGCCAGAACATTCCAATATTTGCACACCTGCAGGTAACAAGGATATAATTAGTTTTTTGTATATCTATTATATATGTACATGATGTATATAAATTGGTTGACCACCCACCTGGGCACAGCGGCATAGCGAGACGACATCCAGATAGGAGAAGACACGCAGCAGTACCTCTTTTGGCAGTTGTTTGATTAGCTCATCGTCCAGTTCGACGGTTCCTAAAAATGTTTGCTGTAGAAAATCCCAAGTAATTAGCTACTGAATATATACATATATAAAGATTTAAATATATATGTATACTGTATATAGAAGTATGTATGTATGTAAAAATTAATATATAAATATATGAAGTGATATTTAAATAGATTGAAATTTAATGAATTTGCTGTACCAAAACAAAACAATTGACTCCAATCTTAGTTGAGGCAACCCCGAAAAATATTCTTGAATAATCAGAAAAAAAAAACAAATTAATTGATGAACAATGCTTAGACAAAGGAGAAAGAATAAGAGAGTTAGATAGAGAGAGAGAGAGAGAGAGAGAGAGAGAAAGAGACAGAAATCAACTAATGGTAAAGTCAAAACAAGGTTGGCGAAAATGAAACGAAATGGGGCATGGCGAGGCGAATAAGGACAAGAGGAGAGCATGACTGGACAAGGGGAGCAGTTTACATATTATGGTAACCTTGATGAATGACCGTTGAAACATGCCATTTTGGATTGAAAACAAAAAAATCATAGCAAGATCTTTTTTTTTTTTTTTGGTGTTTGTTTTGTTTCAAATTCTTTTTTGTATCTTATTTTGTTTCGTTTTGTTATCTTACGTCCTCTTCCTGCTCCACGTCAAGCTGTATTTGAAATTGTCTTTGTGATTGCTGATGCTGATGCTGATGCTGCTGTTGATGAGGGTTGACGTCCGGTTCTATAATACACACCTCATCACCGGTGGGTGATATTGAGGATGAGCTGGATGAGTAACTTGCGCTGCCGGCGCCACCGACAATACTGCTGCTGCTGCCGCTACCGCTGCTGCTGCCATTGTTGCTGGCGATTAATATGCTAGCTACAGGTGCAGCGCTGCCAAAAGTTGCGGTACGCCAAATGCTGTTGCAGATGCCACTGATAAGATTTGTGCTGCCGCTGTTATTAATATTATTGTGCATATTAGTGTTGTTGTTGTTGTGGTTGTTGTATATGTAGCTACTGTAATTGCTGTTGCTATTTGTATTCAGTTGTAAGCTCAGATTATGATTGGCATTCGCATTGTTGTTGCTCTCGCCGCCGTCTGCCAACGAGGGCGATGCTGACGTCGGTGTTGATGCGCTGACGTTAATGCTAACGCTGGTGCTATTAGTAGCAGTAGTGTTTGTACCGCTGCTGCTGAAGCTCCCACTTCCGCTAATGCTGCTGCTACCGCTGGGTGGACATAGCAGCTCAATGCTGCCACCAGGACCGTTAATCCCAATACCATCACCGCTACCTCTGCTACCGCCGGCTCCATTGGGCGCAGCGCTTATGCTGCTGCGCGCAAACATTAAGTTAAGTACGTAAGCTTTTTAAAACACAAAGAAACAGGGCACAATAACAGAGAGAAAGAGAGAGAGTCAAATTGCAAAGTGTGGGAGAGCAAACTTTACTTTGTTATTTTCTTCTTCCAATTACTTCAACTCTTTTGCTAGCTTCCTCTCGCACAATCGTGCGCTCCTTAATCGTGCTCTCTTAAATTTACGCTTAGTCAACGTTACGCAGACGCCTTCGTGTGAATGCACGATTAAATTATTCAGAAATTGCGACTTTTGATAAGTTTTTCGTTGCGTTGCGTCGTTCCTGTTCTTCTTCTGTGCTTCTGCCTCTGCCTCTAATTCTGGCTCAGCCACTGCTGCTACGGATGCTGATGCTAATGCTGATTATTAACGCTGCGCTCTCCAAGAATCACGTATGCAAATACGATTAATGAAATGAAGGTGCGTTTTACACTTTCAGCAGTTGCTGGCGTTTTATTTATAATTTTTATTCTTCTCTTTTATTATTATTATTTTTTTTAATGATAATTTTATTTTTGATTTCTTATACACCAGGAACTGTTTATTTATACTTGCATATATTTCTTTTTTATTTCTTACTTTGGATATATCTTTTTTATAGCTGCCCATACGTGAGAAATAGAACAACAGAAATATTAAAAGATTTTAAATTTGTGCTTATCACATATACACACATATATATATATATATGTACTTATTAATTTATTTAACTATTTATTCTTGTGTTCTTATTAGCTGATAAATAATTAAGAACTATTATCAATGGTTTTGAACAAAAATTCTCATATATCATCACAAAATTTGATGTGATTTATGCGCTAAAAACAGACTGGCGGGCTCTGAGCTATACCTCAGACTGAGACTGTTTCACTTAGAGACCAAAGCCCTGACGGCCAGTCCAATGACCACGTGCCAATCCTCACTAGCATACCCTTATGTGTATATACATACATTCAATATTCGCAGAGTGTATGGCATTCAGTTTAAATGAAAATTCATCAAAGGCAATTTAAGCATGTAAGCATGATCGACATGATCGACTGGAACATACTCTCTATACAAAAAACTTTTTTTTTTTTTTTTTTTTTTTTTAAAAACTATCTCAAATTTCAATTTTATTCTCTCTTTACTTTTTGTTAACTTACTCACACAGAAAGAAGAAACTTAACCAACAATACACAGTTGAATCGCCCACTTGTTGCACACCTTATTGCTTTGTTACGTGCAAGAATCAAGTTAGTCACACTTATACTCTATATATAGACTTGTTGCATTCATCACTGCTAGTTCTATATACCCTTTTAACAGATTGTTTTGTGTAACAATCGAACGTGCTGAGAATTTGTGTATAAAAAAAGAGAGCGCGAACGATACAAAGAAACAACAATAAATACAAACAAAAGCAGCTGATTGTCAATTGATGAACAGTTCAATAACTAGCAAAAAGCAGAAAGCAGCAAACACAATTTTATTCATTTTAAATTACTTGAAATATCCTCTTAAAACTGAATTGTAAAATACAAATCTACAAATATATTTATATATATATATATAAATACGTATATATAAACGATAGTTCAATTCGCCAAACATTTGGCAATAAATTTTAAAATACATTTTGCTTCATATTATAAATCTGAGTAAATTTTGCAGCAATTATTAACAATTAAGCATAATAAATAAACAAATATAAAAAAGTGTTATTAAATTTAAAAGATTTACTGGCGAATGTACCCGACTACGAGAGTCCCTTTGCCTATAGACACAGCCATACACACACATACATATAGTTCTACACGCACTTTAAGCCTTTTGCGCGCTTTTTAGCCCCCCGCGCTGCATAGCACAATACTTTATGTTGTATAACTTCCTTATTTCTTATCCAATCTTAACGAGATTCACAATGTAGATCAATAATTATGTAATTATTATGTGTGCCAAAAAGAAATTCAATCAATTGAAAATTGTACTTAATAATAGTTTTTTTTTGTATCGCGGGGGTCAGGGTAGGAAATTCAAAAATCTCGTACAAACTCGTATAGGGTACGCAACGTAACAAAACTAGGTTTAGTTGCTCTACCGCTTATAGTCACTGAGAAACAGGCGTTCATACGGACGGACATGACTCGATCAACTCGTTCTGATCAAGAATATATATACTTTATGGGGTCTCTGATGATTATTTCTATCTGTTACCTACTTTTCGATTTTGCACAAATCCACTAGATCCTCTTTTAGCCTTTTTTAGGGTAGAGATACTAGAAATCAACAACTATTAGTTTATATATAAATATATAAGGCAACCCATTTCGACTGATGTATGTAGTACATACTATGTACATACATTGCACATAGATATGTATATGTATGTGTCAATATGTATATGTGTAACTATCAATAAAGTATTTCCATTGTCACATTTAAGATCGAAAAATATTGCTAATTGGAGAAGCATTCAACACGCTTTTCAATTCAATTGACATTTACATAGAAAATTTATGTAGACGATTTTAGACTCTATATATAGAGGAAACATATATACACACATATATATATATATATATATAAAGTTGGATTGATTGGAATCTGTCCTTAGAAACTGTATGAATAACAAAGTATAACAAAACAAATTCATATACATAAATTAAGAATTCATTTATTGCATTTAGTTTACTAAAAATGGGTTAAGCTCAATCAGTTCTGATTAAGGAAGACAATTGAGGACAAGATATGGCCTACATATCTTGCTTTTATATATATGTTTGATCAGCAATTCAATTAGTCTTCAAGTATATTTAGTGTTTTTCCTTTTTTTATGGGTTTATTTATATCTTCCATTCTTATATTATAATTTCTATTCCTCTAAACTAAACTTAATAGTCTAAATTTATGTCGCTTTATTCGATGCAAACAAACAACGCAATGCAACGCTCTAGATAGAATGCACTTGAATACAATCATTTCACGAGGGTAGCTACATAAGTTTGTCTTATATATTGCTTAACTACCAGGTACTTTAGAATAAGATAATATTGAACTTAATTTAATAATTATCTTTTCAATTATTATTACTTTCAGGAAAGTATCCCAAAAGTAGAAAAATAATAATGCATAATTTGTGTGATTGAAGTAGAGTAGTATATATAAATTATACAGAAAAACTGCCAGAGGTATTTCCTGGGAAGAATTCTAAAATTCAATAATTTTGTAGATATAATATATATATATATAACAGTACATTACAGTACGGCATGGCTTATACCTTAAACTAAGATATCTTAATTTTGTTTTCTAATTAAAATTTATCTCTTAAGTTATATATTGTATTATTCAATAAGCATGACCCAAAGATATAGATTTGAACAAACAAAAATGAAAAAATAATTTGATTTTCTTATAAGTAAAAAACACTGAGTGGTGCATATATATGTATATATATTTATCAGATATTTCAGTTCAGTTATTATATAATTCAAATAATTTCAAGTTTACAGGGAAATAATTGCAATTTTATGAAATTAAAACATATAATAAGCGAATAAATTGTTAAAAGTATGGTTACAATATTAAGCAACATCTACGTACTATATATAGGAAACTAGAAGAAGAAAAATTAAGTGTTCTATGGTTATATATATACATATATATACATGTATATGGATTAAATAGAAAGCAACATTATCCTTAACAATTTGTTGTCTCACCAAGATCACGCCGCTCAACTTTCAAGAAATTGTACTCAGCCCACGCTTGTTAAATATATTACGAAATTTACATCAATTACAAGGAAAATAACGTAGGAAAGCATAAAAAATAAAAATTTACCGCTATCATGTCTGTGCTTAAAGTAAATCGCGAAAATGCACAATTAATACGACGGGTATATATACTTGTATATCGGAAACAGATCTTTTGGGTATATAGATTAAATAGAAAGCAACATAATGCTTAAGATTTGTATACTCTACACTTTTTTTTTATACATTTTCTAAAAGAAAGAAGAAGAGTCTTACTGTTCATAC
Source organism: Zygothrica quintamaculata (assembly GCA_037044455.1). Classification (NCBI taxonomy): domain Eukaryota; kingdom Metazoa; phylum Arthropoda; class Insecta; order Diptera; family Drosophilidae; genus Zygothrica; species Zygothrica quintamaculata. The sequence goes on along the minus strand of JBAMBS010001095.1, from coordinate 643,425 downwards.
TGTTTAAACAGACCTCGCAGCCGTTAGCATTTGCATTTGCATTTGCGACATGCAACCGATGGCGTCTGTGTCGTATACGTAATACGTGATTTTGTACACATTAACCTCTGCCCTGCTGTTCGCTGATTAGTTAGGTACGCAAATGCCCAAGCCTAGTCCATGTACAAAACACACACAAAAAACAAGCTCAAAGAACAGCTGAGAGAGGCGCAGTAATGTCTAAAGAAAAGAGAGAACAAAAGTTCTAATCGTAAACATAACAAAGGTGCTAAAAACAAATAAACAGGAGCGAGAGAGAGAGGAAGAGCAGCAAAATAGATAACGCGAAAAATAGAAAAAAAACGCTAGAACAAGCGAAAGCCACAAAAAGAGAAAGACAGGGAGAGAGTGTGTGTGAGTTTATGTACATATGTGTGCGTTTGTTTGAGTGCGTGTTGATCGTCCCAAAAAAAAGTAAACAAATATTTAACGCATTATATTTAGTATTAAGGGTTGTAATTGTTTTCAATCTATTGGACTGACCTCGACAAGTGTACAGGCCAAATGAAAATCGAAATTTATATATACATATATTTATATATATAGTATATATATCTGTATACATATCAGCCATATAAGGGAGCACATGACAACTGCGTTGCATTTATATAAGCCATGGTCAAATCAGACAACCATCAGCTGCGACTGAGTTAACGGGAAAGTTAAATGCATGTCATTCTTATTGCACAGTTAGGTTACCTCTTATATATACATACTCTGTATACATATACATACGCATATATAATACATATATATATATAAACGTATATACATATATATATTTATGTATAAATCTATTTGGCCTCTCGAAGGCCACAAGGTCATCATAAACTAGGTCAGTTGCATGAATATATCTACGTGTGTGTGTGTGTGTGTACATAGCTATATAAGAATTTTTGCTATATATCTCTCTATACATATATATATATATATATGTATGTGTAAGGTACCTAAGAAAAATTATGCGACCACGCAAAAAACTAACAAAAGCGAGACGCAATAAAAACAAATTCATCAAAATCAGTAGAAGTAAAAGTGGTAGTAGGTAGATAGAGTCGGATGCAGAGGCATAATGTTCACTAAATTCAGCTCAACAATGGGCAAATTGCAGAAGTCTTACGGAACAAACAGGTATAACGATGAGAGAAGAACAGCTGACAACACAGAAAGCACAACAGAAAGAAGCAAATGTTAAGCAAAACGCAAAAAAAAAAGAAAAGAAAAAATAACAAACAAACAAAAACGAAAAACCAAAAGTAAAAATAAAAAACCATTGCAATATAAGTAGTATGTGAGAAGCAACGCTTACACATGCACACACACACACACACACTCTCACATTCACACACACACACATACACACAGTGATAGGGTCACGTTATTTTCATGCTTAGCTGATAAGTTAGAAAAGTTGCACGAAAAACAATACTAAAACTAATAGATAAGTATGTAAATAAATACAAATAAAATAAAACAAATATTGCATACCATTTGTTTATGTTTTAAAAGCTTCTAACGATGCTTAAGCTTCTATTATTATTATTATTGTTATTGTTATTGTTATGATTATTTTATTTTCTTATCTTTCTATTTTGTTAAGTCAAAACTGAATATAGCCAATGCGCACTTTATTGGAAAGCAAATAGAATATATATATATATATATTTTTTTTATTGTTTTTGTTATTTCCTTCTAATTTATATTTTTACTGTTACTGTTGCTGCTGGTTGCACTGGAAAAACCAAAATCACACAACCAGAGTAAATGCAGACACGCGAGACAATGACAGCGACGACGACCGCAACGACGACGACGATGACGACGACGGCAACGACGACGACGACAACGACGACGGAGACGAAGACGAAGACAACAGCGTCGACATGGATAACAACAGAGTGCAGAATATAAACTGAGCGAGCGAACAGCTGAAGCTCGAATGCGCTGCGCTCGCTTGTCAGAATGTATGCATGTGGGGTCACACAAACACACATACAAGCAGATATATTTACACGCACACACTCCAACTGATACATACAGACAAACAGATACCATAGAGCGCGAAACAGTTGCGTGAGCGGGGGCGGTGCACTGCACCCACAAAAATAACAACATTTAAAAGCCAACACGAAAGTCTCAATGAGAGCGTTGAGTCTGTGTGTGTGTGTGTGTGTATTTGTATGACGCTGTGTATGTGTGTTTGTGTTAAAGACAGTAAGAGAAGGGAAAAGAGTAAGAGCGCAAGCGTTTAGCAAACAAAAACAAATGTCGGCATGAAATCCACTAAAAAGGAACCAACGTTTTGCTTAAACCCGAACACATCAGCTGCCTTCATCTACCTTCATATTGTTTCACATGTACATATGTATATGTATGTATGTATGTATGTGTGTGTGTGTCTGCATTCACTTTTAAGCTGCATACACAGCGCTGCCAGATAGTTGCACTTTAAAGTCAGCTGTTTTTAAAAAGCCTTGAAGCAAATGTTTGCAAATATTGTTATTGCTTTTTAAGTTGCTTTTAACACCAGCCATTTGGGTATCACCTTATTATTATCTATTTAAACCAGTTGAGAATGTGTGACTAGACTGCAAATTTTGAATCATCGTCTGCACCGCTCCTCCACAAGCTATCAGCCATCAGCCATAAGCTATAAGCCATAAGCAATTAGCAATTAGTATGACTCTGGTAACTGCAGGAGAGCGGGATAAATGTTGAACTCTTGTTGAATTCTTTCAAATGTCGCTGACTCAAAGACTCTTACTCTCACTCTCTCTCTCTCTCTCACTCACTCTCTTACTTATATACTTGTTTATGTTCAAGTAAAAGACTTCAAAGGCAAGAAGTACCCGACACTGGTCATTAGCTGGAGCAGACCTTGCGGATTGGGTGGGTAGACGAGTAGCAAAAGTAGTAACACCAACAGCAGCAACAGCAGCAGCAGCACCGTCAACGAGTTTATTGCACTTTAGCTACACTCGGTGTTAACTTATATAAAGACAAACATGGACACAAGGGTTAGCAGCCACTTACACTTTTAGGAGCGGGCTTAAGAGGAAGAGAGAACAAAAAAGCAGCAAAAGCTCGATGCGACAACAAAGGACAACAAAGAACTAACTTTACCATAAAAATACAAAAAAAAAAACAAACATACATACATCGTATAAAGAAATCAGAAATTAAAATATGCAAGTATGCATGTTGTGTATATGTGTATCAGCGTGTATATGTATGTGTGAGTACGATGTCAACTGCAGTGTAATGAGACGAGGGGAGGGGGACATGGAATGGGACAGTAATCTTGTTTGACTGACTGTCTCTCTGCCTGAAGTTTGCTGCGTATGTGACTCTATGTCTATATGTATGTGTGTGGGTGAGTAAATGTTTTGGCTGATGCGCACGAACAAAAGAGCAACAACTACGTCCATACACACACACATGTACAAACACAAACATGCACTATACTCTTCCATTTTTATAATCTAATAGCCAATGAGAGACAAGGAAGCTGTTTATTGTTGTCTGTTTATTGGGATCTTAATGCTTTTATTGTTGTCCGCAGTTGGCTACAATTGCATTCCCAGTCAGCCAGCCAGCCAGTCAGTCAGCCAGCCAGTCAGCCAGCCAGTCAGCCAGCCTGGCAGACAAAGGAAAGGAAACACCAACACAACCACCTATATGCTCCTCATCACATAAGCTGTTTACCTAACAGACCACATGTTATGTATAAACAAGGTTTTGTTATTGTTTGTGCTTTGTCATTTTGACAATAAAGAATATATTTAATGATTGAGATAATTGCTTCTTAAAGATTTCTATTTACATTCATACATATTTACATACCTAAAAAGGATTCTACTTACATCGATTCGATGATGACGATGATTCGAATTGGTCATTTTATGCGCCGCGAAACACTGTCGATGCCCTCTTTTCGCTCTAAGAAGATATTTTTCTTTGTTGGCCGGCCGTTACGGCGTCCCCTACCCACGCACACAACCAGAAATGCTCTTTGGTGAGTGTTTGCGTTTATGTGTTTGGGTTTGTGTGTGTGTGTGTGAGTGTTACAGAGTATGTGTGTGGGTAACCAGGAAATTTTGCGTCGCACTGCGGCTGCTGCCGTTCTTGTTGGTGATGTTGTTGTTGCTGTTGTTGTAGCAATTGATAATTGCTTCGGTTAAGCTCTTTGTTATTTTGCGTTGTTGTATTTACATTGCTTCTACATTATAAAAAAATGAAACCCTGATTGCACCGACTGCCTCTTAATGCGTAAATAAATTTTTCCCTGTCGAGCATTTTTTTCGTCTTCGTTTTGTTCTCAATTTCTTATTTGCAGTTATTTTTATGCACAATTATATTCGCTCAATTCGAAACGTATACAAATAACACACAAAATGATTAGATATTTATTTTCTAGGTGCCTTTTTATTGCGATTCTGCTTTTATATTTGTTATTTTCTCAACGACAATATGCAATAACAAAATCTTTCGTCACTCTCCGCACGTCGCGCTCTCGCTAATTCTTTCTGTTTATGTTTATTTTTCTTGTGGAAATTTCGATTAGATAGCGATGAATCCGATGTTTCGCTGCGAATCAGCTGTGCTTATGCGATATCTGTGACACGATGAATTCGCGGTTCTTCTCTGTTATACTCAAATTGGCAGAACACACTATTTTACAAAGTAACCAAAACTTATGACTCTTTTTCTAACATTTTCCGAAGAACTGCATAATTAAAAACTTTACCTATAAGTTAGGTGAATTGAGTTTTTTTAAGTTAACACTGCCAACAATGAATTTTGAGCAGTGAACGTCTTATAGGAGGTGTTAATTAACAAAAAAAGTGAAGTCTCTCGCAGAGTTTTTTACATTTTTCAACTTCTACAGTATTATGTTAAATTAACATTACACAAAAGTGACTTTACAGTCAGAAATAAAACTTTACACGAAAAGGTCGTAACATAAAGTCATTTTTAAACAAGTCAGATTCAGATACAATGTTGTGATGTCTTTGAGAAAGGAACAGTGTGTAAGCAACAAAGGAAGAGAATTTTTTATAAGTAACCAATTTTTTCGCCACATTCTTAGCACAGCTATGAACCATTCGACTCTGTCAACAAGTATTTCGCTCAATGTCAATTCGCTGTACGGCAATTTCAGTCAGATGGTGATGTGGATGGCGTTAAAATCTGTTTTGACACGTTTAACAGTTGAGCAGATTATATAATATGATCAGCTGTTTGAAGATTTGCATTATATTTTAATATCATTAATATACATTAACATAAAATAATACAAATAAAATTTCTTTGGTGGAAAATAATAAAATAATAAATTAAATCAAAATAATAATAATGTTTATTAATGTTAAATAAATTTAACGCTTCAGTGTGCCCGTGTACAGCAATTCCAAGTTGGTATTTGGTATTTTACTACATACAGATATCCAACGGCGAATGCTTGTTGTCATTCTTCTTCTACTCGTTTCATTATTTGAGTAGATCTTTTGGTTTATTACATCAATATAAAATAGAATAAAATGTGGCCGGTAGTAATGGCATTATTGCGGCGTAACGCTGTTTACTTCACATTGCCAGTTGCTGCAGTTGTGGGATTTATTGGCTACAACCTGGAGAACGTTTTATCTGACAAATATACACCATATAGTCGTAAGGCAATTTATTAAATGTTTAAAGTAATATTTTTTTTTATATATATATGTATATATATTTTTATTCTTATTAATTTTAGCTTCTATACAGGAAATTCGTGCAAAGCGTCAAACTGAAGAAAGTCTTCAAAATGCCGATAACGTGGACAAGTTGAAAGTGGTGCCTTCAGTATTGGAGCGTAATTTATCACCATCACTGCAGCCAAAAGTTTAATAAAACTAAAAACAAAATCAAGCTGTTACCTAAGTTCTAATGATTGTTAATTAAAATTAAAAATAAAAATTTAAAAAAAAATTTACCCTTGTTTTTCAACTTAGGCCTTACAACATCCCTTGCGGGGATCGAACCCGCGACCTTTGGATTAGAAGTCCAACGCGCTATCCTCTGCGCCAAAGGGACAGGTGGTGGACGATTCGCCAATAACTTATACATTCTAAGTGGAGTTTATTCTTTCAGTTGTAAGGCAAAAGTTTGGTGCGCCTGGTGGTTGTCTATACAAAGATACGAACAGTTTTAAGTATAAACGAAAGCTTCTATACTGAATACTTGAATTCTATAAATTCAAGGGTGGATAGAACGTTTCTAAAAACAAGTTAATAATTAGTCCAGAACGTGTTCATGGCCTCGGTGGCGCAGTAGGCAGCGCGTAAGTCTCATAATCTTAAGGTCGTGAGTTCGAGCCTCACCCGGGGCATGTAATTTTTTTCCCATTTTTTTTTTTTCATTTCAACAATTTAAACAGGAATTTAATTTACCCTTAATTTTTTTTTTTATTGTTGTTTTATATATATAAAGAATAGTATTTAAAGGAGTATGCTTAATGGCTATATAAATATCAAAAATGAGGGCCACTTTGCTTTATTTGCCCATGCGCTGAATAGACCATTCCTGCTGGCACAAAGGACAGCGATTGTTCTGTTTCACCCACAAGGACATGCAGCAATGATGAAACGAATGATTGCATTCGCCCCAAACAACAACACAGTCCTGACGTCCAAGCACATCACGTTTATTTTCCGCCTGACAACGCAAACAGGAATCTGTAAGATTTAAGATCATAATATCAGTAAGTAAGATCAAGTCAGTGATCAAGCATTGCTATCGATTGGCATGCACTTGAGAAATGGAGAAATGGAAATGTCAGCGTTAAATGCGACACCAATGACATTGGAAAACAATTAGAAGCAACTGCATACAGATGACGCAAACATCCAACTCCGTGCCAGAGAAATCAAGTAAATACAACTCCCGACTAGATCAATTTGTCTGGCAACCGGGAGTTACCTAAGATGAATTATTAGCTTGTCCCCCAAATATAATTTTGCTTTGTTTCCCGTATGTTCTGCTCTAATTACGTTTCCACTGGTTTTACAATGCAATTTGATGTTCCCAATTTTACTTCACTTTTCATTCAAAATTCACACCAAAAACTGCAAGTTTGATATTCATTCAACACTTGTTAATATTTAAATATAGTAATTTTTTATACATATATATGTAATATCATAACATCATCGAAATTCCCTATAGAAAAGCCTTTTTTAATGGTAATGTATAAAGGGGTCACTGACTCGCAACCCACTTGGGAACGCATCGTTTTTCAGGTAAGAACATTTCCCAGAATTATTCTAAATTTTGCCAAGACAATGCAAAAACAATTGTTCAATCAGCAGGTGTACCTAAGTATGTGTGTATGCGTGTCTGTGTGTGTGTGTGTGTAGTATAGTGTAGTGTATAGCTCGTAGTGTGTAAGTAGGCATCACCTGAGCCACTTTGGCTTGCAGGTGTTGTTGGTGTTGACATTTCAAAATCTGAACGCGTTAGCAGAAAAACTTACATATATTACTATGTACTACGTGCCTACAATCAGAGCAAATTAAAGTATTTCAAAACAGACGACTAGCAGATACCATATAAAAATAAAAAAAAATAGTAGTAGTAGTATTATTAAATTTGTAAGAGTAATACTTTCATGGTAGTAGTGGCAACATCAGTAACAATACAACAATGCTGACAGAAAGAAGAAGAAGTAGTCGTTACTATAGTACAAATTATATAAGTAGTGGAAGTAATAGTATATGCTAAAACTGAGTATTTAGAAGAAGTAACAGGATATAATGGGTGGAAATGTCCTGAAAAGAAAATTACCATTCTATGAGTAATTTATAAATTAGCAATATATTTGCCTGCGAGAAAATGTGCGACCTAAGGATACCCTTTAATCAATTTAAGATAATGCGTCGTCATTGAATTGAGCAACAGTTAACAGTGTTGGAATTAGCTTGGAATGCTAAACTTAGCTAATTTAGCTCAGAAAAGGCTGGGAAAGTACCAAATTCAGTTGAATTATAACTTTAATATATATATTACATATATGTATAGTAGATATACTATATAGTATATATATATTTATTGTATATATGCAAAATTATGTTCATTCTAAACTCAAGACCTTTGCAGCCAAAGCTGCTAACTCTGTAGCTTAGAAATTTACCTTTAAATAAAATATAATAAATAAAATTAAACATAATTTTACCCTAATAAAAGCAAGTTAGTTGTATGAACAAAATAGTTTATAGGCAATTAAATATTTATTTGGAAACTATAAATATAAATTTAATCAAATATATTAATTTTTTTTCATTATTACAAGTCTGAGGAATAAACCCTTCTCCATCAATATTTTGTCAATTGTGCTAGAAATATTGTTTGTCTTGAAAGAGCCAAATTATTTAAATAAAGTTAGGAAGAAATTTTGAATACATCAAAAAGAAATGAGCCAACATCAAAAAATTTGCTAAATTACTTGGTTCCAATTCAAGAAAATCATCCCAAGCTCGATTAAGAGAAACAAAGATTAAAAGATCTAGCTTATATATATTTATAGATATATATATATATATATTTATATATATATATTTATATATATAGATTTATATATATATATAAGTGTTTCTAAGTTATTATAAAAGATAGAGTTTATTCAAAATTCTTCTTAACAACAGCATAAAAAGACAATATTTCCAATTACTCAATGCTCAATATCTTTTTATATCGAAGATATTGGAAATCTTGTCTATATCAAAGGGTTTTATTGTAAGCATGTATGTACTGTATGTAGATTATAGATCAATTTTTTTACTACAGCTTAGCTATTTAAGTAGAAAAATGCTCAAATGCCAGCACTGGCGCTGACTGAGTGTCTCTTTGGCTGGAGCAACAAGTATACGCCACATGCGCCTCAGCCAGTTGCCGTTGCTGACACTACCAAAAAATCAAAAACAAGTGAAAAACAGAAACAAAAACAAAAGAAAATAAGAACTCAGAATAATATGGGACAGAGGGGAGGGCAGCAGGTAGGTTAAGTTGGAGGTGGAATAATGCATTGAATGAGTCAAAAATTGAATTTCATTTTGGGTTCTTCTTATTTTTTGGTGTGAAAAATTCAAGCTTTTAGCCACAGTTTGTAATTGTAAACCCAAAACAGGAAATTGTTAACATTTTTAATCCATTTTCAGTTTCCAAGAAATTATTTTTATTTTATTTTTTTATGTTGCTTTTTTGTTGCTTTGCAATGTCAATAGCCGATGGCTCAAATGATATATATATATATATATTTATATATATATTTATATTAAATGCGTTTTATTTAAATTGCTTAAGTGGGTGTTCCATACGGTTATTGGTCTCTTTTAACTAGGCTTATATTACTACGAGTTAGTAGCTATCAAATAACACAGAATTATTCTTTTTCTGTCTTGTGAAATTCGTAAATCCGATCCAATGACGCATAACCCATAAGAAGTTGTATACTATTCCAAAAAGAAGCAAGAAGAGCATTTATTATCACCCGATTTCTGTCATAAATATATACATTATATAAATTAGATATTTCTCTCAAATACTTTGCATTTATTTATAAGATTTGCCTTTGCAATTTAGCTGTTTATTTTATTCTTTTTCTCTGAGGTTATTTGCAATCTAACAAACAGAATAAGAAGAGGATTATATTAATACCACGCTTTATGTAGTCTAAAAGGGAGGTCAAGACACGTTTTTATTAAGCTGGATTTAGAATTTAAAGAAGTTTGTATTATTTCTGTATTAGGTATATTCCAGAAAGTAGAAATATAATTTTGGTCAGAAGACAATTTAAAGATAATGACGCAGTGTCATGGGTATCACTTTTGATATACAATAACCCTTCTTTTATTTATCCCCATTGCATTCCTAGTTCAATCCTTGTTCAATCTACCTGTAGTAGATCTACATTTATCACGTGAACATATTCAAAAGGTAAAAACTCTTTTCTCCTCGTCAACCAACTAGCTGTAAATCTTTTATGGGAACATTTTCGATTTAAGATATATTTATGTTTGATATTCTATAAGACCCAAGAATGCCTTTCATTATAAAAATAAGGATAACCCCAAAGCAAAAAGTGTTTAATGTAGTAAACCATAAAGAGGTCTTAATATTTTATAATCAGTTTTAATTATTTAGGAATTATTAAATATTATTATAAATGTATTTCCCCTTAGATCGGAGATGCTCTTTATTTAATGTTATATAGATTTCCACTAATCCATTAGCCCTCTCTTTTTTGGGGTAAACGCACTAATAATTAGCAAATCGATATAGTATCAATAAATTTATAGCGTATAATTATAATATATGTATAAATCAGATCAGATTGAGGGGGAAATATTAAACAACCATTAGGCCTAATCGAAAATTAATTGTAAGTTTTTTCGTGCACTTAAACCTGGTTTAAGCTCAATGTTCAGATAACAAAATGAGCTTAAAGAGTCTACAGGTGCTGCAGTTGACATTCAGCTTATGGACTCTGAGTGAATGTTTAGTGGTAAGTATTGCTCAGTGCAGATATCAGATGGAACTTACAGGATAAACAACCATTAGGCGGGACGTTTGCTAAAGTTTACCAATGTTAAGTGCATGGATTTACCCACAAATGATGGATACTTCAGATATGAGTATTGCCGTTTGAAGGTCGTGAAAAGGAACTATGTGGAGTTATCCCTGCGGGTCAGTCTGCTGCAGCTGCCTATAACCAATCTGACCACTAGGCTGCAGTGCTTCCAACGCACCGATGGATATCGACCTTTTATGTTTAACGTATACTTTGACTTTTGTAAGCTGATGGGCTCAAAGGAGTATGATATATCCTTTGAGAGATTTGTCTTCAACATCATTAGGAAGCATACAAATATGAATCATTCGTGCCCCTGGACAGAGGTAAATGTATAAACATCAACTGAAATAAACTAATTTGTTACAAATCGTAGGATTTTATGGCCGTCGAGAGATTTGCATTGGACTCTAATAAGATTAGGGTTCCAGTACCTGGAGGTTATTATCGATTGGACTTTACCTTCTATGCCTTTGGCATACCAAGAACCTTGACACAGGTTTACTTTGAGAACATCGACTGAACTATCTGTTATATGTGATATATCTTTATGCATATATGCATATATATATACGCACTCAGTCTATATATTCAATTCAATTCAAATGTATTTCATCATCTTAATTCATCTGTGCTTTTTGCTATAATAATAATTGTCTGGGCAAGTTAAAGCCAATCAAGTCAATAAACAATTACTCCTAACGTACATACATACATTTGTATGTACATATGTGTCTATATCTAACGATCTGTTGAGGGCTTGTCGAACTAGAGGTTGGAGCACCGTGTAACAAAACTGTTTAAAAACTGATTGAAACCATAAAAAGATACATTTCTATAGAAAAGTACTATCAATTACTTTAGACTAGTTATATTTATATTTAAATACCTAGCCAAATCCAACTATATACTCAAAATTCCTGGATTATCTTATCGCTTTAAAATTTGGGTTTAGATGGGAACGTTTTATGGTGGGTGTGTCCAATGTTTAAGCAACAGGCAACATTTTTTGAGTACTATGAAAATCGACAGTCAGACGATAACGAATAAAACGGGTTAATTAAAAAAAATATGCACTGTCAGGCAATAAATAATATATTCTTTATATTTATATATGTATTCTAGTGAAAACAACATCGAATAAAATATGACAAATGGCATGACAGACAACAGACGCCAGACTTGAATGGCAGACCTCAGATTGTAGAACTCAGAAATCTAAATCAGAATCAAAAACATTATCTGTTTTTTATCCAGATAAACTAACAAAAGGGTATATTAGCTATACTCATCGCAGTTTATTAAAATAAATAAAATATATTGTCGCTTTTTGTTATTTAAGTTAGCTTATTGTAAAATAATTTAAGAAGCCACAAATTAAGCTGCCTGCTACAGCACGCACAAAAGCTGATTGCTTTCGAACTGCATATTGTATTTCAATTGTGTTCAGAAATTTAAAAGGAATTCAAGTATTTTTATTAAAGGAATTGTAAATATTATAAGGAAATCATCCGATATATAATAATTATTATTTGAATTTACTTGTACTAAAACCTGATATATAATAAATATTATTTGAATTTACTTGTAATTGTCTTAAAAGTATTATAGTGCATGGGCATTCTAAAGGTGTAGACACATATCAAATATAGAATGAATGCCATGGCAAATATTTTTATAAGACAAGTCGGTTAATACGACCAGACAGTTATAAATAGATATGTATATATTTATTTAGATATATATAATTAAAATTCAGGTTTTCAACATCCGACTAGACGCTTATAAACCGGGACTAATACATTCAGACGTACACGCCAGCCAGACAAGATATGCAAATTTACTCTCTTTCCCTTTCTCTCTCTCGCTATCTGTCTCTTTTTATATATCTGACCACATCTAGAGCACTATCTATTCTTCTCTCTCTCTTTTCCCTCAATCTTCCTCTCTATCTCTCTCTCTCTCTTGCTCTATATACGGCTTATGTAACTATGAGCTACCGCAAATGTTAAGTTCAAGGTTAACGCCTAATAATCAGCGGGTAATACGGGACTGGCAGACGATTTAAATGACATTTGGCTGTGCACAATTAGCGTTACTTCTGCTCGATATTTTTAACACATGTTACACAAAATAGACATACATAGACATAGACAGATGGAGGAGTGAAAGGGGAAAAGAGTGGAATATGAAGAGAACAGTTTTTGTTCAATAACTACGCCTTTCCACCTTAAGCCAAAAATTTGTAATGAAAAATCTGTCACATGTTGTTGGAATGTCTATATCTGATTCTGTCAATCTCTACCTTCTCCTTCTCCCTCGCACTCTTTCCTTTTCTCATCACACTGTCCGGTCTGCTGATCGATTCGTTATTGTGTGTTGAATTGGGCTACTGCGCGTTAATTTAACATATCGCACATCACATTGCATGATTTGCAATACTTTCCCCCTGTCCCTTTTTCTACCACTTTGCATTGTCTCCCTCTCTGTCTCTCTCCCTCTCTCTATCAGTCTCTTCGCCCCACATTGCTGTTTTTGAAACTCATATATAAACAACTCGTTTTCAAGTCGCTTTATTTGTTGTTTCTGTTGCGCTGGAACAGTAGTGTTTACGTGACGTCACGCACGGGGGCTTGTCTTCTATGCCAAACAGTAGCAGCAGTAGCAGCAGCAGCAGCAGCAGCAAGTGTACAATGAACGTGCCCCCAAAAAACCAGCACTCTTCTTCTCTTACAGCTCTTCTCTCTGATCGCTCTGCTCTCTTAAACTGCATCACTTAACAGAGCAAAGATTTGTTAAGAGTAAAATGTTTAAGGCCTTTGCTAAAGGAAACTGCTGCAAGAAATGTAGTTAAATGTGGAATGGCAATTTACGCAGCACTAGGCAGAAGAAGAAGAAGCAGAAGATATCAGTTTTGATCAACAAATGTGAATAGTTAACAACAACATGTGAAAAATGGCATATTTGACTAAAATGTAGGTGTAAATATGATAAAGAAAAACTGATAACTTGAGCGCGAGCAGCAAAGGGGAAGTTTACAGTATGCTGTAAAAAGATGGTATGGATGATGTGGTGAGGGGTAAGGGGTAAGGGAGGAATGGTTAAGTACTAATAAACTGTTTTCGTAAACATCTGGGTACATATTGGCACTGTACTCGTCCTGCACATAAATTGTAAAACAAATTTGTATATCGGAAATTAACTAAATTAAATCTTTTGGCAAAGTGACAGAGACTAAGAAGAATGTCACTCGTTCTCGAGACATTTTTGAAAACGTGCTAACTCAAGTGCATAGCCCCTAGATACACAAGATGAGAAAGAGAAAGGCAACGAGATAGCATTGCAAAGAATGAGATAGCTAATTCAGGCTATTCTGGCAAGTTCCACTTGTAGGTCGACCTGCCCAAAGTCCAAACCAAGTGAACGGTGAATGATCGCTGTGGTACACCCAAGTCAACTGTGTGGGGAGGCAGACACAGCAAAAGCAACAGCAACAAAGTAAATGTGAAAGAGAAGCAAGAGGCAATAGAGAGCAGCTAGGGGTGCGGCGACAGCCAATAGAAATCTGTAAGGGGCGAAGCATTAACTCTTTTGAGGCATTCAGTAAATTGAAAATTGTTGACATTTATGTCGACTTTATGAATATGAAAATACAGTGGAAACTCTGCTAACGAATACCTCTAATAAGCTTAGAATTATAGATTTTTTCTCAAACATATTTAGCTTTGTTAAACTTGAACTAAAAGTGATTATTATATATATAAATATATATATCAACAAATAAGCTAATGCGAATTATACAATTGAATAGAAGAGATAAATGCATTACGCTCGCTGTCCGTCCAAGACAGTTTTCACTGTATCGCTGTATTGTTTGTACCTCTCCTGCAAAGAACTCACACCACTTCTCATTTCTTTTTCTCCCTCTCTTTGTCACTCTTTCTGCTACTAATTTTTCATTAAATAAGACAACTCGATATGCGCTACACTCAATACTCACACATACATACGCGCATACATGTGTGTGTGTGTGGTTTTCCAGAGATTTCCACTAGCAGATGTTGCTGCCAATTATTATATATAGAAAAATTATAGCCTGAAGAAATGAAAAAAAAAAAAAAAATCAATTCCTTAAATGGACTTGTATAAAGAAAACTTGTGCTTCTCTTTCTTTTTTCTACTCTTTCTCTTATTTTTCTATTTCTTCCATTAATTGTTTATGTTTTAGAATATCTTTAAATTGTCATCATAATTTCCCAGTATTTGTTTATATCACGATTATCTCTCTTTATGATCATCATTCAAAATAACAATATCTTATCCCGCTGACCTTGTCTGGAACTTCTAATAGCTCTTTTGGCACGCTTTATAGAAGCTATGCGACAGGCCCGAGCACCTGTAATCCCCAAGCAAATGGTGTCCGATTAATCCCTAAGCAAGCAGTTTTTCCCAAGCACTACAAACTGAATCTGTAACCTGAGAAAAAGGTAACTGATAATGGGTTATACGACTCTGGACATTTGTGACAACAGTGAACGAATCCATAAAAGATGAACGCAACTGTCCCTGATAATGTATAGCATGATCATCTGAATAAACATATATATATATATATATTTCTGTATATATATATTTGGGCAAATAAAAAAAAATCAAAATTTGTTGTTTTTGTTTTTTATTAAAACATTTAATTTCTTATGAAATTGCGTCATGCAGACAATAAATGAAAGAATTTAATTGAAAAAATTATTGTGTCATAAATTTCTATATACTTAAATATTTCGACTAATTACGTTTATGTTAGACATTGGGTACACATTTCATACCGATTATATATCTATTATATACCATATAGTAGCCAGATCTCAATCGGTTGCATGCATCTGTCGCATCTATCGAATGTTTACTTTATAAGGTTTACAATATGCTTAAATATCTAGATCTGTAGGTTTAATGTGTCACTTCAGTTAATTAGGTTTACTTAAATCTGATGAAAACATTAACTAAGATCTGCCACGTGCCATAATAATCTCTTTACCATCTCCACGCATTGTGGGCGTGACCTAGTGCAGTTACCAAACGAATGCACACCGGGTATACAGACTAAATGGGCCTATACCAGTGGGCTCCAGTATTTGGGGGTTTGGTCCAGGGTTGAAAGTAAGTTTTACAGTTATGTGATGGCTTTCGAGGTGTTAAGTGGAGTAGCTCTTTTAAAATAATGTCATATTTATAAGCATTAGTCTATGCATTTTTTTTATATAAATAAATATATATTTCATTGCTTAAGGTAGGGTAAGATTCTACATGTTAAATTGCATTTAGTGTAAGCTTTAAATATAATCTCGTATATATTTATATAAATATATATTTGTGTGGTGCTTTGCTTTACAGCTAGAGGGTAAATCGGGCGTACTGCCCTAGGAATATCATTTGTAATGTCATGTTATTGCAATTGTAATTGTAATTGCCACTAACTTTTGCCATAACTATACTAAATGAAACTATAACTTTGACTAAATTACCTGACGACTATTTAACAAAGGGAGAACAATATAAAGGCACTTGATATTTACTGTATTTACGGTTGCATGCAATTGTTATTAAATTTGACATTTATAGCTACAGAACTATAACTATATATAAAAATCTAAAATCACTCTGAAATGTAAACACAATAAAAATAATAATAATGCAAAAAAAAAAATGGGAAAAAAATTACATGCCCCGGGTGAGGCTCGAACTCACGACCTTAAGATTATGAGACTTACGCGCTGCCAACTGCGCCACCGAGGCTATGTTCTAAACGTGAGCAGTTTGCCATTTTGACAACTGCCACGTGGCTTTTTGTTTTTTGTTGCTTTTAATTTTCATATTATATACAATATACACAATAAATTCTAAATAAATAAACAATATAAATTTCTATAATAATTTATTTAACTTTTTGTTTTATTTTTTTAACAGGACATTTAACATATTTGCACGTAATTCAAGAACAAAAACAACAGCAACAACGTAAATAGTTGAGGTATAAATATATTTGCGCATAATACTCAATTCCAACTTGTCATATTTTAATCAAATTTATATTACTGTAAAATTGTTGTTACTATTTAACCAATTTGCTTTAACTTCATAAATAAACATCAACAACATAAACAATAAATAAACAAATTACATTAAATAACACAACACAACTTCCTAATAAAACACATTATAACTAAAACTATTGAATATCAATCTAAATATTATATAAAACTTTTTCAAATTAACTAATAAATTAAACTTACTTAATAGCCCAACAAACAGCTTGAAGGCCTTACTTACTGTTGCTATGCAATTATTATACTATAGAATTATTCTCAGATATATTATAATGAAAAATAATAGTATTATATAAGTATGGAATAATTATTTTTTAATTGTTGCCTAAAAACCGGTAATCTTACTTTTAATTAGATATTTAAAAAAAATGAATATAACATACATTTACTATAAAAACTTATAAGTTAAATATATAAATATATATTTTAGTTTATATATAAACTTGTGTATAAATAATCAGAGATTCTTTAAGCAAATGCGTTACACATTTCGTGACAAAATTTAATACAACTTTTTTAAAAGATTCCCCAACTTCGGAATGTGAATTTACTCGTACTTGTAGTCATACTTCTAGTTGAACTTGTACGCGTCTGGATACTAGAACACAATTTGCTGGAACTAAAAACATATAGGAATCCACATCGCAAGTGTGTGGAAGTATTAGAAGGTAATCCTTGTACTGCGTCTTTAACTTAAACTCATTTATAGAAATAGGCATACTCTGGAGGAGTTAGATAAATCGACTAGTAACCAGTTAGAACATTGTTAGTCTAAGGAATGTGAATGTATACATATCCGATATAGATATTTATATATAAATATGTATAGTGTATAATGTATGTATGTCTCAGTTATTAGCAAGTAGCTGGCGTACCTACGTAAGAGCCATTTTATTAGCATTAGACAACAACAACTTTGAACTGCACAACGTTGTGTGACTGTGAGACTTTGACCTTGAGTGAAGGGCGATGATATTGCCATTTAGCAGCATCAATAAGCTGAATGAGTGTGTGCCTTAAAACCAAACACTCGTATATTTAACTCGCTTACAGTTGGTCTGCCCATTAACTGTATGCACACACAACCAAACACATACACACCCACAGATACGTATGAAAATAGCGAGCTACAAACAGACAGCAAGACAGACTGTCCAGATGTTTGTTTATTAAACAGATAAAAAGCTAAAAACCGCGTCACCTTTGCACTTGGAACTTGTGCAATGTTCCCCCCAACCAATTTTAGGACAGTCAACTGTATAGTAAGTATTAACAGGTTTAAAGTACATCTAATAATTGTGATTCACAATCGATATAGATATTTGCAAACTTTTTATTTGATAACTCACAAGTTGGTCTAAAGTTCTATATGTGTTTTAGTTACCAACATGAATAAAATACTCAGAGAAGTTATTCAGAATTAGAGAGAAACAAAACAAATGCTTAAGTGTGGAAACACACATATTTGCTAATGTGTGTGTATGTGTGTGTGAATGTTAATATACTGTGAGTGTGTTTGCTTCTAGCAGTTTCTCTGTATTAGTTGGAGGCTCGTCTCTCGCTATAAAGCTCGCACGTCAACAAAACTGCCGCCATTATTAATACATATATTTGAACATAAATACATATATGCATTTTATTATAGGTGTATGGGTGCCCCCCTATGCTAAAAATGGGCCCACGTTCAAAATAAAAACAAAAATAAATACATACATAATATACATTTATATATATATATATATATAAAAGTGTCTGTTCGTTGGCAAAAAGGCGGGTAAGCGGCACAATTTTCCGGCATCACATGCTTTGGCTAATTTTTGTTGCTTTAGCAGCACTTTTGGTTTGTGAATTCTAAATTTAGTAATTTTGGTAAATAAAGAGAGCGTAGCAGATCATTAAATATTTATGCTCTCTTCAAATGCATAGCCAGAGGGTAAGGTGTAAAGAACGTAAAGTTAGGTTGCGAAAGAGAGGAAGAGAAAGAGCTGAAGCACTCAGCGCGCACACTACGTGTCATGTGCTGTGTGATATATAGCTTTTATCGGTTGGCAATTGATGTGCCTCTTGCCTGTTGCTTGTTGCCTGTTGCCTATTGTCTGTTGCCTTTGCCTGTGATTCCGAGTTCTCAACACCAATTAGATAAATAAGCTTTTAATGAATTCTTGTAATTTATTTTAATTTGCGCGTGCCTTTTGGCCAATGTCCGGAAAATTCAGAGCCAATGGCAAAGACTATCAGCGTTATGTAGCGCGTGCTCTGTAGCTGTCACATCTTTGCTTCCATTTTATTTTGTAAATTTATATACTATATGAATATATGTGTAATTTAATAGTTCTTCACTTCCCATTCTGCTTTTATTTTACATTATTTTTTTGCTTCCAGTTTTTTACTTTAACTTAGCATACACTTTGTTAGCTTGGCCAAATAAATAAAAAAAATTATGCTGACGCAACAAATATCAATTGCATCAGCTATTTGGGTAATACGTGCGCCTGCGCATGCGTCGTAGTTGGCGTCGCAGCGTCGACTGCAACGTTTTGCAGCAATGCGAGCATCTTTACCTCTCCCTTCACATTCCACTGTTACCAACTGCATCAGTGCTAAGCGCTCGCACTCTCTTTTTCTTTTGCCTGTTGCCTGTTGCTGGTGTTCTTGTTTCTTATTTCTTACTTCTTGCTTCTTGCTTATTGCTCTCATAGCAGTGCCAGCGTCAGCTGTCATTACGTACAGCAGCAGTCACCAAGTCTTGGGGGCTCGTCGGTTGTTTTTTCTCTCTCTCTGACTTACGTTATTATGTTTTGTTTTTACTTAATTCGGTCTAAAAATATTTAGCAGTGTTATGTGGCAACTGCTGATTGCTTGCCTGCGATTTCGCCTGAAGTTTACCAGAATGTTGATGTACAGACATGTATATAAATCTATTTCGTCATGATGAGGGTCAAAAAATAAACGAAAAGTAATAATAAACTTATCTATAAGTGTTTTTAGTCTGGATTCCATCAGTATTTTGGGTTCTAAAGGTCTTAATGCAAAACTAGAGGTGGACGCATTTTGCTTGTATTTGCTTGATTGAAAGAACGATAGTTGGATGTTTGGTAAGTACAACAAATACCTTTTAAAAACCTTTTATTATATCCTTTAGTCTTTATGTTTTGAAATATCCCTTATTATATACACAAGTTCATTGCACTTTCCTTTTCTCTTATTGTTTCATTACTTTTGGCACACCATTCCACCATCCTCACTTATTCATACATTTCACTCATTCCCCTATTTGGCAAACATCAGCCTCTAAATTACTCTCCATACTCGTGCTACTCGTCTGACGATACCCCCTTGAAGGTGCTCTCTGAAAACATAAAACAAGTTATAATCTACTAACGAAAACTTTAAAAAATAACTCGTGACGGTGACTCGTGTTTGAACTCCCCCCGTCAAACTGGCCAAACAAGGGCCAACAACAATATTTACTGTTCTAAAGTAAAACCTTGAATAGTGACTAATATATAATTGGGTAAATTGATGTTATTCCAAACTGAAGTCAAGGACAAGTTCCAACCAAGCACAAATGTTTAGACTAAAAGGAAAGAAACAAAAAAAAAGGAACTACTATCTAAATACCCTATAGGGTTGGTATTATTTATGATATGGTATACCTTATTAGTAAAATAATGAATATAATTATTTATATTCTTGACTATCGAGAGCAGAATCAATCTGCTTATATCCGCCTGACTGTATCAACTTTTTCCCCAAGAGACTTTTAGAGTTAGGTTCATCAAATTTGAGATGAAGGTTCTTGGATACCGTAGAAGGACATTGACTCAGGTCTTCTGAATATAAAGTTTTAACCGATTGAACTGTTAAGCATATTTTTTAAGATATCTTGATGTAGGTTGCAAGTCTTATAATTATAGCTATAAATTTTGATCACATTTTTTATGATTAGGTTATACATTGCACCACATTTCGTAGAAGGGATATTAAATATAATTGAAAATTTCGTACAGGGTATATGTCTAGTTTAATAATGTTTGTATACTGTACATATATATAGTTTGGATATAGTAGCTCCTAAGTTTACATGCTTTACGTGATTCGAATAGCGATATCTTGTTTATATTCGCTTATCTGCGCACACAACTTGTTTAAACTGAAACAGATGTGGAATTGGAATTTAAGTGGGACTTGGAATTGGAATTGAAAATGGTACGGAATTATGGAAGACAGTTGTTATGCGATACAAATAAACGATTGAAAGAAAAAAATAAAAAAAGAAGAAGAAGGAGAAAATCACACTCAATCGAAAGACGAGCCCCTTCGAGCAATTGGGGGCGCGTTACACAGCGATAAAAACAAAATAAAAATGATCAAAGCAAATAAATAATACACAAAACACAGCAACAAAATCAAATAGGGAGTAAAAAGGAACCACAATAATAATAATATTATTATTTGCCATTTGATATATACAATTGATTTAAGTTTGAGTTGAGCTGATGAAGTTTTGGTTGAGTTTTTGGTCGGGTTAATTGGCTGGAGAAACCACACAAACTGCGGCCCAAGGCTGCAAAAATTTGCACGCGCCCTCAAAGTCAATTTAATATTAATAATAATCAATTGAAAATATTTGTAAATAAAAATCAATTGGCTCAAACCAAACGCATACAGTAAAAACAATTGATACCAGTTATTAAAACACGACTTTAAAACACACAAGAAAACAAATCAATAAAAAAAATGAGTAAACAGAAACTAAGCCAACTCCAGTTAACCGAATATTGTATACCTTATGCGTAGTCAAGTTTAAACTTCCATTTCTATTTAGTCAATGGCCATGATTATTCATTAGCATCCCATCTATGTTATGTTTCCCATTTAGTCAAAAAAAAAACCAAATATAATACTCATAAAACAAATTCAAATTTGCAATTATTAACTATATAGATTTATCGAGTGTTATCTGTACAAATCTACAAAATTACTCCACAATTAATTTGGTTATATAGTGAGTGGTGTCTAGATACTGTTTCCAGCTACAAATAAAGTTGAATGAAATATGCTTCAAGCTAAAACATTTGTTAGATACGTTTATTTGTTCAGAAATATATTTACAATATATAAAGTTCTGACCTATATTAAGCAATGTACCAGCAACAATATTCAATAAGCTAAGTTACTCTGTTAACTATGTTAAGGTATACAAAACATAATTTGAGGTCGTTTTAATTATGCATTTACTGCGTCACATGACATGCGAAAAAGTTAAAATATCCTCTGAAAGTGTATGCACTCCTAGTGCTGCTGTACCACGTCACGTCCACCAAGAAATGCCCAAAATGCGTCATATACGGGCATAAGCAAATGCTGCTGCAGAGAAGTCGACGGCAACAGCATCACATACGCGCCGGCGTGGCAGGCAGGGGAGACGTACACTTCGTTTCCAACACCTCTCCTATTGGTGTACTCTTCTGATATTGCCAGCAACAAAAGCAGTAACACACTTTCACACACTCTTGCATGCGAGACCGAAACTCAGACACAATGATGCATTGGCGCCTCAATTCATTCATGCCTTCTTTTCGACCTTCGCACAGTTTGGCACTCAAAAAAATCTGTTGGCGTGCTCCTTGCTGACAAGTACACACACACACACACGCACACATAGGCACAAGCATTAGGGAGAGCAGTTACTCACACACACACACATACATACACTCTCTCAAACTCGCACTCACTCTCTCTCTCTCTCTTTTATTCTCCCGCCTGTTTTACCGTTCAGCGGCGAACAGTGTGTAAAAAAGCTCGAACGAGTTTCTGTAAATTTCTGTGCGCTATATAAACGTTGCGCATTCGAATCTCGTGCTTCAGTGCCACAATAGTGGATATCACATTTAGTAGTTTGTTCAAAAGGTAAACCAGAAACGAAAACAGAAAATATATATAAAGAAAAAAAAATAAAATAAAATTAACGTCTGCGATAAACGCACAAGAAACCGAAACGAAACTATGCATAAAACACACGTTCATATGACAATAATAATGAGATATATTTACAATAATACATTTTTAAGATAATTTTGGACAATAAACGTTTAAATAAATACAAAAAAAAAATAAATTATGTAAATAAAAGTTAAAAAAAATCGTAAAAGTTGAGTGAATAATTGTTAGCTATTAATAGATTTTCTACGCGCTAAAAGTTCCGGTCGTACTCTTATCGAGTTTTTGATGTGTCGCGACTTTGGATTGTTTCAATATTTCAAAATTTATGCAAACATAAAGTCCGAAATATGAGAAAAAAAAATAATTAACAAGAAACTACAATAAATAAAATGACAAAATGAAACAAGTCTCACAGTTGTCTAGTGCAAAATATTTATGTCAAATGAAATGTAAATTTATGCGCATTTGTTGTTGTTTTGGTTTGTTATTTTTCTTTTTTTTTTTAATAAATTTTTTCTGTCTTTTTACACATTTTGTACTGGACACTAATTTACAGTTATTTAATGTAGTAGTTTTATGTAATTTGTGTATGTTGGCAGTTTGGCAAATGTGGTGTAAAATGGCAATAGCAACAACAACAATAAATACTGTTCAATACAAAAACAAATATAGCTAGCAAAAAATATAGCTATTTCCACTCTCATTAGCATCAACATCTAGCAAAAGGAAAACAAGAGAAATTGCAAATTTTTGAGAGTCTACGACCATGAAATCTTTTTTAAATTTAGAATTTGTTTTTATCGAAAGAAAACACACAGAATACAAACTCATCTTGTCTACAGATGGCATAGTTTTGTTATACTTGTATGCATGTAAGTTTGTGGTTGTGGCTGTGTGTGTGTGTGTGTGTGTAGGTGTAGCAATAGTCATATATAAACACCATATACAATATAAATATGAATTTTTAAATGCGCAAAAAATGTAAAGGTTTTTTACGTGGGCGTCATTAATTGAGCCAAATTAAAAACAAAAACAAAAAGGCAACAAAACTCGCAATTTTAATTTTAAGTATAATATGTAAAGGAGATTAAATTGTTTAACTAAATGCCGCCAATCTTTCTTAATTAACAAAAACAGAACAGTATTCGTTTATTTTTAAAACTAAAAATATCCCAAAAAACACACACCAAAATTCGCAACGTTGCATTGATCAACTGGCAGCGTAAAGCAACAATTTCTATGCATGTGTCAATGTGTGTCGAATCTTTGTATGAGAATGGAAAGAGTGTGTGACGTTGACAGCACGTGAGCGTATTTTAAGAGAGACTTTTATTAAAAAACTAAAGAGACACGCAAGCTAGGCTTAAGAGTATTGACCTACACTAACTGCTCGCTCGCACACTCTCTTTGTTTTTGTTGCGTTTGTTTTGATTGTGTGTGTATGTGTCATGCATTTAGTGTTTATTACGGCGAAAGCATGCCTGCTACCATAGGTGGGTAGATCAGTATTTATCATATCATTTTGAGATAGACTGCAGAAATATATGTATGTTTATATTTTGTTTATTTTAACATGAATCATCAAACAATTACGCTGCACTTCATACATACAACTACTCTATACGTATTTGACACTATTTGACGCCATTTTCAAGGTTAACTGTTGATGCAGCTGCAATAGTACATTAAAATAGCATATAAATAAAGCATTATCCTGCGCTAGAGGTTATGTCATTGTCGCGGCACTACCCTGATATCTATATGCGATAAAATCAATAGAAAAGAATTTTTGGGCAGCCTCCGTGGCGTCGCCTGTCGTCATGGCGCCCACGCGTCCCGTTTCTTAGCATCACATCACATGACGCAGGACAAAAATATAGCAAAAAGAATTTTCATTTATTATATTTTTATTTTTTATTTTTTATACATTTTTTTTTGTTCTATTTTGATTCATTTATATTTTGCCCACACAATGAAAAACATCATCATTAATTATATATATATCTATATATATATATCTGTATAGTATAAAGCAAATGCCAAAAAGAAAATATGGAATATAGAAAACTTTTTTGCCAGCCGCCTGTCAACAAATCGAAACGCAAAACAAAAACATTAAAAGAAAAAAATATTTCAAAACAAATTTTTCTCTTACAAACAAAAAAGGGCGCCAACAGTGCCTAACAGAAGTGTTGACACAAGTGTAAAGAACATATACCAAATGTGTATTTATGTATTCTTAGAGTAGGAGTGAAAATAAGGCATATAAACCTAAGTCTTAAATATTAAAAATAAGTAAAATAGATCACTTTGAGCAATACGTATAATTTTTGAAACATTGACTTTTGGCACACACTGTATACAGTGAACTGAAGAATGGTCACGCGCGTTATCAAGGACGCGCCATACGTGAAACACTTGTGGGTTGTATTTATTGTGAATTCGTTAGACAGATATATGTAGTATATATCGTATATAAGCTTATTTATCTATAAAAAGTGGGTGTGTGACCATAGTTATTTTTAGAAGAAGAAGAAGGCGCGACTGTTGTCGCACTATCGAAAAGAATGCGATAAGAATCGGGAGTAGACGCATTGCATTTTATAGCCAGGCAAGCGTTTAAGCCAACTGATTAGACGTATTTACAAGTGCGAGTATAGAGTCCAATATATATATATATATATAGTTTATATATAAAAGTGCTTGTATAACTGTTTTTAATAACAATGTGTTTATCAATATTTTTATGTTTGCAGCAAAGACAAAATTGAAAACTAAATCGCACTTTGTTCTAAAAGAAAAAGTAAACAAATTGTAGAAAAATTTCAAGGAAAACCAAAAAGTTCAAGTTCAACATTAGCAGCAATTGATAAGATGAGTGGACGTGACAATCGAGGTGCCGGCGGTGGCAGTGCCACTGGCGGAGGGGGAGGCACTGGCACAGGCGGTGGTGGGGCTGGAGGTCATCATCATCATCAGCCACTTAGCACCGCCATGGGAAAACTAAAGGAAAAACTAACACGTGCTGGAGTAAGTATTAATTAGAATTCTGACTGTACAATCGGACAAATTTTATGATACTTAAGAGTACAAAAATCCTATATATAATATATATATTAATACAAATATATATAGGTCTATGCCTAACGCTGTTAATGAGATTTTTTATATGCTGTCAAGATTTCAATCACAATTTAAATTCTGCTTTAAGCAACACCAAACACAGCAACGCACTTTTGATACCCTGCTTTAAAGCTGATTGATATGGAACTCGTTGCGTTAACTGTTCCTTTTATAGTATACCATAATATATAACAGCTTACATTTGAGATTGATTTGCTCTAAGAGTTGATTGAATCTGGTTTACCCCCTGCTACTCCTTTAAGGATTACCGGAAAACCTTAGAGTGAAGACAGCTATATTAATCTGTGATCTATATAACTGCAATCTATATAGTAATCAATTAAGATAGTGTAAAAGGCGACAAAATGGTTAAGCTCATTAACATCATCGTTAAAACGCTGATCATCAATACCATCAGGGCTATTATAGATTAAAGATGAAAGAGAACAAGGAAAGAACAGAGATAATGCTAAAATAAAAAAAAAAATTGACTCGAGTAGGCGGAGCTATGCGAAACCTTTGACTTTGGATCTCAATCAGAAGGAGAGGCAGCAACTGCTGCTGCTTCGTAGTGTATCACCTATCAACATGAAATCGGGGCACTGAACAGCGATCAGGCTAGGCTATATACCCGTGTCAATATATATATAATCTTAAGTCGTAGCATAGAAATTATTAATTCGCAATTTGCCTGGCGCGTGAAGCATAGCTTAAGAATTGAACTTTAATTCTGACTGAAATCTAATTAAATTCTTTTTCTGTTTGTGTTGCGCGTGTGTTCTGTGATTGATAGGACGAACTGGGCTATCATCGTGTGGAGAGTAATCTGTCTGCATCGAATACGGGCACTAGCTTGGACACAATATTACCAGAGGATCCGTTTCCGTTTCCACAGGCAGCACCACAGCGTCATCCACAGCAGCAGCAACGCTTTCCACAGCAACAGCAGCAGCAGCAGCAGCAACAGCCGTATCATCGCCAGCAACAGCAGGAGCAGGAGGTGCGTCTGTTGCATGATTTGGACGACGAGCCACCGTTATCGTTTCGTCCATTGCTTGAGGACGTGGACATTAATGAGCCACCACAGGTGAAACCACAGCAACGATCAACCTTAAAGGCTAGCGGGAGCTTAGAGTTGACAGCTTTGCCACCGCCACCAACGTCCTTGGAGCCGCATCGCAATCGGCAACAGCGCAGCATTGTGTCCGGCGGGGAGGAGCTACAGCGCAGTAAGCAATCTCTGAAGGGTTCACGTGTGTCCTTCGAAAAGAAACGCGCTGATCCGGGTCAGGTTGGCAACAACAACAACAGCAATAATAAGTCAGCAGCGGGAGGAGAGAGCAGCGACGAAGATAGCTTTGAAGATAAGCGAATTGGGTTTCAGCAGCACAAAGCGACAAGTGTCGATCATAAGGGTATACTTAAGGATCTGCGTCATATATTGGCCACCGACAATCGGCGGCAATTTCAGGCTAAGAAACACGTCTCGCTTGATATTAAGGGTACGCGCTTTCTAGAGGATCTACTCAAGGATTCATCATCGGAAGAGGAGTTTCAGAACACACGACGCGATTTCCAAGGACGGAAACATCAGAGTCTCGATCCACGTGTCACCTTTAAGCTAGACAGAGTATTACAAGGATCCAGCACAGACAGCGACGACGACGACGGCGAGGTTAAACGTCTAATCCATCGTCCCAAGGATATAACCAAACCTGTAATTATCGATCTTAAGGATCTGCAAAGTGAAAGCGACGAGGATTATCTAACGTCGCGGCAAGCATTTCAACAGCAGCGCTCCATTAGCACAGATTCACGCAAAAGGTGATTACCCCTAACACACACCCAAAATATACATACATATACATATATATATACACATAATATGCGACAATTCTTTAAACTTTGATTCATCTAAAACGTAATTTCCATTCCCAACTCAGTCGGCGACTGTACGAGATGGACGACATGGGCAGCAAACGGGGCGAAAACATGCGCCATGCAGTACCCTTCGTTCGGCAGATCACTGAGGATGGCAAGCCCAAGCTGGAGGTTTACAGGCCTACAACGAATCCTATCTATATCTGGACACAGGTAGGTCAATTCAATGGTGAAAGCACTTGTTATTTATCTCTCCTACTCTACCCCTCCTCCACTCGCACTCTTTGTGTCTATTTCTCCCGCATTTGCGTCTCATTTGAAAAGTTTATGCGTTAATTTATCAAGACTTGAGAAAAGTGTGAAAACTCTTCGCTTCTATAGAGAAAATAGATCAAGACAATATTGTTGCAAGACAGAATTGTTGCAACAAGTGAAACGTTTAAATGGGAAACTTGTGTTTTGTGAAGAAATTCCTAAAGAATACCCTTAATAAAATCCTAAAGAAAGGATTAGAAAAGGATAGAAGCTGATTAAACAGTTGTATTTATATACGTAACTATAGCTATAGCTTAACCTAAAAGTTTTTAGTTTTTGATTATTTTTAATAATAATTTGTAGCCAAGCTTTTACTTAATTGTGTTAAACATGGCATAAACGTTTTCATATGTATAAATAAATGTCCATATATATATGTATATATAAATATTAATATATATATATATATATATATATATAAATAAATATATAAAAATATATCGTAAATCGTAGTAGAACGTAGCTTTAGCTGTTGCAGCTAAGCTTCGCCATTGTTAACTCGTTAAGCAACGCAAGACTCCTAAACTGGCGCCTCTATACACTGACAGGTACACACACACACACACACACACACACACACACACACAGACGCATACGAGTGCCATATGCGTGTGCGTGTAGTGTGGAAGAAGAGGAACCAGGCGTAGTTTGGGGACGGGTAGGGGAAATGGCCTTATGAATGGCATTAATAAATGTATGTGCCATAAAGCATTGAGGCTAGCGTATTCATTTTTTATAAGAATTTAGAGCGTAGTTTCTGCCCACAATACCCCCTTGCAGTAGCCCCAATACTGCAATACCACAATACCACAATACCCCAATACCTCCAATCCTCCCATACTTCAATTCTCATTCTTTATGCTTCATTCCTTCACTTGTCGTTTGTCGTTTGCCGTTTGCCATTTGCCATTGGAAGTGCGCGTGGCGTTGCTATTTTCGCACGCCCAGATTGGGCTTGGGGCAGCATTGCCGTCTCTGCCACAAGCACATACACACACACCACACACACACACACACACACACAGACACACACATTCTATAAGCAGCAGTAGTAGTGTTGACTTTAATTGAAATTAAAATTGAAATAACGCATTTAGTTACTTATGTGTGACTAAAAATACATACAATAAATATGGTACAGTAGAGGGGGTGGGGGAGGTGGATGATCAGCCCTGAAACACCTTAATATGTGATGAATATATGCATGTCCATCAGGCACCTTACGGAGCTTCTTTCAGCTGCTCAAAGAAGAGTCTTGCATATGCTTTTAGTTGCACTTTGCAACCCAAACAAGAAACCGGCTTGAACCGATAATACGGGAAATACATAATAATCGAATCAGACGTTACTCTCGATTTGGATTCCTGACGTCTTCAGTTTAATCTATAATCTTGGAACTTTGTGGCACACGTAAACAGCGTGATAAGCTTCGATGTCAACTTGACAACAACAAGAACTCGTCTCAATCCAAGCTCAATCCTCATTCCCAAAGAGAGAGCTGCGAATTTATCACTTGGATTTAATCAATTGTTTCAAACGGAGGGCATTGTTGGAATATACATAAATATATATTTATAGATAGTTACGTATATATAATATAAATATAAATATATATTAATGTATTTGATTAGTGATAACTTAGTTAAATCTCCCGCTCTATATATGCCTCTCTCTTTACCCTCTGTCTGTGTCTCTCGCTCTCTCTCTGTCTGTTTCTCTCACTCTGTCTTTGTACGTGAGTGCACATATCAGACTTAAAAATCAAATTCTAACAGCCTAGTCGTATCTCCTACACCTCTGCCATCTGCAGCACCTCAGACTCCTCCACCTCCTTCAATATCAACGCCGCCGCCATCAGCGTGCATTGCATTCAAGTCGAGAACTGACAGGTTTCAGTTTCAGTTCGATTTTGTCCGGCAAAGCGCAACAAATGCGTTTGTTGCCACCAAAATCAAAATCAAACTTAAATCCAATTCCAATTCCAATTCACATTTCAATTGCAAGTTCCGTATCCAAGATTGTTTCCAGCTTAAAGTGAAAGGCGGCAGTTGTCGCAAGGTTGCAACAAATATCAATAACAAAGTGTCTGTGTACTACAGTTAGACTTCAAATAAAGCTAGTGATTCCCATTCAAATCGATCAACATGAAGATCCTTATGCGTGCGGACACTCATGTGTCCTTCTCAGTACCCGTCGAAGAGCCCAAAGCCAAGTGTACCTACTCTCAGGTAGCAATAGCAACAAACATTTGCCACAACCCAGGATTAATCTCTCCTCTTCTCTTTTATTTTCTCTATTACTTTCTAGGTTTTGGCCGCTCTAAGTGTCTCTTTGGGCTCCTTGGTAGTGGGCTTTGCCAGTGCCTATACTTCACCCGCTCTGGTCTCCATGACGAACACCACCTTGACGGACTTTGTAGTAACACCACAAGCGGTAAGCTATACTCCCAATACTTAGTTAACTGAAGAAATAGCATCCTTGCCTGACTTGGAATAGCAATTGTAATTTTCTTCATTTCAATTCTTCAATCTAGAAAAGCTATTCTAATTTTTCCAATTTATATTTCTATATATTTAGGCATCCTGGGTAGGTGGCATCATGCCTTTGGCTGGTCTGGCTGGCGGTATCTCCGGCGGTCCATTCATTGAGTATCTGGGCAGACGCAACACGATCCTGGCTACAGCAGTGCCTTTCATCGTTTCCTGGCTGCTGATCGCCTGTGCTGTTAATGTTGCCATGGTGCTATGTGGTCGCTTCCTGGCTGGATTCTGTGTGGGCATTGCCTCCCTGTCGCTGCCTGTGTATCTGGGTGAGACGGTGCAGCCCGAGGTGCGTGGCACATTGGGTCTGCTGCCGACAGCGTTTGGTAACATTGGCATCCTATTGTGCTTTGTGGCTGGAACATATATGGACTGGTCGATGTTGGCCTTTTTGGGTGCAGCATTGCCAGTGCCCTTCCTGATTCTAATGTTCCTTATACCGGAGACACCACGTTGGTATGTTAGCCGTGGACGTGAGGAGCGTGCTCGCAAAGCTTTGACCTGGCTGCGTGGCAAGGCAGCTGACGTGGAGCCTGAGCTAAAGGGTCTTATGCGTTCCCAGGCGGATGCTGATAGACAAGCCACACAGAACACCATGTTGGAGCTGATGAAACGCAGCAATCTCAAGCCCTTGTCCATATCTCTAGGCCTCATGTTCTTCCAGCAAATGAGTGGTATCAATGCGGTTATCTTTTACACGGTACAGATCTTCAAGGATGCCGGTTCCTCCATCGATGGTAACCTCTGTACCATCATTGTGGGCATTGTCAACTTTATGGCCACATTCATTGCAACGCTGCTCATCGATCGCGCTGGACGCAAGGTAAGCTCAGCAAATAGAATCATATACAAATGTTTTCTGTTCTACAATAGAATCGATTTCTATCTATCTTCAGATTTTGCTGTATGTCTCCAATATAGCGATGATATTGACGCTATTCGTATTGGGCGGTTTCTTCTATTGCAAGTCTACCGGCATGGATGTCTCCCATGTAGGCTGGCTGCCACTTTCCTGCTTTGTCGTCTATATATTGGGTTTCTCTCTGGGCTTTGGACCCATACCATGGCTGATGATGGGCGAAATTTTGCCAGCCAGGATACGTGGCTCAGCAGCCTCCGTAGCCACCGCCTTCAACTGGACCTGCACGTTTGTTGTGACCAAATCTTTCCAGGATTTAATTGGTAATTGAAACTTTATATTAAACCATACCCGAATATATTGTTAATCTGTCTTTATTCCTCCATAGAAACCATGGGTGCACATGGTGCCTTCTGGTTATTCGGTGCCATATGCTTCATTGGCCTGTTCTTTGTGATATTGTGTGTGCCTGAGACGCAGGGTAAATCGCTGGAGGATATTGAACGCAAGATGATGGGACGTGTGCGTCGCATGTCCTCAGTGGCAAATATTAAACCGTTATCCTTTAACATGTAAAGGATGTACTATTAACTGTACTACCTTCCTCATCTTCCATCTAATGCATGATAAATGGGATCTTGAAGCGATCAAACCAAATATTAGACTCTAGTGCCCTAGTGCTTAAGATGTATACAAAGGAACTAAATTTATATCAATATCTGATTACGATTTACATTGAGAATTTCCTTTAACATAGCAAAATATATATATATATGTATATATATTTCTCAGATCTATATTTATACATATATATATATATATATATATTCTGATTATTATTTATATCGTTAAGTCGCATTAGTTTTTATGATTCTTGTAAATTTAAATTATGAGTTAGAAATAATTGTTTGAAGATGATTGATAATAATGTTATTGATGTACATTATTATTATGAAAATACATCCCCTGATTTTATACAATATATATTTATATATATATATATTGTTCTAGGAAAATTACATACTTAGTGTATAAGAAAGAATATAGAAACTCCTAAGCCTAAAATTAAACCTAAACCACAAAAAATCCCCATCGATTGGCTATTCGAATCGTATTGTATAATATTAAAAGAAATGAATGAATCTAATTAAATATATATATATATATATAATTAGTTAAAGAGAAAAACCTAGAAAATATATATATAAACATAAAAGAGAACGAACAAATTTTATTCACTTTATTCTTTTTCTTATTTTCCAGAAAACTCTTTTAACATTTCAAAATGAACTTGAAAATTGTAATTTGTATGCGACCTTCACAATTCATTTTACAGTTTAGTTTTCGCCATGAACATTTACGTGATATATATATATATATATATATATATATATATATAAATATATATTATATTCTATATATTTGACCAATCGATTGTATAGTGCATCACTTCTATACGTAGTTAGATTAATAAAAAGATAGTTGCATTTTGTGCATGTGATCTGCATACTGAATTAGTTTGTTATTATTTCTCAAACATATATATATATATATATATGTAAATATTTGTATTATGATAGGTAAATTTACATAGTGTACAGTTGGAATCGATTGAGTTCCTTATCGTCGATGTTACGCTCATCATTTTCACATGAAGTAAAGCAAAAACAGAGACGCATTTATGACTGAAATATTATTGCTTAAATCTGAGCTGATTATGCACTTACAACAGGCTGAATTACATTAAAAATAGTATTATATTAGATCACCTTACCAATTCTGAATACTTTGTTAAGAATTGTTAATGACCTATTTATTTATAAATGCATATTTATATAACCTCTAACGGTTTTGTGAGTACACATAAAATATCTGATCATAAATTAAATATTTATAGATTATGCAGTATAATCTTATAATCTAATTGCATAAACATATACAAATACAACTTTGCAACAACAAATGACAAACAAGATCATAAATATATATACATTTCTAGAATAAAATAATCCTTAAGGATTAAAGAACTGCTAGTAAAATTATTCAAAATCTTATCAATATTAAACAGTTGAAATGGGGCGACGAGGGTAAGAATATCATTTACATTCTGACTGGATACTATATAGAAACTAAATAATAGCGTTATGAATCAAATGAAATTCGATTCCTCAATATTTCAAGAAACTGCTAGACTGGTTAAATGGTATATGTATATACTATAAGATACGTATCTTACTTATTTTACAGATTACTATTAGTATTTATTTTTAATTCAAAGTGTTCATGTTCATAATAATATAAATCAAACAAAACTAAAACTTAAACCAATCCCATTGAATTCCTTATAAAAATAATAAAGGTATGTTATATTATAGTATAGGCACTATAGTGTATTATATTGTAATTACATTACAAATATGAGATGATATAACAAAATTAGGTATCACATATTTTTTCACTTCCGAATATACTATACTATACTATAGTTAAACTATGTATAAATATTGAGTTTTTAAGATTTTATAATTGTTTTATATATCAAAATTTTCTGACTTAGGTGACTGAATGTTTGATTTCTTTTGGTAAATTGCAATCGAATATTCTGCTGTGGTAAAGTTGCATAAAAATGTATTCTTGATCTAGCTTGGATACAGATACCAGGTATAAAGTAATGGAGATCAGACTGACCTAGTGTTCTTAAGACTAGCTTATAATATGTATGATCGTTTGACTATTTGTTGTTTTGCTGCTAAATGAAGAGGAGTTTTGATAATTGCAGTCAAATATAAATGAAAATAAATTGGAAATAAAATTATTGGTTGCAAATTAGCCAGCAACTTACCCATAACTTGAACGCGGCAAATAGCGCATATGTCGCATTCTACGTCCCAGCTCCACATTGCAACGGCATTCCATTTCTTGAGTGTAAACATTTTCTCCGGTTTGTTGTCATCTGTAGCCCGATTATCCACAGAGTTTTCACCATCATCAGCCATAATTTCGGAATAAACAATTTAAAATTATAAATAAATATATGTTTCACTGTTTTCGTTGCGAAATGCGAATGGCATCGCTTTTCTTCTTCTACTATACTGCAGCAACAGCTGATTGTGTATTGGGATTTAAACGCGCTGTTATTGCATAGTTAGCTTTTACATATAAATGCATATGTTAAGCTGCTGTTAATAACATGGTGCTCAATTCATTGGCGCGTAAATTCAAATTGTCTACGCAGAATACCGAAATTACAGGTTAATCAAGATTATAAATCTCAAGCACGTATTTGCAATGTAATTTACGTTATAAAATATGTTTCGAAATATAGCAACTTAGCGTTAACTGTGCAATATATCAGCGTACCGTTACTTTATTACAATTTGTTAATATCGAGGTCGTTATACACCTGAGTTGCAGCGGCCATTCATTGGCTTTGCGTTGTTTTTGTTGTAGCGCTTCTTCAGTTGGTTGCGTTCCGATTGCATAGAAACAAAACCAATCAAAAATAAATAAATAAATAGGACAATGACAAGATGATGGCAGAATTTCGAAATATATATACACGTATGATCATGTCAAATATAGATACAATTAAAGCTTTACGATGTCATTTAAAGAAAGGAAAAGTTGCGAAAAATTGCAATTAGTAAAATTTAATACCTTATGGTGAGTGGATAAAATAAATTAACGGGTGGATGTATAAGTGAGTAAATGTGTGTGTATTTGACTGCTTCCTGTAATTACTGTTCATGTTGTGATGCAATCGTAAAGCGCAAATCGCGCGCTTCGCGTACTTGCATAACAAACAAGCCAAGAAGAATACACAGCGAATACGAAACAAGTCTTAGCTGGTTTTTCTTTACTATTCAGTTTTCATTTTCTTTCTTTTCTTTTCCTTTCGTCTGTGGATTGCTAATGTTTTCGCTTCAGTTGTTATTTTTTTTAATTTTTTTTACTTTCACTGCAAATTTCAGCCCCTTTTCCCCCTAAAAATTACTAATTAAATGCATTTATCAACTTTTTCGAGTAGGTTGTTGGATTTTTTTTTTCAGTATTTCTTTAGCTTATAATTTAAATAATAACTAACACAATGATACATAATAAAAGTTATAACACATTTGGCATAAAACTTATGCAAAATTGAGATTGAGTATTCAATTTTGCAAGATCTTGATTCCAAGTAGCGAGTTAGTTTGTCCTCTGACTGCTACTTGGTATTCAAGTTCTACTTCTTGTTCTCCTTCTTATTCTCCTTCTCCTTCTGCTCTGTTTCCACTCCTCCTTGTGTTTATCACCCATTCAACGTCCAGCTCAACGTTGCATTGCGATCCTGATAAGGACTTTTTGTTAATGTCCTTGTGATCTCTTTTAATCTTTTTGATGTTGTTGTTCCGATGTTCGTATCCTCGTACTCCTTGTACTCGCGTTCTGTGCTGACCTTCTAAGGCCACACCAACACTTCCTGATCCTTAATAGTGATGTCCGTGGTGACTTACGTGGCCATGGTGTTGATAATCATGATGATCCTCATGATGGTGCTCGTGGTGTTTGAAGATTGGAACCTCCACATGGTATTTATGTGGCACTGGAATTTCCTTGTGAATGGGCACCTTAACTTCCGTGTAGACAGGAATTGGCTTCTCAATAGGCACCTTAACCTCATAGGGAACTGGTTTTTCTACGGTATATGGTACCTTCTTTTCGACAGTGTAGGGGTGTGGAACTGGTACCTTCACGTGCACTGGATACGGTTTCTCAACCTATCGGAATCAAACAAATATAGTGTTATGAGGATAGTCCTAGAGAGGTTCTTAAAATGGGTATTCTTACCTCAACCTTATATGGCTTGTCGACGGGCACCTTAACCTCGTAGGGCACCTTCTTTTCGACAACGACTGTGTATGGTTTCTCGACCTCAACGTCATAGGGTTTCTCCACCTCAACGGGATAAGGCTTCTCAACCTCTACTTTCACCTCATAAGGCACCTTCTTAATAACTTCGTAGGGCTTAGGCACTGGTACTTCCACTTTCACCTCATGGGGCACCTTCTTGATGACTTCATAGGGTTGGGGTACTGGTACCTTAACTTCATACGGAATTTTCTTGATCACCTCATAGGGCTCTGGCACATGGACTTTCACTTCGTATGGTTTATCAACGGGATATTTGACCTCATATGGAACTTTCTTTTCCACAATATAAGGTTTGGGTACATGAACGGGAACCTTAACGTATTCCTTGACATGTACCGGATATTTCTTCTCTACAATGTAGGGCTGTGGCACATCGACTTTAACTTCATACGGGATCTGGTCGAATATATATTTATATATATAGATATAGACTTATGAATATTTATATATTTAAGTAACTCACCTTCTTTTCCACTGTGTAGGGTACATGCTTGGTTACTGTGTAGGGTACCGGTACCTTCTTTTCTATTGTCACCGTCTTGATATGCTCATGATGATGATGATAGTCACCCAGATGCAGGCCACGCTTCTCCACGGTCTTGCTATCTTCTGCTGGAGCTGCTTCAGCTGCAGCAGTCTTTTTATCAATGGCCGCACAATGGGCCAATGCCACGCACACGGCGAGACAAGGAAATACGAACTGTAAAAGGATAATGGGAATACCTTTTTAGCCATAGAACACAACACATTACATTTACTTCTTGCACATTAAATGACACGAATAATATCAGAGCTAACACACACAGACACAAATCGGAATATCTTATTGATCTTTACCATTCGCATTGTTGAGCTGTTTCTTTGACGTCTCACGAGGAAAACAATTACTCCACAAAAACTGTGTTATACCAATACGAGATCTAACCTGGTACTGATTCGCTTACTCGCTGCACTCTGCTTATATACACAGACACGAAAAAAAAAAAAATAAATAAAATTGGTCTATCGCAACGCAATTCACAATTCCTCCACTCCGCTTACTCCCCATCGAACTCTACCCCATACCCATCACACGCCTCTACCACCAATCGTACTAACTCCGATTGCGACTCCAAATCCGACAGCAGCTGCGGTGACTGCGGCTACAGCTGCGACTGCGCGGCAGGCACATTCGCAACTTACTGTTTTTGTTGTGGTGTTGTTGAGGTGCTGTTGTTGTTGTGGTATTGTTGTTGTTATTATTGCTATTGCTGCTGTTATTTTATCCGCTCTGTTGTTGTTTCAGTTGTTGTTGTTGTTATTGTAAATTTGGCTTAGTAATGAAATGTTGGGGAACGGTGTTATATGAACAACTCGTTTTTCATTTGATGAAGAGAAGTGGCCAGTAACGGGATGGCTGACTGCAGGAGCCATACATGAGATAGACAATTACAACAAGGTAATCGGGTCGTTATCCTATAACAATAGCTAGGAAATTGTTACAGAGACCCAAATATATATTGCCTTATATGTGTGTACTCACACATATACATACATACATACATACACCTATCAGATAACTCTGCTTTGATCTGATTTGTGAACAACAATTGTAACATTTGTTTTTAGGCATAAAAATACTGATATTAGATTACAATTAACTAAATTTACATAATAGAAGCTAAGGCAAGACATTGACATCCCCCATAGTTGGAGTTCCGTTTTGATACCACATATTACACTTTAACATGGTAACAGTATACAGCATAGAGTGAATGAAGATTATGCAAATCGGATAGGTGATTGCATTTGTGCTATTGACTCTGCGGCCAAGTTGTATGCAATCTGTGTGGTAAGTGGCATAAACAATAAGAAGGTTAAACACAATGCATTCGGATATATGATATGTCATATATATCCATATGTTAATATGTATATGCCTTTAGCCATGTATCATATTTTTGTGGGCATTGTAATATTGCTAACAATATATTCGAAGTTTGGGGTATCTTTTATTAAGTGGCATTGAGTTATTTACCTGGTACCTGGTACCTGGCACATCATACAATCACTTCATGCAGGTTGTGTACAGTTTTACAGCAAGTTGCAGATGGAACTTGATGTTTTTACTACGACAAGAGCATCAGCAATAAAAGTTAACATTTAAATACTCTGTAAAATTATTTCAATAATAACGTCTTATCTGTTAACGAGCTGTGAACAAAATGGAACACACAATGACACCAAAAAAAATAAAAAAACAAAACAGAAAGCTGACAATTCTAACTCTCGTTCCTTGTAGGAATAACTAAAGGTGCAACTATATAAAAGAAACTGTAATATGTGTAGTCCAGTTACTATTAACTTTAAAAAGAATATTCTAATGTTTTATTAGACATATAATCTTTAAATAATTCTTATTGTCTCTAACTTTATAAAACCTTTTTCTTAACAATTGCACCGTAGTAAAGAAAGTAAATATATGTGTATACCAGATACTAGCAACAGTTACTACTATATTTCTCATTTGTATAGAATCGAAACGAAGCATAAGTTAGCACTAGAAATGCGTCATTCGCTTCAGTAAGGGGTTTTTTTTAACCATACAACTGTATGTTAAGCGCTTTGTGGCAATATATATATGATCAAGTGTGTGTGAATGTGGGTTAGGGCACTGCAAGGGGGTACCAGTAATGTTTTAGCTGCCACATTTCACTTAAATTGGCCAAAAATTTCGACCTGAGTCGTTGTGGCATTATCGTGATTACAGCCTGTAGGGGCTAACAGCGTGACTGTATATACGTACATAAACAATATATATGGATATATATATATATGTGTGTGTGTTTGCATGTTTCTATGGTTGCGCTTTGTGCAATCACAGTCATTAAAATGAAAATATTTATAGCAACAGTTGGATATTTAAGACCGATCCAACATGCAGAAAGCTTTGCTCTAAGTTTTTAGTTTGTGCGTTTAAAGACTTAAAACAAAGCCGAAATTAAACATACACATACACGTACATATGCTTAATGTATACATATTTATATATATATACATATACCCATAAACTTTTTGCCTGGCATGTACCATTAGCAGTGCATTAAATAGCAATAATAATATATATACGTATATACATATAAAAATATATATAATATTGTACCATACTTACATACACTTAACGAAACTCGAAAGAGACGCGGAAGACAGTTCGGGCGAAACGGTGAACTAAAGCAGACGTGTGAACGATGAAAATGTATATATGTATGTGTTTGTATCTTAGTATGCCTGCATGTTGTGTGTATAAAACACCATTTACATGCCTATTCTATTTCATAATCATAAAAAAAAAAACAACTATAAAAAACAAAAGCTATATTTCGCGATCTAATTGCCCATTATTGCGTTTGTAATTGCAATTAGAGCTACTAACTATTGTAGTTAGTCGTTCGTATTATTATAATTCTTGAGGTGTCCGTTGTATTAGCTGTAAAACTCCTACTCGTAGTAAAATTCGATGTACCTTGTAACGATTCACAATTTGATTAAGCTGCTGTATTTTGTATTGTAAATGAGACAGCAATTTGGTCAATGACCTTCGCTTTTGTATCTTCCGAAAGCTTTTGATCACTGTGAATTCCTTTCCCTCTTTTTGGAAAACTCGTCGGTAGATGACGCGTACGCGTACCAAACTTTGAATATGTAAAATAGTAAGGTGGTAATAACTATTGTTAGCCTTGACCCAGTAATTACTTTTTCTTATTTTGCCGTTATACATTACTAATAGTTACTAGTTTAAGAGATTGCATTGTTTAGCCCTTTGAATTGATTATACTCGTTCTTCAGGTCTGTCATTCAGTTTAACTTAATCAGATCAGGTTCAAAATGCTTTGCCAGTTAAAACTATATAAATGTCATTTAAAGAGATTGGATGCTTATCTTGGTGACAAGTCCTTGAAACTGTCGTAAACTAGTCATTTACATAATATCATTGATTAACATATGCATTTTATATTAAGCTTTGATTTGATTAAAAACTGAAATATAAGTTATGCTTATTATATATTCTATTTACTAAATAAAAATATGAGTGATTAAATAATGAAAGAACAAGAAGTAGTATTACATAACATAATTTTAAACAAAATATTTTTAATAACAATAGTATTCGATACATATCTCATTTACATTAAATTTACTGCTGTATTTTTTTAAATTTTTGGCGCACATTTTATCGCTTCAAGTGTGACCGTTGGCTGTATACAACACAATTTGCTGTATACAACACTTTTCAAAGTGCGTTTTTTATCACTATTCGTCTGTCATTTTATACGCAAGTCATTTTAACATCAAAGTCACTCCGGCATTTGGCGTTTGGTTTGTTTTTCGATTTTTAACTTATATTAAAGAGAAGTACGTCATTTATTTAAAAGAAGCGATAAAATTGTAAATAAATCTTGTATGTACAAATATCTTTAAATTATAGGTAAATCCAGCTATGTTTCTAACACGCTCAGAATACGACCGAGGTGTAAACACCTTCTCACCCGAGGGTCGCCTTTTCCAGGTTGAGTACGCTATTGAAGCTATTAAATTGGGTTCCACAGCCATCGGCATTTGTACAAATGATAGTAAGTATTGGGGTAACATCTTAGAATTTTGATTCAAAGTTCATATGGTCATTGTTTTTTAGGCGTCGTTTTGGCCGTAGAAAAACGAATCACTTCACCACTAATGGTACCGAAGACTGTGGAAAAGATTGTTAAGGTAGATGAGCATATTGGCTGTGCCACTTCTGGTCTGATGGCTGATGCACGCACACTGATAGATCGTGCACGCGTTGAGTGCCAAAATCATTGGTTTGTCTACAACGAGAATATGACTGTCGAGTCTTGCGCCCAAGCCGTATCCACACTGGCTATTCAGTTCGGTGATAGTGGAGATAGCGAGGGTGCATCTGCCATGAGTCGTCCCTTCGGTGTAGCGATACTTTTTGCAGGCTTTGAATGTGGCAAACCGCAATTATGGCACATGGATCCCTCCGGTACATATATACGCTACTGCGCAAAGGCAATCGGTTCTGGCAGCGAAGGTGCACAACAGAACTTGCAGGATAAATACACTCCAGAGATGACAGTGAACGATGCTATCGATCTTTGCCTAAACACACTTAAACAAGTTATGGAGGAGAAACTTAATGAGACCAATGTTGAACTTATGACCATGACATCGGCTAAAAAAGAGTTCACTATGCTTACCGAAGATGAGGTGAAAAAACTGATCGAAGATCTGGCCTAAACATGCACAAACCCTCGATTAAACTTTCAACAACATCTTCGTTATGTAGAGACTATACGTGAATAAATGGGATTTCAAATCAATTAAAAATAATTAATATATGGATATTTATCAATGATAGATATATATAATTGCATTTATATACAGTTGACTTAATTTATTTATTATTTATTTCTTTATTTATATATATATATATTGGTTTAGTTTTTGGGTACACCCGCTGAAACATAATGTTGGGGCTCACTTGCTGACTTGGTTGGTGTCCTTTCACAATATGTATATATGTACTTAGTGTATGCTAGACATGAAACTGTTGAGCAAATCAAACAACAGCATATGGGATTAACTTTGTTAATCTCATTACAAAGGCAAATTATAAAGAATTCTCATTATATATAGATATATATATATATATATGTATATTCTTTTACTAAATTTTTTACTACAATTATAGTTCAAATTGTTCGATGTGTAATATAAAAATTTACCTAGAACCAAATCGTAAAAATTTATCGCAATAAAAATTAAAGCACAAAGGGATAAATTTAAATATATATATAAACATATATAAACATTTATATATATATATACATATAAATGTATAGATATATACTACGTATTTTTCATATGAATAATAGGATGTGGATAAGATGGAACTCTTTGTGTTCTGTGGGGAAGACGAAAAATATAAAAAAGATGAACAAAATATGATAATAATACCTATAAGATTACGATATATATATCTATATACACATATCTATGAATATGCATTAATGTGTGTATATATTGGTGTATATTATATATGTATATAGAGCATTCACAATCGTTTACATCAGATTTAAGTCTGATGTTCGCTGCCACTGGGACTATTGTTGGTGTTGTTATTATTGTTGGTGTTGGTAGTGCCGCTATTGCTGTTGTTGCGCAACATAAGCCTGGAGAGGCTTGTATTGGGTTCACTGAGCGAGTAAATTTCCGGCTCAAAGACCGGTGGGCACTCCATGTTGGGATAGTCCGGTGTGGCGGCTTTTGAATCTAAAGAATTGGTGTTTGATACTTTTGGTGTTGCTGGTTCATGTGCAGCCTCCTCCTTAACAGCTTGAGGAATTGTTGCTGGGATGGCTGTTGCAGCTGTTGTTGCTACTGCGGCTGCTGGTGGTGGCGGTGCTTGTGGCAATGGCGGCTGTAGCACCTCAGATGCACACAAATTTGTATTGGATATGGTATTTGCACTACGATAACTACGCTGGCTACTTTGTGTGGGAAATATAACCTGGGAGAAAATCTCATGATCACAGTCCGTATCCAAGTCGGCGCTACTGGGCGCTTGTTGCTGCTGCTGCAGCTGCTGCTGTTGCTGATGATGGCCAAAGAGTGTTCGATGCAGCAGCGGCGATCCAAGAAAACGATTTTCCTTCGATGGACGTGTTGGAGTCGCAGTAGAACCCGACGCCGAAGATATCGACAACTTGGCAAATATGGGTATAGGAGCCGAGTTCTTACGATGCGCATCATACTTCATACCCACGACCTTATCACGCAAATCCTGATTATAGGTTTGACTCTTTTTAATGTTGCTGCTGCTGGAACTTGCACTGTTTGATCCCACATTGGTGGCTTCAAGAGCATTATTGGATTTTGATTTCTTGTTAAGTGGCAGCGTCATGGTCATCGGTGTAAAGGGAAAGCGTCGATCACTACTGTTGGATTTCGATTTGCTTTTCTTGCTGCTGCTGCTATTATTGCTGGAAACGGAGCCACCATCAGCTGCATCATTGTTGTGCTTCTTGTTGTTCTTGTGCAGAAAACTGGACAAATGCTGGG